>JACGWL010000004.1:10332886-10688958 GCA_034509725.1 Sesamum angolense
TCAGAGATAAGAAAAAAAAATATGTCTTGGCCTATCTTGAGGACTGGCGGACAGCTGCAGTAACACAAGACGAGAGGTAGTTTTCTCAAAGCTAATATTCATACTCTAAATTGTACCAGAATTAAGCTGCATCTTACTCAATTTGCCTTCAAAACGTTTCCTTAAAAGCCAAGTCCATTATTATGAAAGCAACATTATTTCAGATCTTAGGGTTCTCTAGTAACCTAGTTGACTACTGGAGCAAAGAAGACAAATGGACTGTACCCCCAGCAAGAGACACATCATGCATCAACATCAGATTGCCAGATGAAATCTTAATACCTGAGACCTAAAACTCACAACTCCAGGTAATATGATAGAAGTCAGTGGAGAGAAATTCAACTCATCCAACTGTGAGGCCTTCTGTTCAAGAACATTCATGGCTTCTTCAGGTTGTGGCACAGTGAAGGCTGGAACACCTCTCTAATTAAGAAAGCAAGAATTGAGGATAAAGAATGACGAGACAAGGAAAGGAATAAGATACTTGTGCATTGCGCAGAAAATTTCATAATAGTGAACATTACAGAGGAAACACCAGTGTCATCATACCTTGAAAATCCCAGCCTTTTCCCCAGCAATTTGTCCAAGGGTATTTCCTGTTCATGTTATGGAATAAATGTATGAGAACAACTTTGCAGTATTTCTTTTAAAACAATGAAGAACATTGGTCTCAATTTTAAAGTTAAATGAATCAACTCCATAAACAAAAAGTAGGAACTTGATAACTCAAAAAGAAAAGCTAAATCCAAATTCAACGTCAATGCGAATCAACTTTGGAAATAAAATATCAAGAATCTCATCATGGTACCAAACACTATATGTAGCTCTCATCAATTTACTGAAGATTGATCACATAAGTCAGTCTTCATCTTCACAAGTTCAGCAAGCTACCACAAACACATGCTCGGACAATAAAAATCATATTTCCACAAGAAACAGTTTACTTGTCCAGTAAGAAACGAGAACTTCACAAACTAAGATTCATGGTGAGCCACCACCCTCTCATCCGATACTTCCAACCTTCACCCTGCCTCACCTCCCCCATTTATTGTTCATGTCAAAGATTCCTAATTATGTAACTACAAAAAGAGCAACCAGCATTGTTCATCTTAGCAAACTGTTTGCTGAAAGGATATGGCGAGTACATTTGCACCAGGCTGTTTTGAGCAGCAAAATAGCTGCTGCAAGTGGCAACAGGGATTGAATATACATACAGCAGGAAAGACGGATTATTCTGCTAGGAGCATGCAGTTTCAAGAACAAGGAGGTGCAACATCAGTTGTGCGAAGCTGCAGCTACTTTTGCACCGTAACATCCAAAGCTCTTAGCAACAGCTGAGCATATTCCAAATTACAATAACAGGGAGTACTCATTTTCATAGAAATTTAAGGAGTAGCATTCACTGTTGCTTACTAAATATATTTTGACATGATACTGATTATGCATTACTTGAACTTTAAGTTGTGGGGAATTATGCATTATAATGAATTGATGAAACCCCTTTAAACACATTCAAGACATAGAATGCAATAGTGTTGAAACTATGAAACAGATTGCTTTAATTTGCAGCAAATTGGATGGAAAACATTAAAATGATTGTTTAAAATGTTGGGTAGAGTTGGATTCTATGCAACAGAATGATGAAACAGGGAGATTACATTGAATTAAGAAACAAAATGAATATAGATTTGTGAGGGCATAGTTTAAATATTTGTTTCATTATACTTTACACTTATGCTGTTAGAATTTGTGTTTCTGTGCCGTAATGCTTTAATGCCTTTGTGACAGCAAGGAACTCTATTTTGGAAATGATATGTTATCAGATTTATTTTCAATCTTGGTTTCAATGTGATCTTTACTTTTGATGGTCTTTATGGTAATCTCGCAGATTTAGAATTTTGGCTACTGATCGCATTCTCTAAACTGCTATATCTGTACTTGAGTTTGAGTTTGAATGTGAATTGTATTAGTGTTAATATTTTGAGCATAGACTTTTAATCAGTTGGGTTAGCCTGAATCTATATATCGGAATAGTCTTGCAGTAACATGGGTTGCAGCTGATAATACTTCAAAGGGTCTAACAATTTATTCCAAGGGAATCTGAGCATGTATTACTCATGTAGCAGGGATTAATTTACTACTTTAGTGTTGGGGAGTGCTGTTGCAGCTTTGACTGTATATGATAAATTCTCTGCAATTAATAAACATAGCAATCTATCCAATGCTAGGTGTGAACTATAAATTACAATTTTTGAGTTTTACAAAGATGTAGGTACACTTTGCATTTAGTGAACTTTTTTTTTGGCTTAGGAGGTTTGAGCAATTTTCTGTCTTAGAATCTATTGTTTTATTTTTTTCGTGTATGAGAAGAGTTCTAGTATTCATATATATTGTTGATTTCGTATCGTCAGCTATGATTTGCCTAGTCAAATCAATTTTGACTATATGTATTGTTATGCATTCTGTAAATATGCATGTGGATTTGTCACTACCTGAGACATGCGTTCTGGAAATATACATATAGAATTTAAAAAGGAGCACTAGTGAGATCAGGAATTTAATGTTGCAGCTAGTGAATTTGTAGGTTCTGCATGTGATTAGTTAAACTGATCATGTGAGTCTTTTTGGTTTGATATTCAGCATGAGCCAGTTGCAGCAGATACTTGATTGGGGAGAGATGAAACATAAGTAATTCATTTCTTTTGGAGTGTATACAAGAACAGAGATAGAGAGTTAATCACAGCACTTATGGAGGTTTACAAACTGAAGCAGATTAGCAGCAGCAGTTTGGTTTATTGGCTGCTGTAATTGGTTTTGGGAAGATTTCCTATGGCAGAACAAGTGAACTTGTGTTCAGAAAATGGAGCACAGGAAGCAAATAAATCCTCTATGTACTGAGGCTGCATGTGCAAGCATTTAGGCAGCAGCCTATTACTGGCTGTTGTCATTTGATTGAGATAGCAGCGGGGATGAGGAGCAATGAGTAGCATAGACGCTGGCATGGAGGGTACTTAAATATAAATAAAGCACCTTATGAAGCAGCTAAAATGAAACTTAAAACAATGTATGAAGCAGCAAGTGAATGAACGCACAGAGCTTGATTGAAGTGGAGGCTATCTCATTATTGGCAAATTGACAAGCAGTATTACCTATGATTTATGTCAAAGTTCAGAATCCCCTTCTTCTTCAAAAAGAATGAACAGATGAAGATTTAATCACAGACGAGGGATACACTGAAGAAGCAAAATAGTTGCTGGAATTGAATGGCGTGCACACACGTTGAGTGAACATGGGTAAATTGACAAACATAACGTTGCTGCTTGGAGTGGAAATGCGCTGATAGAATATTGAATGAAGGAAACTTATACTACAATGCAGCAACATACAATGAGTTACTGACATTTCTTGGAAGGTAATTGATAAACTTATCTTTTATTAAAATAAAAAATAGGATTTACATTGCTTTTCTAGATAGGACTTTATTGCTATTTCTAGAAGTAGAATTTTTAGCTAATCTTGATAGTTTTTTTCTTGCTTTATTCAATTTGTACCGATGATTTGTAAAGGGAGCACATACTCCTTGTTTATCGCTTTAAGAATTGTACACAAACTATTTTTAATAATAAATAAATTCCCGCTTCTGCGGTGTTCGCTTAAGGAAAAACAAAACAGCATTGTTCATCTTTTTATCAATAGCAAGAAATTGGGTTCATCAACAAAATCAGTTAGATTTAGCAGTTACCTAAATATCATAGAGAAAAAGCACTAACCAAGAATTTCCATGGTCATACCCTAATGAAGCTACACCACAGACAACTGGGTTTTCAACCTGAAAGGAATACCATTCATCATGATGTAGAGATCCAGTAACCATTTAACGAAAGTCACACATCAAACAAGCAGATCAATTCATGATTGAAATAACTGTATAGGTCTTTTGCAGAAGGAGTGTCGGACACATACCACATTTGTAGCATCAAATTTTCCACCTAAACCAACTTCCAAAATGGCAACGTCTACCTGGACCCAACAACATCAATATGAGATAAAATTCTCAGAAATGGGTAAAAATGTATTACATATAAGATAAAAAGCTACCTGTTCAGCTGCAAATATTTTGAAAGCAAGCAAGGCAAGGAAACGAAAATATGTCGGCATTGGTACCTCATCAGAGGTTCTTTCCTACATGTTCAGAAAGGAAAAATGAAGCAGAGGGCCAAGAGGAGCATAACACCAGTACTCTATGTGAGTAAAACAGAATGAATATTGTCAGCTTCAAACACCAAAGTATGCAAAGTACTTTAAGTGATCAAAGTTGATAATATGTGTGCAAACAATTATACAGAGAAACATGCCAACATAATATTGTAGAAACAAGTACAATGCATGCCTTGAGTCGATCCCAACACCACCAGAAGTATGCCAAGAACTTCTCTTCAGAAATATCAGATCTGAACTATCCAGGAAGAGGAAAGGAAAAAAAGAAAAAGGGAAAGAAAAGGAGAAAGAGAAGGATGAATAGAAATGTCAATTCATTGCAATTCTTTCATACTTGAACTGCCAGGCAATATATAAAAAGCCCAAAAGTCCGTAATAAGTTAAGAGGTAGACATTCTTTTCTTCATCCACTTGCAAGCACATACCCTTCCAACCTAAATCTTTCTCGAACATCAATGAGGTGAGGAGATGTGAAAAGTCCAGTTCGGAAGCCACAATTACGCAGAATAGATTCTGTGAAGGTGCAAGTTGATCCCTACATATTCCAGGACAAAATCATAGTCATTTCAGTGCCAATCTTATTCCGAAAACAGTTCTGGAAAGTGAACCTGATATTACAGTAACCCAAAGTTTCAGTAAATACACCATCACGACTTGTCACCACCTCAAAATCCACAGGAACACTAATCAATACATCAGTTTACCTTTCCTTTGGTGCCAGCCACATGAATAATCTTCATCTGTTTTATGGCTCCTCTAATTCCAAAATCTTCATTTCATTAAACAAAAGAAAAGACATATTACACAAGGCTAGATTATAAGAAAAAACGTATCTTTCAAGCCATAATCCATCAAACAGTCATAGAACCAGTGAAAACAGAGGCACCTTAATATAATCAAATAACAAATCAAAGCGATCCCCCTTGTTGCTCTTATCAGCACGACTGCGCTTAGTTATCAGAGACGACAAAGCCTCCATTGCCTCGTCATATGAAGACACCACCAATTTTTCCGATCCATTTCCATCTTCATCAATATTAACACGCATTAAACCACCAGAAAATTGTACATAAATCAGCATAAAGGCATAAGTTCCAGACACACTCCGTTAACTTTAAATAAGCATGATCTAGTATCAAATAACAAATGCAGATCAAGAAAACTTCTCAAATACTACTTTACACATTCGAATATTATTAAAAAACTGAATGAAACAAAATAATCAGGGAGTTGGATTGACCATCAGCTTGTTCACCTTTTGACATTTTTCAGATTTAGCTCGAAGGTCTCGCGGCCTGAAGTTCTGAACATGGTTAGATTAGCAAATACATACATATATACGTATATACATGTGTGTGTGTGTGTGGAGAGAGAGAGATAGTGGGAAGCTTACGAATACAAAGGTGGAACAATGGTTGCGCAGTGACGGTTGGTGAGTGGGAAGAGGATGAGAAGATTGGGTTCCGGCTTTTTAAAAACCCAAAAAGAACCGGGAAAAAACGTGCTACATCCTTTGGCGCTTTTAGTTGTTCTCCTCTTTCTTTGTCATAAAAATGTAAACTGTATTTGTTTACCTTACATACCAACACAAAGCATTTCATCACACACTTGAAAGCAAAATTTAGCCAAAGCATTTCATCAAACTTTGAAAATTCAATCAAGCATTTCATCAAACCCTTTGAAAGCAAGATTTGCTTTTCTCTAGAAACCATAATATATAATATATATATATATATATATATATATATATATAAAGAAGAAAAATACCTGTTAATGGTTGATTCGGAGCGAGGGTGTATCGTCTGCCGGTGGATTTGTGGATGTGAAGCTGGAGTTCGCCTTCTGCAATTTTTTCCGTCCGACGGAGAGAGAGGGGGTTAGACTTTAGAGAGAGAAGAGCTCTCAATTTCTGTTAGTCACATAATCACATTTAACTCTCCTCACTTCATATCTTTTCTTTCTATTTTTAATTTTAAATTTTAATAAATTAATTATTTATTTATTATTTAATAAATATAGAAATAACTAATATCTTTATTTATGCACATTAAATAAATATAGGGATATGATAATTAATAATAAATATATTTATTATAGTAGAAATTAAAATATTAAATTAAACTTGTTTTTAGATAATATAAATCGAAAGATCATATTTGAATATCATCTAAAACTAAGATATGATATATTGACTAGCAATTCGAATATATAGTGAATTTTTAAAATAAATGCATTTTGTTTTAGTGGATATTAAAAATTATAACGATAAAATTCATATGCATTATATTAAATACTTATTTACAAAAAAAAAATTACCAAAAATACTAAATTGCTGATTAAGCTTTTTTTTAGATAATATAAACTAAAAAATCATAATTGATTATCATCTAAAACTGAAATATGTGATATAGACTAATAATTCTAATATATATTGAATAAATACATTTTTTGTTGTAATGAATTGAAATTAAGACGATAAATTAATATGCATTAATTATATTAATATATATTTACAGAAAAATTATCAAAACACACTAAATTGCCTATTAAACTTGTTTTTAATATAAACCAAAATACTATATCTTAATATCATCTAAAACTAAAATATGAGATATTAACTAATAATTATAATTGATGATATATTTATTTACAAAAAAAAAGTATCAAAACTTACTAAATTGTTGCTTAAGCTCATTTTTAGACAATATAAATAAAAAAAAAACCGTATTTTATTATTATATAAAATTAAAATAAGAGATATATTGACTAATAATTTAAATATATGGTGAATTTTGAATATTAACTTGATATAATATTAAATATGTATTTAAATAATATTTATAAAAAATTTAAAAAAAAATGGGTGAGCTCGTGAGCTCACGAACATAAACTATAGAACTCGAGTGTGACAATAGATCACGATTTATGTGTGTTGGTGTATGTAATATATTTTATTTAAAATTTTTATCTTTTTATATATATGTGCTATGCATTCAAATAATATTGTAATTTATAAATTAAATTTTGACCAAATAAACTTTGTGGATAGCTAGGTGTTCTGAATTAAATTGATGAATTTTATAACTTTGACATGTACTTAATTCAACATATGAAGTTGAAATATGTTTTGAGTATCTAATTATATATAAATTAATGATTGCTGTGCAGAATTTGACTAACATGTTTCAGTGTAGCATATGATAATCACCAACACACAAGTTTTGTTAAGGAATAATCAGTTATTGTTATATGCGGTTTTCATGAGCATATAAAAAATTATAGTGTGAGATGAAAAAAATTTATAATAAGACACAACGCAGTGCGGTGATGGGAAAAAAGAAGAAGTATTTGTGAAAAAGAAATGTGAGTTAAAAAAGAAAAAAAATTATAATTGTAGGTTTATTAAAAATATAGAAACTTATAATAAAAAATAATTATGGAGAATGAGACAGAGAAAAAGTTAATTGTGATAGGTTTATTAAAATTATGGAAGTTTGTGAGGGCAAAAAATACGAAGAACGTGAGAGAGAAAAATGTAGTGGGATGCGAGGAATTTTTTTTATAATTTTAAAATAATTAAAAATGTTAAAATTACTATTATGGGGTAATATATTTGTGAAAGAATGAAATGAACGAAAGGGTAAAATGGAAACATAAAAAATTAGTAGGATGAATGAGTTTTCTTTTATAACAGTATAGTATAGATAATAATAATTACAATGTAGACATGTAGGTAAATTAATCGAAAATCGTTCACTATGTTTGGTTTGAGCTTTTGGGCATTTTCTGAGATAAGACAAAACACATTTAATGTTTAATTTTTTTTTTACACCTTATCTATGTATTTTTTAATTTTCTATATATAAATATATTACACAGTTATATATAAATATAATATAAAAAAGACATGATTTGACAATAAATAGTAATTTTGGTCTCCAAAAAATACAACATTAAATATACATTATTTATATATAAAGATATATATAAAAGAAATACGATTTGACAATGAACAGTGATTTTTATCTCCAAGATTCCAACATCAAACCTAAACTACTTATCTTAAAATATTTTTAATTATCTAAAAACACAAATCCAAACATATCATCTATCTATAACACATACTTATTTATCTCTATTTTTCCTCTCTCTATCTCCAGAAAACACAACAAAACACTCAAAAACGAATTCAAACACTAACATAGTGTTGGTTATGTGTTTTTGAGTGTTTTATTTTGGTATTTTGGAGATAGAGAAAGAAAAATAAAGATAAATAAGTATGTTAGAAATAGTGTGTATGTTTTGACTTGTTCTTGGAGATAATTTAAAATAAGTATTGTATGTTTGATGTTGTGTTTTTTGAGACAAAAATTTACTGTTCATTGTCAAATCATATCCTTTTTTATAGGGTTGTATGTTTAATGTTGTGTTTTTTGAGACAAAAAAAATTACTATTCATTGTCAATTTTATGTCTTTTTTATATATATTTATGTATATGTGTGTATGTGTATATATATATGTATGTATTTATATTAAAATAGTTAAAAACACCTATATAAGGTGTTTTTGTGTGATGGCAAACATTGAGAAAATTTTTGACTTTTTTTTTTTTTTGAAGGGATTGAGAATGTTTTGACTTGTCTCGAAAGAAAATTGAAAATGAAAACAAACATAGTGTAAACCTATTTTAACTTCTTTTAGAATTCAAAATAAACAAGGTCTGGGTGGTGTAGTTGGTTATCACGCTAGTCTCACACACTAGAGGTCCCCGGTTCGAACCCGGGCTCAGACATTTATTATAATTTTCAATTTTCTTTTTTTTGAAGTATTGCTCCTAATATTTTATAACTCAACCCAATATTTCCTCTTAATTCACAATTGACCCCATGGCAGTTTGATTATCTCCCAAACACTGTTCTCACTCTTTTTGCTAAAATCGCTTGAATCCAGTGGAGGAAATTCTTCACCAATCTCTTCACCAGCTACTTTGTTGGCTCTGTCCCGGTGCGATGTCTCAAATTTCATGATTCTCTCTCTCTCTCTCTCTCTCTCTCTGTGTTTTGTGTATATATTGAGTGCGCAAGTTGATGTGATTGTGCTTTTGATTCCTTTCTCTTTTGTTTGGTCTGATAGGAGTCTTTTACCGAATTGATGGTCAAATGAGCTCTGTTTTGGGATTTTAATGTTTTCATTGTTGAGAAATGGAGAACATTTTTCAATTTAATATGCAGTTCGAAAGCGAAGAAAATTTGGGTATTTTGAGTATTCATTTATGTGGACTTTCCTTCTTTTGTCACGATATTCTTTTATGAGTACTCTCCTTCTCTGTCTTGTCGTTTCATTACTGATAATAGTTTTAAGTTTTTGGAGGAAGACTTCTGAGTGAATTGGGAAAGTAGTTGAACTGAAGGGTGCATTTCAAAGTTTTTGGTCAATCTTGGTGCTTTAAGGTTAGCAATGTCTAGCTTTACACGAACTATTGCATTTGATGATTATATTCGGTTTACCAGCAACTTTATCATGTTTTTTCAGAACAAGAATTTTTGTATGAGCTTTTTTGTGAGAAGAAAGAGCTTTTTTCTCACGTAGGAGGAAAATTTGTTGTTCAATCACATTATTTTGTACTCTGATTGATATGTCAACTTCAATAATATTCTTCTGTGTTATGATTTTTGGCATACGTGCAGGCTGTTGTTAGTGAAGAAAAGAAAGCCACTAAAATTGTTTTCTCTCAATCCCAAAAAATCTTGAGTCTGCCAGTTTTTTGTGAATGAGAACTTGGGGTTGGGGCTTCAATTCATATTTTTTTAGCTTGGAAGCTTTGAGTTTTACCCACTGCTAATTTCAGCAATTTTATTTATAAACTGGAACTGAACGCCCCCCCCCCACACTCCAACCCAAAAAATGGTTACTTTTGGTTCTGATCATAGTGAAGACTCATGATTTCATTTCACGACATTCTGGACAGAGTGAACCATTTGTTCACCTGAATCAAATGAAGTCGAATTTCTCTTTATCATGCATAATTTTTTTTAAAAGAATCCTCTTATTTATTGAAATCTTAAAACAAGAGACAACTGAGGACATGATATAAATGTGGAATTCAAAGGCTTCAGAGTGGAAGCAATTCAAAGGCTTCGAGTGGAAGCAATAAGAGTGTCTGTACTCATAATTTGTTCTCTTGTTTGTTTTAAAATACAAATTCAATTTTTTCCTTCAATTATTATCACATCTTGAACTTCAGCAATTTTTAACTATTTGCTGTAGAACTGAGCATCTTCTTGAAGTAAGGATCTTCTCTTTGGTATCAAGGGGCAAGTAATTCCTAAATCTTGATATGAAGGAAGAAGACATGAATAGGTGCCAGATTCAGGAATGGTACCCAAACTTCAAATCCTGCTCCATAAAAACAACAATTCATGAGCTTCCAGAGTCTTTTGTCCAATACCTGCTCGATGATTCTGGTCCATTCCTTCTCCCTCTTTCAATTACAAATTATGATGCCCTGCCAAACAGAGTCCATAAACCTGAAGAGGAAGAAGACTTTGTCGCAGTGGAGGGATCTGGAGATGAAGCAGAGGAACCCGTACCACCCCCGTCTTTTCCGGAACTAGAAATGGAAATTAAAGCATCCATCGAATCCCTCGGGGGAGCCATCTTTCCTAAGCTTAACTGGAGTGCACCTAAAGACTCTGCTTGGATCAGTTCAACTGGGAATCTCAAATGTACCAGTTTCTCCGAGATTGCTCTTCTGCTACGGTCGTCTGACTCAGTTATCCATGATCTTTACCATGCATATGATTCATGCACAGATAAAACCGCATCAAGGCCATCAAGTTTCTTCCTTGCACTCCGTAAATGGTACCCTTCTCTAAAGCCTGAGATGGAATTTCGTTGCTTTGTACACCATAAACTCCTTGTGGGGATTTGTCAACGGGAGGTAACTAACTTTTATCCTGCTCTTTTTGAGAAGAAAGATGATTTGAAAGCATGATCGTGGAATTTTTCATGGAGAAGGTGAAGGGGAATTTTGGATCTGAGAGTTACACATTTGATGTGTATGTCACAAAAGATGGACGAGTTAAGCTTTTGGATTTCAACCCTTGGGGTGCATCTACTCTACCCTTGATGTTTACTTGGGATGAATTGGAAGAGAAGTTGAGAGAAGGCGGCAATGAGTTGGAATTTAGGATTGTGGAGAGCCGGTGTGGAATTCGTCCAGGTTTAAAAACTGCAGTTCCTTATGATTATTTGGATACAAGTCAAGGAAGTGGCTGGGATCAGTTCCTAAGAAATGCTGATGAGGAATTGAGGTGGCAGACCTCGGCAGGAGCTTGAGCATATGCTTCAGTAGAGTGGTTTCAGTGGTATTCATTCATTGTAATCCTTCTTTTTTCGTTTTCTTTATTTCATCAAATTCAGCAGCTAGTAGAAGCAAATAGTTGCAATATTGAACTTGTCAGGTTAGTTTTCAAGAATCCACGTATTTAAGATAGGAGTAGATCACAGATATCCTGAGTCATTGTGCTTGGGCAAGTACAAAGTATGGGTAGATAGTGGTAAGAAGATGTCTAGGAACAACTCTGTTGCCACGTGAAAGCTCGAGATGGCTCTTGACTTGGCTGAATACTAGGATCAGAGTAGATGTCAATCCAGAATGTCACAACTCATGTGAACTTCAGACATACCGGGAGGATAGGAGAGGAGACAACGCTCTGATAAACTTTAAAGTTTCTTATTACAAATCGAGAGTTATTGTAATCATGAGAAGGCAGGAACTCAAAATCTTGATACCAATTGCAGGAATTTTAGTAATTTATTTTGGTATTGCAACTGTTGATATGTAATTTTTGGAAACCCTGAGTCTTCCTCAATTACTGAAAATATCATGTCAAAATACTAGCAACTTATTATTCTAGAAGTGGAACCAAACAAATATTGATCAAATTTTTATTGCTGCATAATCCCATTTTCTAATATTTGTTCATCAATTTTGGATGAGCATCCTAGTACTCAAATAGAAATAATATTCCACTCCAACAAAGCAGTTGCAGTTAGGGGTGCAAACGAGCTCGGCTCAAAACTTGAGCTCGAGCTCGAGCTTGAGTTGCGAGCTCAGTAAAAAGAGGCTCGAGCTCGAGCTCGAGCAATAGACAGTGTGCTCGAGCTCGATCTCGATCTCGAGCAGCTCGCGAGCTCAGCTCGAGCTAAATTAATTATTTTTTTTAAATATTCGAATTTAAAAAAATATGGACTATTGTACCATATAGAATATATTATTAAAATATTTAAATATGAAACATGAAGAAAATATTCACAAAAAGACAAAAAAAAAAAAAAAAATACAATGAAATAAAATTGATAGTCATGAAAACATAAAATTGTTGATTAAGCTTCTTTTTAGATAATATAAACTATAATACCATATTTAATATCATCTAAAACTAAAATATGACATATGACTAATAGCTTTAATATATAGTGAATAAATGCATTTTATTGTAATGGACTGAAATTGTAACAATAAAATATATGCATTATATTAAATATTTATCTAAACGTATTAAATTATTGATTAAGCTTGTTTTTAAATAATATAAAGCAAAATATCATATTTTAGTATCATCTAAAACTAAAATATGATATACTGATTAGAAATTCTAATATATGATGAATATTTAAAATAAATATATTTTGTTGTAGTGAAAATTAAAATTATAAAGATAAAATTCATATACGTTATATTAAATATTTATTTAAAAAAATTATGAAAATATACTAAATTGTTGATTAAGCTTCTTTTTAGATAACATAAACTATAATACCATCTAAAACTAAAATATGAAATATGAACTAATAATTCTAATATATAGTGAATAACTTAATTTTGTTATAATAGATTGAGAATGATAAAATTTATATGCATTATATTAATATTTATCTACAAAAAGATTATCAAAACGTACTAAATTATCTAATAAGCTTGTTTTTAGATAATATAAACCACAATAACATATTTTAATATCATCTAAAACTAAAATATAAGATATTAACTAATAATTCTAATTGATAATGAATTTTAAATATTTATTTACAAAAAAAGTATCAAAACTTACTAAATTATTGCTTAAATTTATTCTTAAATAATATAAAAAAATGCATATTTATTACGAATATATGTATATATGAATGCATACACCTCTTGGCATTCCATTATAATGCCTAATACCCTTTGTATCCCCCATGATGTATTGTAATTATTGTCATTGTATATAGTTTGTAACAACAATTTTGGTGGTCTATAAATACCACCATGTGATTCATTTGTAAGGAGCGCTTTTTGGAAGAATAAAAAAGTGATTTGGTGGAGAATACATATCTTGTTGTTTTTTTTTTTTTATATATTCTATTAGAGTGATAGGCTAATAAACTTAGAATTTCTCTAAGATTATAACATGTTATCAGCACGACGTTACGCTCGATCAAGGTAGAATGTTAATTTTTCTACGTGTGATTTTTATTCTTATTTGTTTTACTCTACATTATCATAGTTATTTTTATTCTTTATTATTTAATAATGAAATATGAATACTTATATTCTATATATTTCAATGTCTCATGAAGTAGACATATATATAAATAAAAGTTCTATTATATTAGATATTGCCTCCAAAAGTAAGCACTCAATTCTTGATTTCATCCCCTGAAGTGGATGTATTTTATAAAATTTCATTGCTTCCTGGAGTAAAATGAGTTAAAATCACCTCCAATAGTAGGTGAAATATTTTATACCAATTATTTATAATATCATCCTCGAAGTGATGATAAGAATAATGTGATTGTTTTTCTCACCACCTGAAGTGTTTGAGATAATGGCTTGATCAAGAAGCCCGAAGCTTCTTCGTTTGTTTAATTGATCCGTGGTCATTTTTGGTGTCATATAGCATAGATATTGAGATTAAAATTAACTTGATGTTAATTTAATTATTTACTTTACCTACATAATTTTCTTTTATGTATGTGTTTTGCATGTTTTGCTAGTATATTTATATGCAATAAAATTATTAACAAAACAAATTTGACATGAATACCATTTAATTGCCATTTGTAAAATTATAAGATTTATGCCAAACTTAAATATATTTAATTCCATGTATGCATGTTGTAATAATTCAATTGCATTACATGGTAACTTATATGCTACTTAATGGTAGTAATGGTTTATATCATTTTTACTTTATATTCATATGTAAAATATTTGATTTTATTTACATGTACATGTTAAATGTTATACTAAAAAAAATTTACTTTAGTTTGTTTGGATATTTTTTTCAATATTGCAATGCAATTATGGTTTTATGAATGAAAATGTTCTTTTACTCATTCTATGTCTATCTTATTTATATAGAATATATCAAGTCATTACAAATTTCAATATCAAAGAGCATTGTCTTGTTGATAGTGCCACTACGCATACAATTCTGAGAAACAAGAATTTTTTTCTCAAACTTGTTAATGACAAGAATCAATGTGAGTGCTATTTCAAGAGTTAGTAATCTTATTGAAGGCTCCGGAAGAGCTACTATCTTGTTACCTGAAGGAACAAGATTCTACATAAATGATGCCTTATATTCTAGTAAATTACAAAGAAACTTATTGAGTTTTAAAGATATTTGACAAAATGGTTTTCATGTTGTAACCATGAATAAAGACGGTATCGAATACTTGTACCTTACAACATATAAAACTGGCCAGAAGCAAGTTTTAGAAAGAATGCGAGCATATACTCTTGGTTTAAATACGTTATGGTGTTGATTGATGCATCAACATTGGTCACATGTAAGCTTGTTGTCAACACGAAATGTTGCATTTGCAAGACTTTTAGCTCAAATTATTAAATTGAGAGCTCATTTTCTGATTATCCTATTAAACGGATAAGGTTAGATAATATGGGAGAATTTATTTCTATATCATTCAATGATTATTGCCAATCAATTGGGACAGTTGTGGAGCATCCAGTTGCTCATGTACATACTCAAAACGGCCTGGCAGAGTCGTTAATTAAGCGGTTACAATTAATAGCTAGACCCTTATTGATGAGGTCAAAATTGCCTTCATCGGCATGGGGGCATGCAATTTTGCATGCATCGTCTCTAATTCGTTTTAGACCTACCGCTTACCATAAATTTTCCCCATTACAATTGGTCTCCGGCAGAGAAGCAAATATTTCTCATTTAAAGGTGTTTGGTTGTGCGGTGTATGTCGCGATACCTCCTCCTCAAAGAACTAAAATGGGGCCACAAAGGAGACTGGGAATTTATGTTGGTTTTAAACCTCCCTTAATTATTAAGTACATTGAACTAGTGACCGGTGATCAATTCACTACTAGGTACTTGGATTGTCAATTTGATGAGACAATATTCCCAGCATTAGGGGGAGAAGATAAGGAGATTAAAAGGAAAGATATTGCATGGAATGCAACATCTATGTCTTTTCAGGATCTGCGTACAAATGATGGTGAACTTGAAGTTCAACGGATCATACATTTGCAAAGTGTTGCAAATAAGCTATCAGATGCATTTATAGATACCAAAAAGGTTACAAAATCACATATTCCAGCTGAAAATGTTCCAACTCGTTTAGAAGTCCCTAAATCGACTCTTACTCAATCAAAGGCATCTAAGTCACAAATACGCCGGAAGCGTGGTAGACCACTTGGCTCTAAAGATGCAAATCCTCGAAAGAGAAAAGAGCATATCGTCTCTATTAATCATGAATCTAATGTGACCAGTAATAATGTCTTTGAGGATAAAATTCCTGTAGTAAATTATCTAAAGACTCTAAACGTAATGAGCAAGATCTCGATGATAGTTATGAGATTTCTATTAATTATGCTCACAACAGTTTAGGTTGGTATCGAAAAAAAATTGAAATGAATGATATTTTTGCATATTTTTGTAGCTGTCAAAATCATGGATGAAGATGACAATGACCCTCAAACTATGGAGGAATGTCGACATCGAAATGATTGGAAAAGTTAAAAAAAAAAAAGCCATACAAGATGAGCTTGACTCGCTAAATAAGCGAGAAGTATTTGGACCTATAACTCCAACTCCAAAAGGTGTCAAGCCAGTTGGCTATAAGTGGGTGTTTGTGCGAAAGAGAAATGAACAAAATAGTTGTAAGGTACAAAGCTAGGCTTGTGGCCCAAGGCTTTACTCAAAAGTCAGGAATTGATTATACTGAAATATATTCACTAGTAGTGGATGCAACCACACTTAGATTTCTAATCAGTTTATCAATAATCGAACAACTGAAAATGCAACTCATGGATTTGGTAACTGCATATCTGTATGGGTCATTGAATATAGATATCTACAAGAGAATCCCAGAAGGATTATAAATTCCTGAAGCATTGAAGTCTAAGCCCCATCATATGTACTCCATCAAATTAAAAAGGTCCTTGTACGGACTTAAACAATCAGGACATATGTGGTACAATCGTCTTAGTGAGTACTTAATAAAGAAAGGGTTTTGCCATAATCAATTAAGCCCATGTTTATTTATAAAGAGGACAGAGTAGGGATTTGTAATCATAGCTGTGTATGTTAATGATTTGAACATCATTGGATCTCCTGAAGAGATTCGACAAACAACTAATTACTTAAAAAGTGAATTTGAGATGAAAGATTTAAGTACTACAAAGTATTGTCTCGGCCTGTAGTTCGAACATACTAAAGGTGGAGTTTTCATTCATTAATCGAACTATATAGAAAAAGTACTTAAGCATTTTCATATGAACAATGCTCATCACTTAAGTACACCTGTGTAGTTCGATCGCTTGATGTTAACAAGGATCCGTTCCATCCTCCAACACATAATAATGAGATTTTGGGTCCAGAAGTACCATATCTCAGTGCAATTGGTGCATTGATGTATCTTGCTAATAATACCCGATCAAATATAGCCTTTTTAGTTAATTTACTAGCAAGATATAGTTCAACACCAACAAAGAGACATTGGAATGGTGTCAAACACATTTTACGTTATTTACGTGGAATAAGTGACATCGGACTATATTTTTGAACGGCATGAGGATGCAGAATAAATAATTTAATTGATTATTCAGATGTGGGGTATTTGTCTGATCCACATAAAGCTATATCTCAATCTGGATACGTATTCATGTATGGTGGAACTGCTATTTCATGGTGTTCAACCAAACAGACTTTGGTAGCCACCTCATCAAATCATGCAGAGTTAATGGTACTGTACAAGGCTGGGCGTGAATGTGTATGTCTTAGATCACTCACACATTTTGTTCGTGAATCGTGTGGACTAGGATCAATCAAGAAAAGTCCTACAGTAATATATGAATATAATGCAGCGTGGTTAAAGGATGGTTCAAGTGGAAGACAAAGTTGAATGTTAAGCAGATTCCATCAAATCAGAATTTAGCAGATTTGTTTACGAAGGCATTACCAACAAAGGTGTTCAAATAACTTGTACATGACATTGGCATGCAATACTTGAAAGATATCTGCTTAAATTGAGGGGGAGATTATATAACTGTACTCTTTTCCTTAGCCTTGGTTTTTTTGTCCCATTGGATTTTTCCAGGCAAGGTTTTTAACGAGGCAGGATATATATGATAAGAGGTATGCATTCAAGGGGGAGTATTATGAATATATGTATATATGAATGTATACACCTCTTGGCATTCCATCATAATGCCTAATACTCTTTGTATCCCTTATGATGTATTGTAATTATAATTGTCATTATTATAGTTTGTAACAACAATTTTGATGGTTTATAAATACCACCATGTGATCCATTTGTAAGGAGAGCTTTTTGGAAGAATAAGAAAATGATTTGATGGAGAATACATATCTTGTTTTTCTTTATATTCTATTAGAGTGATATGCTAATAAACTTAGAATTTTTCTAAGTTTATAACAATATTTTATTATTATATAAAATTTAAATAAGAGATATATTGACTAACAATTCTAATATATGATGAATTTTGAATATAAACTTGATACGATATTAAATATGCACTTAAATATATATATATATATATATATATATATAATATATATATAATTATAAAAAAATAAAAGAAAGGGGGTGAGCTCGCGAGCCAGCTCGTGAGCTCACAAACACAACTCACAGGGCTCGAGCTCAAGCTCACCAAGAACTCAAGCTCGAGCTTGAGTACGAGCCGGCTCGCGCGCTCGACTCACTTTGCACCCCTAGCTGCAGCCCCCACATTTGCTCATTGCAAAGAGATAAGATTGAATTACCGATCTTGCTTTATCTTTCTTCTTTGTATCTTCATCATATCACATATACATATGATTATGGGATTTGGATTGTTCAATGTTGAAGAATAATTCATGTGTTGATCCTAAACATGCCTATTACGGAAGCAATTTCAATATTCTAATCATATTTAAATTGAATAGCTTAATTGCATTACCTTCTAATAGGGAAGATAAATGAAGTGGACTGTATAATTAGGTGAAATGCATGAAGCACTATTTCATATGTGTCGAGCCACCCCCTATACCAGAAGCTTTAACGGGAACCTGAAACGTGGATGGAACCACCTCTTCCCACATCTCACAATCATCTTCTCCGGCCCTGCTATTCTTCCATCAACCAGATTACCTAGACTAAACCCCTCTTCCTGGCACCCCGCTCCATGCTGCCCCCTATAACCATCTCCGCACTGACCACGCGCGCCGACCTGCTACCCTGCCCTATTGCCGCCTTAGCACCCACCTTCCCGGAGCTACTCCCTACTTGCGACCGACCACCCTCCGCGTGCTTACCGCTGTCCAATGACGCTGCTAAAAACCTGGAAGACGCGCTAAAAGGCGATCTATCAAACTCTCAAAATATAGCAGCCCCCTTTTCCCCCTAACGGGGGCTCTCTCTACATAATGCACTAAAGTCGAGAACCAGTAGATTGGCCGGTGAGCTGCGAGCCTTCGACCTGACCATCGCCCGCAACCACAGTTCCTAAGGAGTGTCCTCCCCTAGATCCTCAAAACCCTCCAAGAAGTGTAGCTCACAATACTTCCGTACATGCCAAAGTTGGCCACATAGATAACAGAAGTTTGGCCGACGCTCATATACATCGATTGAATTTTTAAAGCCCCCAAGGTTCATCATGCTTGGTGGGATATCATGCACATGCACGAAGAATTCACACCAATTCAAGTCAACCCCCATAGGATTCTACTCCTTGCGCATGCCACTCAAAATCAAAATGTTCTTTTCAAAACTCCACGGACAACCCTCAAGCACTTGGTTTCGATCAATGATATGGTTAAACCTGAAAAGAAACCGGCCCCCATTTAATTGATGTAATCTCCATCCCCTTCACCGGTTTAAGCATCCCTTGAGCGGAAGTATACAAAGCCTCAAACCGCACACTCATTTCTCCTCCTCCGTTGATGAAAGAGCATGCCCCAACCGACGCATTTCCGCCTCCATACTGCCCTCCAACTAGGTGTGATAGAAAAGAACCTGATGCGGAATGCCCCAGCAAACAGCATCCCTACGCTGCGCCCCAGCCCTTGACTGCGAACAAAGGGACAAGTTCCCCGCTCCAGATCCTAGCAAGCAGAACCAATCAGATAGAGAAAATAGATTCGCAAACAACAAACAACACCTAGATCGAACACAAGTAGAGAAGATAAAAACCAACTACAAAAGGAAACAAAAAGAAAGCACTAGCAGCAGACCACATAAACGAAAGGAAAACACGCAAGAACACAAGCAAAAACCAAAAGGAAAAGGACATTCAAAAGAAGGTGAAACACAAGTAAAAGGGTGCCCTCATCGTGAACTGAAGCCAAAGACCAGTAACGCCACCGCTCGCGAGGAGAGAACGCCCAAAACCTCATTGAATTGTCGGCCGGACTAGGAGAGGCCGATCCAGCAACATGAAGCAGGAACTAGAAACAAGTTGGACACTCGTACGAGAGAACGCAAGACTCCCATCATGAGAGAACAAACTTGAATTGGAATGCACCCTATTCCATATACTATAATTATATATAGGCTTAATTGTATTTACTGCCCCGTATATTACAAGAGGTAGCAAATCAAGGACTCTAATTAAAGGGATATCAAATAATACTCCACAATTATTATTTTTTTTTTTTTTTGGCAATTGAAGGACTCGAGCCACCGAATTTTTCAAAGTGACCAGAATTTGCTTATGTGGACAAAAATTAGGGTTTTTATTTTGGGCCTTTTGCTAACTGAGCATTTTTTGTATTTTTATGTGCCACGTAAGCGCTTACATAGAAAAAAAGTGAAATTATATAAAATTAATTTAAAATTTTGTATTATGTGTATAATTATAAAAATAAAAATTATTATTTTATATAATAAATTAAAAAACAATTTAAACTCCAACCCCCTCCTCCCCAGGCCACCACCTTCTTGATCCCTCCACCCTCAACCCCGCCGGCGACGGCCACAGGAGAGGGGAGGCAACGCAGTGTCGCCCAAGCGCCTCGCCCCCTCCTGGGCGCGGCGTGGAGGCAGCATGGTTGCGTGAGTGGGGGCAGAGGGGTGGGAGAAGGGGAGGGGGGCTCACTTTTTTAAAATTAAATTTATATTTATATTTTTATAATTTAAATTTTTTCTATAATATTATAATCTATTTTTTATGTTTTTATGTATATATATTTTTAGATTTATGATATATTTTAAAATGTGTAAAATTATATATACATACTCAGAGACGCCATGACACGATAGCTAGTATATAATATAAATAAATTTTATTTTTATGCAATTTAACTTTTTTTTCAATGTAATCTATTATGTGGCAGAGGAGAAATAAAAAATAAATGTTCAATTAATAAAAAATTTAAATAAAAAAGTATTTTATTTTTTTCACATCATTGCTTAATGGCATGATTTTTTAACACTTAAACGCTTAGGTGGAAGTTGATTTTTTTTAAATAAGAATATATACGAAAATATATAAATCAAATAAAAATAAATTTTGTTCATCTATAGTCTTTTGTTATTGTACAGCACCTTCTTGATGTCTTGATTGATTATTTTTAAATATTTCATCAACTTTCAAATTTCTTTCTTCTCCTCCCAGCCTAGCTCCCTCCCTGCTAACTTGTTTACTCACTTTCATTAATTTTCAAGTTCCTTTCTTCTCCCATTTTATATAAATTAACAACTATTTTGATTACACTTTGAAGACAGTTTACGGAAAAGAAACTTAGCATGAGTTCAATAACAAACTTATAAAATGCAAAAACAATATATAAATCAATTAAATGATTTATTAAATATCTAATTAAAATATAGCGATTGGCACAAAGGGGAGTGGTTGCTCGGGTTTCTTGGCCTGGTATCCTGCACCTCGCGTTCATGATATCTACATTCAACTGTGTCCCAGAGACACAATCGAAGCACGCCCACCCAGTGTGCTTCTTTCATGACATACTCTAATCCTGGGTGTCTTTCAATGGTCTTCTAGCCTTAGAATAGAAGAAGTCGTGTCCGTCCCAAACATCCGCGAAGTCCTCCCATCCTTTCTCTATTTAAAATCTGGGACAAACTGAAGGAATATATATTTGATTATGATAGATTTAAGAAATAAATGACGAATATTTATGAAAAAAAAAAAAAAAAAAGTTTAAGGAACAATAGAGCTTTCAATAAATAGACCTTATAATTTCACGAAATGGAGATAATAATATGATATAAGATTATATCTTATATAAAAACTTAGATTATGTGAAGTTAATTGAGGAATTCTTGTTAATTAGACCAGTAATCTAAAATCAAAATTTTCTCCAATCACATTGCATCAATATCAATAAAAATTACAAAATTTACAATCATCAAAATATAATATATATGATAGGATATACATTCAATAATATTAAACTTTTATTCATTGTTAAATTTTATTGACTTTTCTAATTATCAGATGTAATATAAATTATTTTAATAAAATAACAGTTTTATAGTGCGTACTACCCATATAACATGCATATCAATAATTCAATATTAGATTATTTTATCATATAATGTTTATTGTACAACGTATTTTCAATGATGAAAATGTAGCACTACAAAAACACAACATTTAATCATAGTTAATTGTTATATATGGTTAAAATAAAAAAAGTTATGGCAAATAGTTATTAACAACGGTCATGCAAAGGTTGTGGCCGTGGTATATGCGAGGGTGGCTAAAAGTATTTGTCATGACTATATGTCAAATATTTCTATCATGACTGTTAGCCATGACAAATAACTTTTTCGTAGTGGAAAATTTATATTTTTGTATCGATCTTATTTAACCATAGTTTATAAAAAGTATTTACTACAATTTGTAATGCATAGCTATTAATTGTAGTCAATAGTCATTTTTTTTCTAATATAGTATGATATAATTGCTTTTCAAGAATCATTTCTAAAAGGAAAACAAAGATGAATTTTCAAAATTTATCAATAACTTATTGCCGAATGAACACATATAACATTATTATCATAAGATATAAATATAATAAAAAAATAATTAAAAAATATTTTTAACGAAAGAAAAGATTATATGATGTTGAGCATAATGAGATAAAGTTTGCTTTAAGCGATATTATCTATTATCCTGCATTTTTAACTTTGATGTCATTGAAGCCACTAAATCATAAACAAAGAAATAATTGATTATAAATACGAAAGTAATGTAATGTTTCAAATAAAAGTCTATTGATCAATTCAACATATATAGAAAGTGATCACTATTTAAAAATCAAATATATATCTTGTGCTATGCACATAAGAAATTATTGAAACTATTATGTATAAATATATGTACGTCAAATTATTTTCTTCATTTGTTGAGACTTTCAATATTAATTTTAGGGTAAATTACAATTAACCCGTCGAATTATAGGCTTTTTTATATTTTACCAATCGAACTTTTTTTTTTGTGTGTCAACTCAATTTTCAAACTTTGTGTTTTTTTTACTTTGCCCTCTATTCCCGTTTTTCGGCCATTTTTCAGCCAGAATAAATACATGTGTTGTGCATGTGACTTTTTTAAGGACAATTTTATCTTTTACAAAAATCCCTTCAGATATTAAAAAAAAAATTTACATCAGAAAGTTAAAAAGATAAAACACGATTTTTTAAAACGTTGTTCCCAAAAGACTACATTTTCACACATGAAAAACCCTTACATTCCTTATCAAAGACTCTCAAAATCCCTAAATCCGTGGAAAAGGGTTCTTCCACCAAATTCTATTCCCACTTTGTAAACCCCTAAATCTCATAAACCTAGGCCGATTGTTGGTGTTTTACTCGCTCGAAAATGGTTTGGAAGGTTCGAGATGAGGACAATCTTGATTGTGCATTTGGGAGGGTCAATCCATACAAATAATTGCAATCTCCAACCTTTTAAAATGTAAAAACAAACATGCAATTACATCTATGCAATTCACCAATTCTTGAATGTTCCTACAAGAAAAATCACATCTATGCTAAAATTTCACACACCTATTTACATAAAAGACAAAATTTGACAAACCCATTTACAAATAAGCTAAAATATAACAAACTCATTTACAAATAAGCTAAATTTAACAAACCCATTTACAAATAAGCTACTCATTTACAAATAAGCTAAATTTAAAAACCCATTTACAAATAAGCTAAAATATAACAAACTCATTTACAAATAAGCTAAATTTAACAAATCCATTTACAAAACTAAAATTACTAGAAATTTACCCGAAATTTTGCACAAGCCGTGTAGCGCCTTCTGGGATTTAAATCAGTCCATCATGTATTTCGAATTGAATTTCTTCCACAATGACACATATCATTCTTGATAATTTCTTCACTTGTTTGTCTCCACATTTTTGCAAAAAGAGAGCTAAGTTTGAGATAGGGCAATCATGTTTTATCTTTGAGAAAGGAAGATCGTATTTTATCTTCTTTAACTTTCTGATGTATTTTTTTTTAATATTTGAAGAATTTTTTAAAAGATAAAATTGCCTTTAAAAAAGTCACATGCACTACACATGTGTTTTTTTCGACTGAAAAAAATGGCGGAAAAATGGGAATAGAGGGCAAAGTGAAAAAAACACAACGTTTGGAAGCTGAGTTGACAAAAAAAAAGTTCGGTGGGTAAAGTGTAAAAAGGCCTATAGTTCGACGGGCAAATTATAATTTACCCTTAATTTTATTTATTCAATTTGACTATTTAATATAATATTTATATCTTTTTATTCTAATGTCAGAATTAATTATATGATAAAAGTTTCTTTTTGTTAATTACTTTCTTACTACTTTTCGTCCAAATCTTCATTGCCCCTTATGGTATTGCTTCACTCATAAACTAAAATATTATCACATAATCTCAAACTCAAAGACTTTTTTAAAAATTTGTAAATACATAAAAAGATAAAATTTATCATAAGTTGTTTGGAATAGCATGCTGGAAACTAAAGCCTGAAAAGTAAAGAAAAACACTAAAGACAAATAAATATTCAAAAAGAAGTTTGATGCGTGCAAAAACCGCACGTGTTCAATAGAATTGGACAATTGTTTGAGACTTGAGATGAAGTGAATGCAATTTTTGAAGGAGGGACCTATAAAAAAGGAGTAAGCACTCCGACTCTCAAGTCAGTATGAGTTTGAAATGAATTAAGGTGAAAAAGTAAGTGAATGTGATGGAAAATCGTGATATAGCGAATATGATTGGTGAAAAGTGTAAGAACACGTGATAATAAGCTTAGAGAGAGCTTTAGAGATTGTTTAGAGATTGAGGGGGACATCCGGGAGGTGTGAGGGACGTTACAGACGTCCTCTGTCTGTGTCAGATAATGTGTCCTTGGCCTCGAGAGACCTAGGCTGTATTTACAGAGAGAGTGCCCTTGTTTGCTGGGGGTTTATCCCTTCTGAGATTTTTGGAAAGTTGGTTGGGATAGTTAGGATAAGGGAAAAATACAAGCTACCCTCCTATGTTATACAATATGTGCGAGATACCCCCCCTGTGAAAAAATAAATAGCAATTTACCTCCATGTGTTTATTTGAAATGGAGCAACAATCCCCCTAAACCCCGCAAGTGTGGTACACACGCCAGCACTGCGACTTGTGCACTGATTTTCACTATTTTTTGACAATTTTACCCTCTCTTGTCCAATTAACTCATTTTCTATTTTTTTTTAACAATTTTGCCCTCTCTTGTCCAATTAAAATTATAACCAACCTTCCCTTTGGTTAATGAAATTATGTTTGTAGCATCTTGATATTTAAATATTCTAATTGATGTTTAAAATATTGCAATTGATGTTTAAAAATAATTGTGAAATCTGGTATATTTGGTACGTCACTTGCAGAAAAATATTGCCATGAATCAAAACCTGTCCTAATAATAATTCTGTTTTCGATACCTGTACAAATGCAGTATGCAAATACAGAAAACTAAAACTTCAAAATTTTAAATTTGCAGAAAATTGAAGCTTCAAAAATTTGAAATTGCAGAAAAGTAAAACTTATATAAATATTGCAGTGTACCAAAGCTGAACGCAACACTGTTGCATTGTTATAAAAAATTCCATAATCTACAAAAATCAACTCTTGACACATAAACTATCCACATGAACACATATTCTTCATAATTCTGTACAAAAATATTTCATGCACCAACAAAATAGATGTATCAAACATTCCAAAACTACTTTTGTTGTCTTCTCTTAGATCTCTCTTTAATTTTGTCCATAACTTCTGATATCGTAGGCCTTTTCTGGTATGTCCTATTTCTTCCCAAAAGTGCTGCATTCCTAGGCCCTTGATATCCTATTTGTTCCTGCAAAAAAATTCCCAGAACATGACTACTTTTTTTTCAAGATTGTATTCCCAGAAAATGATACAAAAAATACAAAACTTACCACTGATTTTGTGCTTGATGCAAACTGTTGACCACTTTCTTTTTGCTGTTTGCTTATGAAATTTGTTGATTCCTTATGAAAGTTACCAAAAAAATTGATTAGATGGCTATACAATGAAAAACATAATTAAGCTTAATTTACCCTTAAAATAGAATTTTACCCCCGCTGGTTCTTGGCTTATAGGTGGTACTTGAGACCCTTGAAATATTTCTTCAGGAATACTTTCCTGAAACATACATTAGATGAATTAAACTATATAGTGTAATAAGATTTAAAAAACATGAAACTAGGAAAATAGGAAAATAAATGAAGATACCTTGAAAAACTTAGTCTTGGGGTGAATGGGATTCTTGCAACCTTCCTTGTTGTGGCATGTTTTCAAGCATTTGCTGCAAGTGTGGGTCAACTCCTTCCGGGTTGATGTTGATTGGAGCTTATCAGGACCTTTCCTCCTTAGCTTCTTGGGTCTACCTCTCTTCTTCTTCATATGGGGTAGTTTGAAGGGTTCAAAACTTGTGGTTATGTAGTCTTTTGCACCAGGGACAACATGAATTATCTCACTGTATACTTTCAAATATGTTGATTTGGTGTAACAATCATCAACACAATCTTCAAGTTTTGATCTTTTTGACCCAATTGCTGCACATGCATGACAACATGGCAAACCTATCAACTCAACTAGCATTGTGCGCCTAAACTTTTTATAAGAAATGGTCTACTTCAAATTCAGAACTCCCACACCACCTAGTGAAACAATGTCTAGCTTGTGATTGTTGCCTGTTTATCTTTTTTATCACATTTGGGCAGATTGACCCTGAATACTTCTCCATACCATCCCTTTTTTGTTGCAGCTTAGACATTAACTTGGTCCTAATCTATTCAAACATGCTAATAATTGGTTTATCTCTTGCCTCAAGGATGTAGTTGTTAAAACTTTCACATAAATTGTTCACTAGAATGTCACATTTGCACAGGAAAAAAACTTGCCCAATGTTCAGGACTTTTCAACCAATCAGATTCATCTCAATCGAGGACTCATCCAAAAATCTTTCATATAGTTTTCTCTTACCTTTATCCCTCCCCAAAATTTCATTCATTTCAGGCACATTTTCACTCAGTTTTTCAATCACAGTTTCAGGCACATTTACATTCATTTCAGGCACATTTTCACTTAGTTTTCAATCACAGTTTCAGTCACAGTTTCATTCATTTTAGGCACATTTTCAGTCACAATTTCAGATTCATGCACATTTTCATTCATTTCAGTCACAGTTTCAGATTCAAGCACATTTTCATTCAATTTTTCACTCATTATTTCATTCAATTTTTCAGTTATAGTCTCAATACCCATAACACCATGTCCCTGTCCCTCTACCCCTGCCCCTCACCATCTTCACCCTGTTCCCCTAAACCCTGTCCCTCATAATCATGCCTATCACATTTACCCTCATACTCAAACCCCTCAAACCCTTTTGAAACCTGCCCCTCACCATTTCTCTCACACTCAAACCCCTCCGTCTCATTCTCATTCTCATTCTCATTCCTAAACACCTCAAAATTTATTCCCTCTAATAAACCCATAATCTCGTCTTCTTGTGGTCTAACAATTAGATTACCTTGACTATCTACTGCCTGAAGTGGTTCACCATCCTCATCCTCCACATATATCACAATTGGAACATCTAACCCCCTATGAATACGTAGCATATCAACTATACAGATATCAGGACATTCATTTTTTATTAATCTTAGGCCCATCTCTAGAGATAGTGTGGGATCTTTGTAATAAAATTTTAAAACATAATCCTTCCCCCACATTGTTCATACATTGCACCTAGATCATATAGGTCTATATAATCCATGTCAATTTTTTCAAACACTTTTTTAGTACCCCCTACATATCTAAGTTTTGGACTAGAGATAAATTTGCCACCCCACCAAAACTCTGTGTCATGATACTCATCAGTATGCTGCAAATATTAAAAAATCATACAAAAATGCATCAGAAATGGACAGAATAAACACAGGTGGTATACTGCACAGAGTATACATCATCAACAACAACATATTTAAATATATTATTAAAAAAATACAAACACAGGGGGGTATATTGCACAGAATATACCCCATCAACACTAAAAACTAACAGAAAACAACAACCCTACCCCACCTCACATGTCTGTCACCCAAATTTCTAAGCAAAATCGAATAAAAAAAGACATACACATTATAATAATTAACATATGCAGATTTCAAGTAAACAAACCTTACCCCACCCCACCCCACATGTTTGTCTCAAAACAAACTAAACATATACCACAGAAATTATAAATGTAAAAAAAACTAACCTTCATATTGAAAATCCAACACGTTTCTTGTCTATTCTCCATTTCATCGACAGAAAACAACAAAAAGAAAACAAAAAGAAGAACAAAAGAAATATTAATTAACAGTTAAGAAAAGAAAAAAACAAAAACTTGAACGTATAACATACCTGAGACAAAATACACCAGATTTACACTCTCCTTGTTCGATCTCTAACAGTGAACAATCCCTACATAGATTTTTTTTTTTCAGAAATCAAATCTACAACCAACTAAAAAAAAGGGGTTGAAAAAACCCATAAAATACGGTCACATACCTTCGTAATACTAGTTTTTGCAAGATCAAACACTTTCTTGTTCAATTCAATGGCCAATTTTGCGTTTTCTTTTGCCTAGATCTAGGGTTTGAACTTTAAAGTGAATTGGTTTTCTCTAGAGAAAAGAACGCTGGTTTTCGGTCAATGAAGAATTGTGGTCAATGAGTCAACAATAGATATAAAAGAAGGGGCAATTTGGTCTTTGCACTAAAAATTATAAGCTAGGTTAGTCCAAAGAGGCAGTGTGCACCTTTATTTAATTCACAGGGGGGTAAGTTTCTCTTTTTTATAACACAGGGGGGTAAATTGCTTTTAATCCGTTAGGATAATGGATAAGTCGTCCTTATCCATATCCAGGTGTAGGAGTCTTTGCTTCAGTCCAAGGAGTCCTAGCCCCCAAGGAGTCATTCCTTACCTGTTTTGTCATTCTAGGGCTTACGTGATCCGAGGTGGCGGTTGGCACCTGCGTTGATGAGGTGCCACGTGGGAGAGTGGGTTGCCACGTGTGTGGGCCCTTTGGGCCACTTGTTTTGGTGGGCCTTAATCATGATCCGAGTCGGGGGATATCCCAGGCCTTGAATTCGGGAGAATCCTAGGCCCAGAGTCCAGGGATATTCGAGGTCTCTTTTTCTTCTTCCTGGGCTCCTTGGGTTACTTGGGCTGTCGAGGCCTGCTTAGTTAGATAGTGGGCTGAGACATCCTTGGCCTCCTAGATTGTTATGGGCATGAGATGTCCTGGGCCTCCCGGTGGGTATCCTGGGCCTTCGATTTCTTTCTTCTTTTTGGGCCCCTTGGACCAATTTATTTCCATGCACATCAGCAGCCCCCCCACTCTAATGAGTGGAGATTTCGACATTTATTAGAGTAGATATCTTCAGAGGTGCGGTCCGAGGAGGGAATTCCTGCAAAGCCTGTTATTAGCATAAGCATGCTAAGAAAAGAAGACTTACTTCGTACTTGTACAGAGCAGGGCTTTATATGAAGGTGCTTCTACGGAGGACAGCTTAACGGGTGCCTTTTGTACCTACTCGGTGTAGGGCTTATTTTTCTGCAAGAGATGTTTAAATAATGAAAACAAGTATATATTACGAATAGGTCTTGCATAGAGCAAAATTATTGTGCCTCGGAGGATGAGGGCTTGTTTGAGGGGGGACCTCCTTAGAACAAGACTCAGGAACCTCTCCGGAAGAAGAATAAGGTGTCCGTCGGAAGTAAGGCTTAGATGCCTCCGCGGAGGAGAGCTTAGGTGCCTGCATGGGATAGAGCTTACAAATCTCCCAAGGAAAGACCTAGGTATCTGCCCGAAGGAGGGCCAGGGTGTCTACACGGAGGAGGGTTTTTGTGCCTGTATGGAAGACAACGCTTTCTATGAGAGGGTGCCTGCCTGGGCAGGGCTTTAATGCGAGAGGTTTGAGAAGGATTTCTCCCTTGTTACATTCATACAAGAAGGAACATATTAGTACATTGAAATGTGGTAAAACAAACTTTCAAGATGATTAAAGATACTCATTGCAGAAAGCTTGTATGTAAAGATTTATTCGCTGAAGGGGATGCCTGCCAAGGCGCTGGCCTTAACCTCCTGGGTCGCTGATGGAACTTCCAAGGCGGCCGTGTTGAAACGCTGGAGGTACCCCTACAGAAGCTCTCCTTCCTTCTGGCGGATGGAGAAAAGGCTTAATTCGGTCTTTCGGTGCTTCATGCTACTATCGAATTAGTGCAGGAAAAGGGAACAAAATTCATGGAAGCTTCCGTTCACAGCCGGGGGTAACTGGTTGAACTATTATTGCGCGGTCCGAGGCAAAGTAGTAACGAAGACTCGGCACTTAATGCCGTTTGTGTATCGATGCAGCAGGGTCGCATTCTAGAAACGAGACAAGTGCTCCTGTGGATCGATGGTATCATCGTACTCATCTATGGCTGGAGTGTGACAGTTCACGAGTAATTCCTCCGCTATCACTCCTTCAGTAAAAGGGATGCCAACCTGCTCTTCGGCTGGTGCTCCCATCACCTGGTATTGAACATCCTGCAATCCCTTTTGGAGATATTCCAGCCGGGCCAACCATTGAGGGGGTACGTCTCCCACCTGGGCAGATAGTTGGGTGGATGGTCCTTCAGCAATGTTAGGCCTGAGTATCGCTAGAACCGGGGCAGCCTGCTCAGGGGCAGTTACTTTTGAGGGAGTTGTCACTCGTGTAGGGACGAGGACTGCTAGTTGCTTGTGAATGGCCGAAGCGATCATTTGTTGAATGGTTCTTAAGAGATCTGAAGACAGCTCCACGGGTGGGGCGTTTGGGGAGACGTTGATCCTAGGAACATCCGCACCCGGGTTTGTTGACCTAGGTGTTGCAATCGCTGTGGATCTAGAAAGGAGGTGAACAAGGTGCTCGAGATGACCTACAGGGCCTGGGTGGTGCCACTGGGTGTCTCCCCGATTTTATGTTTGTTTGGTCCATAGTCTACTCACGTCTTAAGCTTTGTGTTCCCACAGACGGCGTCATTTGATGTGTACAAAAATCGCACGTGTCCAGTGGAATTGGATAATTGTTTGAGGCTTGGGCCGAAGTGAATGCAATTCTTGAAGGAGGGACCTGCAAAAAAGGAGTTAGCACTCCAACACCCAAGTCAGTATGGATTTGAGATGAATTAAAGTGAAAAAGTAAGTGAATGTGATGGAAAATCGTGATATAGTGAATATGAATAGTGAAAAGTGTAAGAACACGTGATAATAAGTTTAGAGAGAGCTTTGGAGATTGTTTAGAGATTAAAAGGGACGTTAGAGAGGTGTAAGGGACGTCAGAGACGTGCCCAAGATATCTCACAGTGTCCTCTGTCTGTGAGATAATGTGTCCTCGGCCTCGAGAGACCTAGGTTGTATTTATAGAGAGAGTGCCCTCGTTTGGGGTTTATCCCTTCCGAGATTCTTGGGAAGTTGGTTGGGATAGTTGGGGTAAGGCATAAGTCATCCTTATCCATATCCAGGCGTAGGAGTCTTTGCTTCAGTCCAAGGAGTCCTAGCCGCCAAGGAGTCCTAGTCGTCAAAGAGTCATTCCTTACCTGTTTTGTCATTCTAGGGCTGACGTGGTCCGAAGTGGCTGCTGGCACCTAGGTTGATGAGGTGCCACATGGGAGAATGGGCTGCCACTTGCGTGGGACCTTTGGGCCGCTTGTTTTGGTGGGCCTCAATTATGATCCGAGTCGGGGATGTCCCAGGCCTCAAGTCGTGGAGATGTCCTAGGCCTAAAGTCCAGGGATATCCCAGTTCTCCTTTCCTTTTCCTAGGCTTCTTGAGTTACTTGGGCTGTCGAAGCCTACTTAGTTAGACAGTGGGCTAAAACATCCTTGGCCTTCTGGATTGTTATGGGTATAGGATGTCCTGGGCCTCTTGATGAGTATCCTGGGCCGTCGATTTCTTTATTTTTTTGGGCTGCTTAGGCCTCTTTGGACCAATTTATTTTCATGCACATCAAAGTTATATTCATCAAAAAAATTAAATAAATAAATTCAAATTAGAAGTAACCGATTGAGAAAACTTGAACAAATTAAAAGAATATACCCAATATATATAGCTAAATATAGAAATCAAATAATGATTAATTGCTTAATTAAGTGCATGATATTAGGCAAAATGTTAGTGATTATATATTAGTTACATAAGATGCTAGCAATTTTAGCAAATAGATTAGTTAATTTCCATGTAAGAACAAAAATTTATGAAAGAAAATTTGAAAAGATTTTAGAGAGAAATAACTGATTTAAAACGTATATGCTTTAATAGATAGAAAGGTTTATTTAGCACAATTATAAATTATTGTTATGATTGAATTCTATGATTGCATAATAATATTACATCTCTTCCTTTTAAATGATAGTTTACCCATATCTCTTTGTATATATTTTTCTAATTGTAATGTCTTTTTATAAATTTTATAAATATTGATCCATTTTAATTTAGGAAAAAATAATTTTGTTCAAAAACTTTTCACAATTAACTTTTTTGAAATATAAATTTTTATAAAATATAATTTTAATCATAATTAGATTAAACCATGTATAGTATGGTTTAATACATAGAAAAATTTATTTAGCACAACCAAAAATTATTTTTAGTGATTAAATTCAATGATTCCAAAATTAAGTATGCTAACAAAAATGACATTCTTTAGTATGTATGACATTTCATTCAAATCTCTTCCTAAATTATACGCAGATTGGATAAATTATTAGATACAACAAAAACAAAGCTAGTAAAAAGAGAAATAATTACTAAGTTAACATTTTTTTTGAAAGGTTGTCGAATTGTTAGGAGTCATAAAAAGAAATAATTTCTAAATAAAACACTATATGGTAAAAAGAAGCATGCTTAACAAAAAAATTATAATATTAAGATTATTTAATAAGCCTATAAATGGCATTTAATAAGTCGATAAATGAATTATAGAATATTTATATATATATGGAAATCTGTATGCACCAATGATTTTTTTAATTTAACTAGTATAATTCAAGATTTTAGAAAAATAGAATTAAGTCAAATTTGAACATTTTGGTTTAAAGACTTCCTTCAAATATATATTATATAATATATATATATATATATATAGGTAAGATTTTGATAGTTTAAATTATGATTTCATTAGTATATTTATATTGTTCAAATAGTTGAGTTTATTTTTAAGATAATTTATACTAATTTAATGTTTAATAAAAAAAATTATAAGTTTGAGTAATAATTATAATTAATAATAGGTTAAATGTCTCAATTGAATTAAGAATGCTATAATTAATAAACTAAATTACTTAATTTAATAGATTTAGTCATTGTTATGATTGATTTGTTTAATTTAATCAGATCAATTAACCAGATATTTTATTATATCGGTAGGTATTTAATTAATTATTATAATATTAAGAATTGATAAAAAATAGGGATAATTATATTTACACCCCCTCATCTATTGCCTTTTTACACAAACCACCCCTGCCTTTTAAAAAATTACAGAAACCACCCCTGGTAGCCTTTAAAACCCCAAAATACCCCTAGTTGACTAAGTCAACCTTTCAAATAATATTTCAAGGACAGAAATGCCCTGAGGGGTGTTTCTGTAATATCAAAAGATAGAAGAGGTGTCAAAGTAATATTTATAAAATTGAGAAATATGACCCCATATAATTTTTTTATTTTTTGTACCTAATTTTTAATTTAACCTTAAATTATTTTAGTAATTTTTATTGAATCTCTATTTTTAATTACATCTTTTAATAATTAAAATATTAAATTATTTAATTAATATATAAACTATCAACTAAAATTATTTAAATTAAAGATTATTTATCCTCTATTTTTATTTATAAGTAAACTTTACTAAAATTACAAATAATTTATGTATTTTATATAAATCATATTAGAATTTGTAAAATAAATTATTTATTTATAAAAAATATTTTAAATTATTAAATTATTTATCTTAAAAAAATTAATCCCTTCTTCCCAACCACACCATCATGCCCACCCTAATTCCCATTTTATTAAAATATATTTTTAATAAATAAATTTATTTATTTTATTAAATTTTAATTAGATTTATATAAAATACATAAATTATTTTTAATTTGTATTTTAGTAAACTTAGTTATAAATAAAAAGAGAGGATAACTAATCTTTTAATTTTAATAATTTTTAATAATTTATACAAGTGTGATAATTTTTTCTTTTAAACTTATAATCTATTAACTAATTTTATTTATATATTACTTGAATAATGTAATATTTTAATTATTAAAAAGTGTAATTTATATAGAGATTCAATAAAAAAAATTTAAGTTTAAATTAAAAATTGGTACAAAAAATAAGAAAAATATATGAGGTCATATTTATCAATTTTATAAATATTACTTTGACACTCCTTCTACCTTTTGATAATTACAGAAACACCCCTAAGGGCATTTCTGTCCTTTAAATATTATTGGAAAGGTTGGCCTAGTCAACTAGGGGTATTTTTGGATTTTAAAGGCTACCAGGGGTGGTTTCTGTAATTTTTTAAAAGGCAGGGGTAGTTTGTGTAAAAAGACAATACATGAGGGGGTGTAAATATAATTATCCCTAAAAAATATATAGGAATACTAGAAAATAATATTTGAGAAATATTAGAAAGTTTATTTAAAAATATTATATTTATTAAAAGAAATATGAGAATTTTGAGATAATTTAATTCATAAATATTATTAAGAACGACAATGAGGTTTAATGAAATAGATTCTTCTGAGTTAATTAATAAACTATAAATATCTTTAGAAAGCTTAGATTATCTAATTATTTAAAAGAAACGAAATGAAGATTTGTATTTGATAGAAATGAAATAATAAAAAATTGTTGGAAACTGTAAAAATAATATTTAATAATCTATTTAAATATTACGATATTCTCGATATATTGATTATATACATTATAACTTATATAGGATATTGTGATAAAGTGGAGAGTAAAGAACTTCCTATTTGCTAATTAAATCGCTATAAGGTCGATGTAAGTAAATAATTAATATTATTTATATATGTTTAATTTTCTTATTATACTACTTTTACATAAGTTTGTGATTCATCTGGAACTACTTTATTTGGGATGATATAAGTGGTGGTAGATGATTTAATTCGAATGATTATGTTGTGAAAGTGAAATAAGAAAATATATTTAAAATATTTCATTTGTCGTATGATGTTTTGTTGGTGCCTGTAAATGGAAGTACATTGATATGTGATTTTACGTTACTAATTGCTTACAAGAATGGTGATATGTGAAAACAAGGGAGTAATGAAAATTGAATATAATTGTGATATTGACTACCTCTTGATATTGTTGAATATAACCTACGTGGCAAAATAAAATATAAAAAGCTATGATGCAATATGAGAATAATTATGATGCAATGTGAAAATAGCTATGATGTGATATGTAAAGAGCTTTAATGCGAAATGAGATTGATGAGCCTGTGTGGCATGTCAAATGGATCTATTTAAATATTATGTAATGAATGGTAAGGTTGAGTTGGTGCATGGAGAAAAACACCATATCACCTTCTAGTAAGTAGACTAGAAAGAGGAGCTTAGTTGGTTGTCTTGCTACGAGTTGACCACGTTATGTAATAAAGATAATCGTGTTGGAATTAAATTGATTATAATATATATATATTGCTCATTTTTTGCTTGTTAGAAACTAAACTGGATGCACATGTATTTGTGAAGCAAGTTATTTACTTAATGAGTTGCAGGCTCATTCCCCTACTTATATTTATCAGGAGTAAATATTGTGGTGTCTACCCACTGAGGGTTAGGTCCAATCCTTGCACTTCAATTAAGTCGCCCATTTTACAGTTTTCTCATCGCCAGTTAATACAGGAGAAGTTACAATTTGGGAATATATAAATATGAACTAAGAACGTAGATGACGTGTAAACTAATTATAATAGTTCACTTTGTTGTATTTGAAATGGGAAAATGTATTTGTTATAAAATGATATTTGATAACAAGCTAATTGTATGTTTGTCGTGAAGATGAGATTGCATAAGTATGTTCAGCAGGAATTGTATTATGTGCATATTTACATAATATTAGTGTTTATTTTAAATATGATATTTAGGGGGAATACAAACGTAGTATCGATAGAGGGTGTTACGTACATTTAGTATATAAAAAATTTTAAAACCTCATTAATAAAAATATTTATCAAACAAGAACAAGAATATTTTTTATTATACAAATATTCATCATTGACCTCAATGCAACAGTTTTTCAGCGATTTTGTTATCTTTTCTCTGGCAATTATGTATGGTATTATTAGTGAGAAGGAGAAAAGAATTGAATGAAAATTATATGTATATGGGCAATAGAGTAAATAAATTTTAAATATATACTTTTTTTTTCTTTTCGGCATTATACTTCTATTTTTCCGCCCAATTTTAGAAAGAAACAAAACTGAACTTTGGAGGGGTTTCATATATATCGAATTTTACTTCCCTTTCATTCTTCCCGTAACCAAATACCAAATTCTCTCTTATATATTCTTTTTTACTTCCACTTCTCTAATACTCCCACTTTTCACCCCAATCAAACGTACTCTAAATCTCTAATTGAATATAATTTATTTAACTAAAATTAAATAGTTAATTAATGATTAATTATTGAATAATAAACCAATTGAATGAACTAATAAATTCATGTGTAAGCTGAATATTGTAACGTATTAAACTACACAATGTATTAAACTGAAAACTAATATTTTTAAACTGAATATATGACCATAAATGATATGTATTAAATATTTCAATTTACCATATTTTAAAACAAAAATTGCTATTATTTTGCATTTGGATAACAAAATGCCAAAATCCGCAATTCTAAATAAAAATGCTGTTGATTCTAGCTTAAAATATATATAATATATGTATTAAACTAATCACAATATATTAATATGTTTTTGGTGGATCCTCGACAATATTATGTATGAAGGTAAATATTTTATAATGGTATGTATTATAAAATATTGTCAATTCACTTAAATAATTAAAAAATATAAGAAATTGTATTAAATATTTAATTGTTAATAGAGTGTGCCGATGGTTATACTAGAAAATAATTGAGATAGTTGAGTTCTAATTTTTTATTAATTTATTCAATGTCTTACAAAACACACCATATGCCGTTAAGGCTTTATTAATTGCATAGATTGATAGTGAATACTTAAACATGTATTTCAATTTAAATTTATAAAATTAAAATACTGAAAATCTTATAATTAAAATGTTAGATTTTTAATGATTTTTGTGTATTTAATAATTATTAGGGAAAATGTCTCTAATACTTATTGAAATTTAAATTTAAAGTAAATATTCTATTACTTTATTTAATAAATTTTGAAATCTCACTTTGAGCTTAAATTTGATTGCAATAGTTACTAAAATCATACTAAAATAAATATAATTTTTACTATTGGATATTATTGAGATTTTATGTGCATAGGGCCTTTATTGTAGTTTTTCTTTATGATTTTTAATTTATTATCTTATTTTTGTCACTTTTCATAGTGAATCAAAAATTGATATACAAAGATTGTCCAATAATTTTGACAATGTTAGCAGAAACAAAGCAAAGAAGACAAACGTATCTTATTCGTGCTAGAGAGGGAAGAGAACACATGGGTATTGAAGATCGAGACGCATATCTTCCAAGAAGATGATAATATTGCCAACAACACATACAAAGAGTTGGCAATAATGTATAAAGACAAGCAAACACAGATAGCACGTACGCATTCAAGTACTAAACTTTCTTACATTTGTTAAAACATATGTGTAGTATTAAAAAATTAGAATGGCAATTCTAAATTGTGAATTGAGCATCAAAGAGAAATTAATCGTACCCGTTCAAGAGAAAGAAGACAAATGATGACCCTAGAGCAGGGTGAAGCACAAAAAGCAAGAAGACATGAATGTTATTGATTATGAAAAGCCAATAATGCCACTACTGTTATGCATTCTAGAGAAGGAATTGGAAATAGTAATCATTAATTCTCAGTCAATTTCCATGTCAAATAATTCAAATTTGAGATATGGTAATACACATCAATCATCATCTTCAAAGTGCAAGTATTTCAACATCTAGGTATTAGTTCAATGTCGTGAAATTGATGTTACACTTTCACGCAATTTAAATTTTTCTACATTTATTAGATACTTTGTCATAATCAATTCCTAAGTTATCTATTTCAAATTCTCAAAGATACACTCTTATTGTCTATTTTTTTTAAAAAAAATTATTATGAAGTTAATAGTATTTCTTTTTGTATTTAGCATCAAGTGATCCTACCACAGTTGAGAGAGTAGTTCGTTTATTTTGCTTAATACCATTACCAATTAGGACAATCTCTAAAAATCGTAATCAATATCGAACATTCCTTATTGTAATTTTAAAATCCCAATTAATTAATATGTATTTGGGTATTTATATCTTTATTGAAAATATACCTTATGTTCCAACCCAAACAAAGTTGTTGGAAGAGTTTCTCTATGCCAAATCCCTATGCCGTCTAACTTCTTATCAGCACCCACGAATCAATTTGAGGCGTCTACTTCGAGAGGTCCAATATCTAATGCAAATGATGAACCATTCCTCTCATTAAGTTCACATTTTGAACATGAACCTCGCTATGGTAGCAGTTCAAGTAATGCAAGAAGAATTCAAACAAATACTTTTAATAATTGTGCAAGAAATTTCTAGTCATCACGTCATGTTCCTCAATTAGAGCTCCCACTACCTACAATTTGATCATATAGTTGGACTAAGTTGTTTCGTCCAAAAACACAAAATTTGTGCTTCAAAGAAGGTAAGTAAGCATTTTGGAAATTTGAATTCTTTCGAGCCTTGCTTCATATTCAATTGGCTCATTCCAAAATTCAAATTTATAAATAGACCACTAAAGTCCACTCATAAAAAAAAAAAAAAAAAAAAAAAAAAAAAAAAAACAAATTCCCCTTGATTAATTCTTCAGCCCATTTGTGTGGAATTTTAGAGGAGATAGTTATTCCTCTAAGGAATTCATTACCAAATTCATTTATATTTTCAAGATTTATTTCCATTTATATATTCTCTTGATAGAAAGTTGGTGAGAGTATTAGGCTTTCCTTTAATATGTTCAATCGTGAACTTAAATGGAGCTAAATGTGCTTCCCACTAGCAAACATTTGCTCGGGTACATCATGTTTAAAGTCTTTATTGAACATAAATTTAGCAGTAGCACAATCTGTTCTGATTGTGAATTCTTAATTTAATAAGTCATCCTGAAATTTTAAAATACGTTTAACGACGCAAGAACTTCTTTTGCTATAGTAGGGTAATTTAGTTGAGTTGCCTTCCATTTCTCCGAACGAAATCTAACTAAATATTCTTGTTTAGTTTCATCCATATGTTTTAATATTCCTCCAAATCCTATTTCGGAGGCATCCATTTATGTTATTTTTTTTCAATTAGGATTGGCAAGTGTTAAGCATGGTAATGATTTAACTTTTTGCTTGATCAACTTAATTGCTTTAAAATGTTCATTACTCCATTCTAGTGGATTCTTTTTAAGTCTTTTGTATAACAAAGTTGTATCTTGAGCAAGATTTTTATAGCATGGAGCTATATAATTTAAGCTATCTAAAAACTTTGCTATAGATTCTTATCAATAATTTTATCAGGAAATTTATCCACAAATTCAATACATCTATTGATAGATATAATTTCCTCCCTTTTGATATTATGTCCAAGAAATCTTTTTTCTAAAAAATCTTCTTTAATTTCTTTTCGAGTCAGAGATCCAAGGCTAAAATCTATTAAATCCATATAATCTACTAATAGAATCTCTATTTCAAAATCAATTATATCTGGCATGTTCATTTATAAATAAAAATTTATTTTTGAAATTCATTCTGTATTTAATTTGGGATACATTTAGACTCATTTAAACAATATTATTGGATTGTATTCTAATTTCTTCAACCTTATTATAACTTGAACCACCTAAACTACTATCTTCTCTAGTTTGAGATGTGGATGCTCTAGATGCGCTTATTACTTCCATTAGTGAAAAGTAAGACATCATAGAATATTTTGAAGAATTATATTTTAAACCCTATGGTTGATTCACAATGTTTATTCTAACATTTCCTTTTGAATTTTGAATGATATTTTGCATAAGTGCTCTCAGTATTACTCATAATGGGAAGCTCCCTTTCAATTATCCAATGTTCTAGGAACTCTATTTCGCTCTATTTTAGTTGTCTTCTACTGCTAATTTTTGAATTATGTAAATTTATTTAAAAAAATAAGGTTTGTTCTGAAGATTTATAGTATATTCTATAAACACACTATTAATTCAGATTCGGGTGCATAATTATATCCATGTGTATTAACATTCAATATTAATGTATTAAGTATATTAACATCAAATAATGATAATTGTAAATTCTGGTAGACATTAAAAAATACTGGTCCATAGGCTAAACTATATTGTACTATTCCTATCAGAGATTTTTTCAGTCCAAATTCCTGGCACCTTTTAGGGCAGCTAGAAAACTGTCCGGTAAAACTTCTAATGTTAGAGGTTTAAAGGCTATCTGCACAAGTTCTATATGCAAAAATTTATATTCTTCTTGGTAATATCTTATATCCATAGCATCTAAAAGTTTCAGTGCTTTTTCTTCATTATCTAGCCATATCGATTCTTCAGTAGCTTTTACTATTTGTTTAATTATCCAAAAATCAAATCGTCCAAAATTATAAATTATTCTAGGATTTACTCTCTCGAAATTGTCCATTTATTTAGTTGGTCTAAATTTTTAGGAATTTCATAATTCTCTAATAAATATTTCATATTAAACAGAGGGATAAATACTGCTGAATTATCCATTCCAACTTCAATAAGATGGCTCCGATACCATAGGAGCCATGACTCTGAAACCATGGAGGATTGAAAAATCTATAACTGAATTTATAAATCCGACCATGTAGGCGGTATATAGAACCGACCATGTAGGTGGAAAAGAAAGTAAAAAAAATATACAAAAATCACCATAAAATCCGACCATGTAGGCGGAATGTAGATCCGACCATGTAGGTGGAAGCAATAGTACAAGAATATTGTTTATTATGATAAATATAAAGAAAGTCAGATAAACTAAGAAAAGACTATTTTGGGAACCTTTGACGTTTCGTTAAGCTAGTAGGTATGAATTTAGTCTAAAACGCCACACAAAAGCCAAAACAACGCCATTCATCAACAAAATCGGACAGCAACGACAACACCGACTTTGTTCATACCCATAACTTAACCCAACAACCCAGAGGGTCTCTTCCTTATTTTTATTCAATTTCTCCTTATATTTATCAGCAACAAGCAACCGTAGCACACAGACCACGCGCACATAATTTTGTGGAATACAATGCGAGAATTATTCATATTATTTTAAATTGATTGAAAAATTCAATACATATCGGAAACAATTTGGGGCAAAATAATTTCAATAAAATAGTCATTCTTATAGGAAAGTGATTTTTCTTCATAATTAAATCTTATTTTCACGAGCCAGTCCAATTTGTAGTTGTATTTGCTTCCAATTGGATTCATCCTTTCTCTCCTTTCTCTTGAACAAATGCGATTAATTTCTCTTCTCCTTTGCATGCGCTCTTGTATTGATGCATCGATCATTTTTGTTTCTTTGCCTTTATTGTTGGTAATTTTGTAGCCTCCGAGTCAAATGCACTTCACGTTTTTCTACACACATCCATTTTCTTCTTTGTCTAACATGGAGTCGATTATGTTCTCGTGTATGCTCTACTTGTGTGTTGATATCATCAATATCCATATGTGAATCTTCTAGCAAAAATAAATTGTACTAAGTAATTGAAAAGCAATAAAATATAAATAAAATATATATATATATATATATATAATATATATATATATACATATATATGTTTAATACATTATACATGCTTTTCATCTAATGCTATTGTGGGGCTCATCTTCACTTAAAAGTATATATGTGGAAACCATTACACTTCCATTCATTAATTTTCTTTTTCGAATTTATTCATCTATACTTATGAAATATTAGAAATAAAAAAAATACTGAACACCTCCTAAAAATTATTTCTCTATTCAAAATCTTGATTTTTCGTTAAAATATCATAAGAAAAGGATTCTCTAATAATATACCAGGTTTTGTGCCATAATAAATTATGGCAAGTTGATCATGCTAATTGAATTGTTTTTTCTAATTGGTCTAAAACTTGGATTTGAAACCCTTTTTTTTTTAGTGTCGATTTAATAAGGGTGGCCTGCTCTAGTATGAACTTTTTTTTTTTTTTAATTGTCGTCATATTAGGTGCGTAGTATTGATTAAAAAAAAAAGATTATTTACCTTTTAACAAAAGTGATATTTAGTATTTATTACAGCATGTCCTGTTATTAATTTCAAGAAATGCACGCTATATATCATTATTCTATTAATGAAACAAAATATGATTTAAAAAAATAAAATAATTGACTTCAAAATATAAAAAGTAAAAGAATACTGGACACCTCCTAAAATTATTCAAAAAATATGATTTTGAATATAAGAAGTAAAAGAATAATACTAAACGCCCCTAAAATTATTAATAGAATACTAAAAAAATATGATTTTAAATATTAAAAGTAAAAGAATACTACATGTCCTATCCTCTTTTCAAAGCAATCCAAGCCCCCTAAAATTATTTTCTTTATTCAAATTCTTGATGTAATGTTTTTTAATATAAAATCACTTACATTGAATACGCGAAATAAACTAGCTAATATATTATACACAAAATATAGAAACAGAGACACCAATTAACGTGAATAAAAGGAAAAGCTCATCCAAAATTAAACAGGCAATGATATTAGGCAAAAAATGCAATTTACCCCCTATATTATGGAAAATGAACAATTTACCGCTGTAAAAAAAAAAAGAGCAATTTATCCCCTGTGTTATTAGAAATAGAGTAAATTACCCCCTCGATCCAGCGGTACATTACACGCGCCTTGCGTGCATCTGGGTATATTTTTTTATCAATAAAATATTATTTTATTTTTATATATTTAGTTTAATATATTAATATATATATATATATATATATATTTATATAAATAATATTTAATGTATTAATACTATATATCAGTATATAAAAAATTATATATACCGCCGCCCTCTTCCACCATCTCCCTCCCCTCGCTCCGCCGCTGACCCCAACCACCTCCCCTCGCGCTGCCACCTTCCCTTTCCTCCTCCCTGTCGTGACCCCCTTCCTCCTTCTAGCGCTTCCACCGCCACCGCCACCTCTTCCCTTCCATGATTGCAGCCTCTTCCCCTCCCACGCCGCCCTCCCCCTGCCCTTAGCGCCCAAATCCGCCCTCCCCTTCCCCTCCCCCTCCCCCTCCGCCTTTCCTTCTCCTCCCGCCCAAATCCGCCCTCCCCTTGGTCCTTGCCGTCTCCTCCTCCTCCCTCCCCTCCTGTCGGCCTCTCTCTCTCTCTCTCTCTCTCTCTCTCTCTCTCTATATATATATATATATATATATATGTAAATAGATTTATTATAAAAGTACAAATATATATTCAAATTAATTATATATATATATATTATTAGTTTTATTTATTTAAATTTAAACCGTTGATTTAAAATAGATAGAATCTACACCGTTAATTTATTAGTTAATTTTGAACCATAGATTGTTCAAGATCCAACAGTTATAAAATAAGGATATAAATATTATTTTAAATTTTAAATTAAAATTTTTTAAAAAAATAAAAAAAGGGTGCTTGTGATAAACGAAATGCGTCTGGGGGTAATTTGCTCTATTTCTAATAATATAAGGGTAAATTGCTCATTACCCACAACACAGAGGGATAAATTGCATTTAACCCAATGATATTATATATCAATAATCAAACAATCCTTTCTTTAACTTGAAAAATAAAAATTAATAATTCACGTTTTAAGCTTAATTTGAGAAAAACATGATATTGTATTTGATCCGGGTCGCAGGTCGTTGTTCACCTTGCGTCCTCGAAAGGATAGCAGACCTGAGAAAAGAAAACAGATCGTTAGGCTCGCTGGGTGGTTCCCAACAAAGACCCTCCGATGTTTAAGTCAGTGAGGTATTCAAGATTGAATAGGTTGTATAATGCAAGCACAAGCGACCTACTCAGGTTTTGAGTATAACAAATGTCTTACCATAAATTATCCAACAATGAGGTATTTATAGTACCTGAGTGGTCCACTTGTATGCTTGAGATGTCCACTCGCACTCTTCCACGTGGCATCATCATCCTAGTCTGTAGGTGTAAAGATCAACGATTTATAGTTGCTATCTTCTAAGTCAGTTCATGGTTATAGGTTGGGTCAGGTTGCGGGTGACCCATGACCTAACTCGATAATCGGAGTGTCGGCATAACCGGGTCGGGACCCGACCCAGAACCTTGACTCGTGGGTCCTGGTATGTACCCTTGTAATATTAACAGACTTTTGAGGGCATTGATGTCCTTTTAAAGATAGCTCCATTATTCCCTCATCAATATCATAAGTAGATATACATCTAATACTATAAATGATCGAATAATCAATACCCTCAAAAGTAGGACAAAACCTTTAAAAATCAGATGAAGAAATAATATTATGATGAACAATGAATAACAAAATATTGCTACAGATTCTACGAAAGACAAAAAATAATCCAAAAGAAAATTTGAAAAAGAAAATACTGACCCTCACTTTAGTTTCAAACTTTCACCGATGTTCTTGAATCACCATTGTGGCTTTTCTTCATACATGTGAGATGCATCGCAAATTCTTTGATTTTCATTGTGTGATTGCACCTGGAAGTACAGTTTTGAAGTCAATTAACCAATTTTAAGAAGTAAAAAACAAAGAAATATACAAGGGAAAAGAAATACATTCTATTTCTTCTTTCTCTCTGTACACCCACCCCCCACCATGAATATTGTTAGTATTTTAGTTTTTTGAAAAAAGAAGGATTGATGGTTGAAGGAATGTTGGTTTGAGATTTGGAGAACAAGGCTAGAATAAGAGTAGTTAGCTAAATCAACAAAAGAAGAGCAAGAGAGCTAGAACTTGAAAATGATAATTTGTAGTTTGTTGTAATGTTTTCTTTCTCACTTCTACAAATCCTCATTCTATATGCCTATTTATAGTAGCTCATAGAAGCTTCTTGAACTTGTATTTGTGGCTATAATTAAAAGCTTGCTCAAGAAGCTTTGAGCACTCTAGAATGTTGCTCAAAAATATCTAGGATTTTTTCTACAATTCTCTAGAAAATATCTAAGATATTTATTTATAATAAACACATTAATCTTCTAATAAATATAGATATTTCTTCTCGTGTCTGTGGTATGACTTCTGTGAAAATAAACAAATGATAGCAAGAAATCTTATTGTTTCTTCACCTCACTTCATTTCCCTCCTAATCAAAGATAAATAAGTAAAAATTATAAATAATTTGTGTACACCGACCTCTTACGTCCCTCCATGAACACACAATTTTTTTTTCTCTATGTGTGTGTGAACTACGAATTATGTGAGAAAACACTAGAACAAAAAATAATGGCAAAAAATCTTAATTTGTGCTTCACCAAATGTCTATAAAAATTCGCCACAAACCCAATTCGTTGCGGCCGTATTTGAAATCACCATATAATGAGAGTTTTTTTTTATCCAAATCGGATTCAATCAAATCAGATTAATCACGGAGTAAGTGTGATGTACTTATCATGTAATTGATAAATTTTTTTAAATTGTATACTAATTACATAAAATATATTACACTTATCATATAATTAATTTAAGTCCAATCAAACTCCATTTAAATTAAAAGAATTTCCACATGATGCTCATGAGCCCATCTAACTTAGCAACAATGCAGGCAAAGTTAATTACACTCAGTCCAATCCAGACGGGGACCATAGTATTCAGGCGTCCTTGGTGTGACACTTCTGTCTCGTACTATACTTCCAACTCTTGTGTTGAAATATGAAAGAGAAGCATAAAGCTTTGATCCTTGTAATAATTGCTTTCCGTACGTACTAATTAATCTCCCACATGCACTGGACCCACACCCCTCATCCAGAGAGATTGTCAAGTCATTTTTGGGCTCTTCATAACTACTTTTCAATCATGTTGATATTGAAAAATGATGAATGATAAATAAATATATATATATAAAATAAGATTATAGGTGTTTTTTGGTATTTAGTTTTAGTTATTTTCTATTTTAGTTATTTAATTTTTTAAGATTTCAAAACAGTCCAGAACACTAGTCACTGAATTTTGTTTAAAATTGTCGGAAAACATTTTAAAATGCGGGAAGTTGTTTTATTGATTAATGTGACATATACATGACTTAAATAAAAAAATAAAATAAAAATGTGACATGACAATTACATAAATTTTTGGGGGAGAAATCACATGACTATATTTTATAATTTGAAAAATTAATATTTAATTTATATATACACACAATCATACATATACACATATATATATATATATATTATATATATATATATATATATATATTATAAAATATGTATAAGGCGGCGACAATATCAACCGCCTCCTCAATGGCAGTGGCGACCGTCACCTCCAATCTTGTCATCATCCATATAAAAAAGGGATAATCACATGGACCTCCCCTCTTAGTATGGGAATATACAAATTCCCCCCTCTTACTTTAAAAATTACAAATACACCCCTCCGACTAACAACGGTTAACGTTGATTGGTGGAATTTTAAAATTAACACTTTTATTCCACTTAAAAAAAAAAAATACAGATAAATAATTAGGCAAAATTAAAAAGTCAAAAACACCATTAAGTTTTTCCCGCCTGATAGAAGACTCTCTATCTTCTTTCTCTTATTTGTTCTTTCAAACCTTCATTCATACCACAAAAATAATTTTTCCTTGTGCAACACCCACCGTGAGAATTACACCATCGATCGTGACTGATTTTAAGACATTGGTGTATCACAAACAGATAATACTGATGGAAAGTACATCTAAAGATTACTTTGACTAATGGAGGGACTAATTTGTAACGGTAATAAACTAAGAAAGTAAGTTTATGTAATTTTCATAGTAAGAGGGGGGAATTTGTATATTCCCATAGTAAGAGGGGAGGTTAGTGTAATTATCCCTATAAAAAAAGGGGTATTGTCGTCGCCCAACCAAGTTGACGGCTGCCAACTCTAAATCTGGACGACCACAAAAAAAAAAGGTGTGTCGCCATCAAAAAAGCAAGGTGTGTTGCCATCACCTATGTAGTGACAGTAGCCATCGCCACTAAGGTGACGACTGGCCGTCGCTGCCACCTATATATATATATATATATATATATTATGTGTAATATATATGTATTTATTCATATATACACATAAAAAATGAGGAAAGATAATATGCATTATTTTTTATTTTGTTAAAAATTAAGTAAATTTTTTTATGTTTTTAAAATCTGAAATAATAAAGAAAATTACTTTTTATTTCTAATACATATAATGGTAAATATTATTTGTATTAAATAGTATAATTCAAAATTTTGATATACTTTTTTGTATTTGATATTTAACTAATATACTTTCCAATAAGTATAATTTATCAAAATATTTACATTAAATAATATTTTAAATTAGTTAATTCTACATAATTGGTAGAAGAAAAAATTTATTATTTTAAATTGAAAGACGAAAACAAATTAAATTTTTTAAAAAATAAAGTAACAATAATTAAGTTTTGAAAAATGAACAAATAATAAAAGTAATACAAATAATAGTCATTTTAGTAAATAATATAACTAATGGCATGTGGCCATTAGTGCCACACTATAATGCACGGACACTTCGAAAAATCGCCTGGTGCAGTGTCCGACACGTGTCGGACACGGACACGCCTCGGACACACGGTCGGACACGGCTCTAGCATGTCCAAAAAAAAAAAAAAAATTAAAAAAAAAACGGACAAGGTGTCGGACACGCCAAAGGGCATGTCGGACACGTTTTAGGACACTTTAGGGGTCATTTTACAATTTCAAAAAGTTTTGGGTAAAAATTCCAGAGATTGCAAATTTCTCGCTTGATGAACCAGAGTTGGAGTCTGTTTTATTTGATGAAATTACTGAAGATCTAAAAGATTATCATGATAATTTATACTCATTTGGATGACTAGAAATTTGGATGATTTAACTGATTTTATATGTATTTTGGTTAAAAACTTATATGTAAGACATCATTTTATTATGCTTGATTTTGATATTTTGATATTGCATATATTATTTTATGAGAAATTAAGTGTATATATATAATAAAAAATATATTATTTATAGCCGTGTCCGTGCCGTGTCGTGTCCTACTTTTTTAAATTTTCCGTGTCGCCGTGTCCGTGTCGTGTCGTGTCCGTGTCGCCGTGTCCGTGTCTATGCATCATAGGTGCCACATCATAATTTTAAAAAAAGAAAACTTCTCCTAAATTGAAATGCCATATCAATTCACGGGGCATTTAAAGAAAATTTTGGACAAAATCTGGCAACTGGTATTCTAAAATTGGGTAAATTTAAAAGTTGAAGGACCTTTTCCAAGCCCTAAAAATATAAAGGAAGAAAATGGAAATGTGCTACAGTTAGAGGACCAAAAATGCCTCTCATTCAAATTAATAACACTACAAGAAATATAGTATTTAATAATGGTTCCCTATAAAAAAATATGTGGGATTTGGAGTAATTTTATGAGCATTTTTTTTTTTTTGGATTAATAGTTGAACATTGTAGGGCTGGATTTTTTAGCAATCACTGAATGGGTGTGATGTCGCCAAAAAGAAAGATTGATTAAATTTGTATTATTCAACAAGCTTCACACTGGAGTTCCTAAAAAAAATCTCCCTCCCTCTCAAATGAATGTGGATATTTATACTACTACAAAGTTACGTTGTTTAGGGTAGTGGAAGGCAAAATACCATTTCGTCCTTTTACCTACCCGTTTTACATGGCAACTATTTGTCTATTGGGGGTGTTCCCATCACCTAGCGAATTACAATAGTTTGGTAAGTTTGACTTCAAATTTTCTTTTGAGTTGATGTTTTTTTTTTCTTGTTGGGATGATCTTTCATTTTATTGATGTGATTTATTTCTCCTCCATCAACAGCCCCCCAATTCACAAATATCTTTAGGGATATTTTTTAATTATAGTGAATCTTGGACTCGTCTGTAGGCTTAGCCTTCCTTAAGGACTACTTGGGTTGAAGACTATATATATATATTTGATACAACGAATGCCTTGTTCACTTTTGCAAATCAATTTCCTCATTTTCTCTTCATAAAAGACCTTCATGGTAGGAGAGGTATCTTTTATTAATTAATATGTTCTTCTCCTTTCTCGCATTATTATCGATTTCTTTCTTTTTGTTGCATCACATCAATTCGTCTCTTATGAGTCAACGTACGTGGGGGTCAGTTAGGTATCCATCAAGGTTAGGTTGCGATATGTCAAAGAAAAATAGCGAGAGTAAGGAGTTGTCACTGAATGGGGCGGCGTCGCCGTGAGCCTCGACCAAATAATGGTCAATGCGATTTGCCTCAACCAGGGGCCATCTGTGGAGTCGCATCTCGTTCGTCTTTACCTTTCATTTCGGGGGGAGTTGTTGGTTTTCAAAATGAAGTTATTGAGGCGATTAGGAATTCGCCTGAGAGTCATTCCATGCCCAAAGTGATAAGTTGGAGTCATCTATAGACCCCTAGTTTAGGCTTTGTTATCGGGCTATGGATGTCGAAAATTGTTATAATGTCTTGAGTTTTGAGGAGTTTGACCTTTTAAAGAATAAAGTTGATCCATCTTCTGCTTGTGAGTTCCTCCTCCAAAGGGTGGGGGATAGAATCAAGGAACATCATCTGGGTTTTCTTACTATCAACTCCGCATTTTTGCCCTATGGTTCTGCACTTCCTCCTTATCCTCTATTGGTACATATAATAAAAGAGTTTGGTCTATGTGTTAGTCAATTTACTCCGATTTGTTTTGTGTATTTTGATCGATTTTTTGTTGATTTTTTGCCAAAAAAACATAACATATTGTGCATATGTAAAAAATACCACATCATATAACACTTAAATATCACATGAGGACTATATGTGATTTCTTTTTTACAAAAAATTTGGTGGAAAAAATGGTTATAAATGGCAAATTATAAAATTTCGCAAAGTTGAGATGACAAGTTGACAAAAAAAAAAAAAAAAAAGATGAAGAAGCGTAAAAACGGTCATAGTTCGGATGGCAAAATGGAATTTACGCTTTATTATTTAAATGTTTGGGGTTTCAAACAAAAAGTTGGTAGAATATACTTTTTAACTAGATTTTTTGGTGGATTTCTTATATATAAAATTCATTTAATTATGTTTCTAAATATATAGTCGCGTTTTATTGAAAAAGATCCTTGAACTTAATTATATATATATATATATGAGATCACCAATAATCTAATAAGAAGTACATTCCAACAACTTTTTCTTCAAAATGGTAGCTATTAATATTTAATAATATTGTTAAGATTTCATTTTATTAGACATAGATTAACAAAATGACTTAAATTTTTTTATTATATTTTTAGATTAGATAAGTTTTATAAAAATTATTTATAATTTTGATTTTTTGGGTCACTTTTGAAAGTGAAATAAAAAAACTATTTGATTCTGAATTAAGCAATATGTTAATATTTATGTTCACAAGAGTTCAAAGTTTTCATTTTTCATATAAGATAATTACATCATATTTATCATATAAAAATATAAAAAAAAGTTTCCTTTCTAAAAAAGGACTAATTTGATAATTTTATAATTTTAAGGGACTAAAGTGATAAAATCAAACTTAAATTGACCATTTTATCCTCCAAAAAGTCAAATTCGGCTACATTTTTGCTAGAAAATGGTCAGACTAAACTGAGACAAAAATTAAAGTTTAGGAATACTAAAGTCAAGAAATAAACTTGAGGCATTAAAATAATTTTAAACAAAAACTTAAGGGACCAAATATAACATTTACCCAAAAAAAAAAAATACACCAAGGACTTAGGTTGGGGTTTAATGACTAGTTGGGAGGAGACCTCCACCCCTAGCTCTAGTCATGATCTCCATATGTCCTTCATAGGAGCAGGTTTGTTCGATCAGTCGCTTGATGTGAAATTTTTTCTTGCATCTATTATATTTGTTTTTTTTGTTCTTTTGTTCTTCATGTCGTTGTTTCTTATTGTGACTTATTTTTGGTTGTTTTTTTTCTTTTTTGCTTCTTGGGAGAAGGTTTTGTTGCAAGACATTCAATGTTTCAAAGTTGAACGTGAGTGTGAGCAATGTGATCGTGATGTGCGGGCTCTTCCTCCCCCTTCGTCGAGGAAAGAAGGGGAGATGCATAACTTGCTTCCTCCCCCTCTGTGTCCTCGTGATGCGAACCATGGTCAAGGGGGATTTGGGAAATATAGCCGCGTCGCGCCCTCTGGATTTTCTAAAGGCCCTGTTGATTTTGAAGCCATTGAGGCTCCTTTTAGTGTAGTCGTTTACTCAATTTTATGACTTTTTCCTTTTCATGTCCTTAGATTGCTACCTTGACCGAGATTGTCAACCAACGCTTCGAGTTTTATGACAAAGAGTTGAAGCAATCAGAGGCTTCTCTTGAAGAGACGAAGAAAGAGCTCGCTCATTGTTAGGAGCAAATCAAGGAAGCAACTGATGATCAGAGCAAATGGAAAGATCGTTTATAATCGTGAGATCACTTTCTGTCAAAGCTTTCTCAAGTCAGAGGCTGGAAAATTTTACTTCAAGTGTGCTCAAACTGACTACAAGGAGAACTACGAGGATTCCTAGGAGTTTGAAAGCGCTGTTGTGGCGAGAGCCAATGACATTTATGACCAAACTATTAGGCAGTGTCGTTCCATGCTAGGGGAATGCGGCCGCTTTGCGGGAGAGGATTTGATGTTCCTTGATCCCCGTGTGTCTGATGAGGATGTCGCTGAAGGAGACGAGGTGGAAGTTGTGGATGAGTTACCTGCTGAGGGTGCACATGTTGATGTTGAGGTCAATTGGCGATCATACTTGATTTATCTTATAGCTTTCTTCATTACTTTTTTATTTTGTAATCAAGATAACTTGGTTGTAATTTTTTTTGTCGTTAATGAAATTTCTTCATGCTTTTTCATTTTATTCTTATTGTCCCTTCTTAGGAATCCTTTGCACAATGCTGACATGTTTTGCTTGTGAACTTCTTCGGAGTTCATTGGACCGTTGTTTATGAAACTTCTTAGGAGTTCCTTTGATTATTTTTAGGCGTCATTTGGGAACTTCTTAGGAGTTTCTTTGATCGTCTTAGGAGTTCCTTCGATTACTTTTTGGTGTTGTTTGAGAACTTCTTATGAGTTCCTTCGACTGTCTTCTACGGAACTTCTTAAGAGTTCCTTTGATTATTTTTAGGTGTCGTTTGGGAACTTCTTAGGAGTTCCTTCGACTATCTTTTAAGGAACTTCTAGGAGTTCCTTTGATTGTCTTCTACGGAACTACTTAGGAGTTCCTTTGAGTTTTTAGGTGTTGCTGCATTTTCATCTAGTTTCGGGGCGTTTTATTATGCGCCTTAAGAAAACTTTGTCTAGTATTAACTTAACTGCAAGATGTAGTATACGTTTTTCTTTTGGGGCTAATCATGTAGGTACTTAGGGACAATAAATCTTCATAACATCCATCAATTTGATAATAAAATAAAAAATAATTTAAGCAAGAGATGATGAACTTTTCAAGATTTTCTTTCTTCAAAGGTCAATATCTACACATTTTATTCCTCTAAACTATCACTTTTGGGGTGCTTTTATTTTTTGTAAATGATAAGTCCCCATTCCTTCTATCTCTACCACATTTGCCTTCTATATAGCTTTCACGTATTCTTCTCTAACCTTTTTTTCCTTTACTTCTTCGTGTTGTGTCTTCCCCTCTTCTCCTTGGGAAGATTCTCCTTGTTGAGTTTCATCATGTGTCCATTGACGCGACTTCTGTTGGTTGGGTCAGTTAACATTGCCTTCTAATTTTTAAATGGAAATGGTTGTGGGTCTTCTCAACAGTCTAACATAGCATTCTCTTGCTTGTTTCTTATCGCCAACCTCCTCTCAATCCTGCTTGGCATTGGGGATTTTATCTTCATGTCACATATGAATGCTATGGCTTGAAATTAGTTCAAACTAGGTTTGTCCATGATTACGTTGTACGTTGAGGGAGAGTTGACCACCAAGAACTTCACAAGTTTTTTTGCTCGCTCTGGATAAGAATCCATTGATACTGGTAATGTGACTTCTCCTAATAACTCAACTACATCTCCACTGAAACTAGTAAGTGGACTATTTACTGGCATCAATTGTGCATTATCTATCCTCATATGGGAGAAGGTTATGTACAAGATAATCTTGGTTGAACTTCTATTATCTATCAGGATCTTTTTAATCTAAAATTTGATATGGTGGCCATCACTACTAATGCGTCGTTGGGAGGAATGCTTCCCTCCAAGTCTTGATGACTAAAAACTATATGTCTCCCATAATTGCTCTATTGAGTTATTGCGACTTCATTGAGCACAACATGGTTTGTTGCCTCACTTGCTTCTCTTAAAGCGGCTTTCCATACTCACACTGAGTTTCCTCTAGCGGGGCCTCCCGAGATGACCCCAATAACTCCAGCAGTAGAGAAGTTGTTCTTTTTTCCCGTTCTCGTTCTGATATTTCTCACATTTTGATGTGAATCATTGTGCGTCCTTCTTCACCAGCATGCTCTCAGGTTTCTATCTTTCTTTGGTCTACAAATTCTTTTAGGTATCTTCTTTGGATGAGTCTCTCAATTTATTCTTTAAATGGTGATATTCGTCATTGCTATGGCCTTGAACTCTTTGAAAGTGGCAATACTTATCAGATTTCATCTTCTCGGGCTTATCTTTCATCGGAAAAAGCCATCGAAGCAAACCTTGTTGCCTTGCCACCAAGAGAAATTTCATGCATGAGGCTTTTAATGGGTTATATTGATTAAAATCACTCGGGCACATGTATTTGTGTTCTCGTCCACTCCCTTCCGTCTTAGGGGGTATCATGCATTCTTTTTCGCCCGACCTTCGCTTTAATGGAGTTATAGATCTTGAGCTTGCTGGTTCTTCGATCCTTATATATTTCTCGACACTCAACAATAATTCCTCCTGGGTTGCTAGAGTTTTTCTAGCAATCAACTCTTTGAAAATTCCTTTCCTCAAATTTTGTTGCATGATGCTTGCTAGGAGTTTTGGGTTTACATGGGGAACCTCGAGCACGATTTCAAAAAAACTTCGAACATACTCTCTCAAGCTCTCACTTTCTCATTGGATTATAGTGAATTGATATGACATGGTTTTAGGGTGTCGTTTATTGATCGCAAAGTGGTGTACAAAACATTGTGAAAGTTGCTCAAAAGCTTCAATGGTTACCGAGTGGAATTGGTTAAACGATGCAATTGATTTACCGAAGAGAGTGGTTCGGAATAGTTTGCAGTAAGCTACATCACTAATGTCTAACAAATCCACCCTAGCCAGAAAATGGTCCAAGTGGTTTTGAGGGTCGCCCACTCCATTGTATTCACCCAGGTTTGGAATTTTGATCCCTGGTTGAGTAGCTTCCGCTATTATATAAGGCTAGGGAAGCTAGGTAGAGGATACCCCTGACCTCTCTTTTATCTTTGAGTTTCTTCTCTTCTTGGTGGCATTTCCTCTAGAGGAGGTGGCGGTGCTGCCCTATTAGGCGACAACTCCTCACTCCCTCTATTTTTCCTCTACATATCGCAACTTAAGTTGGATGGATACGTAATTGACCCCCAAGTATCTTGACTCGTAAGAGATGAATTGACATGACGCAACAAAAGGAAAAAAATCGATAATTACTCGAGAATAGAGAAAAAAAAGTTAATCAATAGAAGATACCTCTCTTATCCATGAAGATCCTTTTTGAAGAGAAAATGAGGAAATTGAGAGGTATATACCCCTAGTATACAAATCATAGCCATGTAAAAAGGATAAGTAAAGAACGAAATGGTATTTTTTCTTCACCTATCCAAAAAACGTAACTTTATAGTAGTATAAATATCCACCTTCATTTGACAGGAAGGGGGTTTTTTTGTAAGAACTCTTGTATGAAGAGTGTTGAATCGCGTCTTTGTAATAAAAATTTAATCGATCTTGATTTTTGGTGACATCAAGGTGCCATTCCATCATAATAGACGTGTTCTAAATTATTTGGAATGGTTGGATATATCGTTCCTACTTAGCAATGATGTTCTACTTATTTAGACACTGTTCCTAAACATGTGTGACTACCTAAAAATTCAATTCATTTTTCTGGAAATCTTTTTTCTATTTGGAATGGTTTTTTTTATACATGTTTTGAAATGGTCATTGTAACACTATCTATATAAAATTGAATGTAAGAAAGACACATGTTCAGACTCATATATAAATACATTTTGGCACGATTTTGATTGTCCAAGTTACATATTTTGGAATGGGCATTGGAACTCTATTTGATCCTTCATTTGAAACATAATTTTGCAGGCCTTGGTCCTTTGTTTAGAATACATATTGGAATTGTTGGGTCAAAATTGTAGAATGTAAATTAGAAAGGTTTTGCACCGCCATATCTAACAATGTTTAAGACACTTTTTAGAGTTGTTAATTTTGTACTTGTTATAAATATAGGAAAAAGATTTGGAACTTTAATTGATTCTTAATTTGGGATACGTATTGGAATGACCGTGTCTATATTGTAGAAAATCTATTGGAATGGTATTTGCATCACCATTTTTTCACTAGATTTAATATACTTTTTGAAATGGTTCCTCTGATTGTATGTCATTAATTTTAGAATAGTATTTTTATTTTATTTGAGCACATTCACTTATCGTGTACTTCCTAATTTATATATTTATTAATAAAATATGTTTTCAAAATTTTGTATAATTTTTTATAATAATAATTCATTATTGAATTCAGTAAAATTAAGTAAAAGTTAATTATTTTATTTTAATTTGATTAATTAAATAAATATTGAATTATGGAATGCAATTAACACTAAAAAAGAATAATTATAAAAAATATTATATAATAAAAAAAAATTATACGTTTACAAATATAAAAAGAATCCTAATGTACACCCTCGTCCCCCCCATTAGCATGGTCCATCTCATCGACCCGGGAATGAGGGTCCTTTGGGGGCTTTGAAGGGTCGACAGTTGAGGCACGGTCCTGCATCGATTTCATCATGGTCATCATGTCGACCATCATTGTCTCTAGCCTCATCATCCAATCCTCCATTTGGTGGTGGAGATGGTGATGGTAGGTCCGGCATGGGATGTGGGCGAATACACAACCCTTGCTCTTGCCCCGACCGCTGCTAGCCACAACTACTGCTCGGTCATCGCTACTGAGCCCTCAAATGAGCCCGAAGAATCGTGTCCATGGCCCGTGGCCTGAGACTAATGATTCTCTAATAGCTTTTGGAATGTCTCCTGTAAAACAAACAAAATATTTTCAATAATTATTACTTACCGTCTTCCCTTTATGCATGCGACATAGAAAGATCCCCATGGTAGACAGTAGTTACCGCCGCGAAGTTGGCCGATTTGTTGGCCTAGTTCTTCATGGACTCATCCTTAAAGTTTGTGTTGGCCTTGTAGCTATTGTAATTGGCACCAGACCTCGTTGGCCAGTCACATATGGAAGACTCGGAACATGGGCTCATTGTCGTAATCCACTTATATGTTATCTGCAATATCACAAAAAGAAAATCATTATTTTTTTAAATAAAAATTTGAATTATTATATTATATAAAAAAAAAAAACACCTTCAAGCTTTAAAAATAGGACTGCCGGTGCTCTAGTAGCATGCACTCATTAAATTTGCGATCAGAACTGAAATAACATGTTGATTAGTCATTTAAACATTAATAGGAAAGTAATATAATAAAAAATTACCTTGCATCATCGATGTTGATACTCCGGCAAGCTGATGGTGGGGGAGCTACTGGTGGAACCCCATAACACCAACGGTATCCATCCAGACATCATTCCATAAGTGGATACAGTCCACATCAATGTAACGAACATCGTGAATGCGTGATTCGTGGCATTGTCATGCGTTAGTACACCCACATACCACAAATTACTCATTGATCAATGGTTCCAAGTACACATCTATCAGACACTTGGAATTGGAAGGATTAGGGATCACCATCATCAGGTCAAAATGCATGTACATTCCCGATAGAAGATTGTATAGTGTAAGTATAATGGGCCAACATGATTAAGTACGACCATACTGCTTGAGCGGCTCGAACCCATTTGTGTATAGCCCCAATCTAACATTATGGGGTTTTGCTGCAAGATCGGGATATGTCCGATCGAAATATTTTCATGCCTCTGCACTAGACCAATGGCATATGGATCTGTACTTCATATGATGGTTGTCATGCTATGTCATGTGTTCGGCAGTCGTTTTTGAAGTATACAACCCTACAGTCGAGGGGTAAGCGAAAACTACATAAGAATGGCATATCGAGTCATCTTTCAGCTAGGTTTTCATTCCCTGATCGGTTTGTACCTAGTTTTTAACCTCCTACCAGCATCAGACATACTCTTCTAGGTATAATAAACTAGAAACCCCATCAAACGGAATTGAAATAAAAATCCTCTACACATGAGCCATTTATGCCGCATCTTCCCAGTGTGTACCACCCTCCTCCTGAGCAGCTGGAGTTTGCTCCTCCTGCACAAGGGGCGTGGTGATGGCATCAAAGTACTCCTGCACCCTCTCATTGCAATGGGATGTTCAATTATAATAATCCTGCATAAACCCTTTTATATATAAGTCAAAATTTACCTCATCTAGTGTTTTAAAAATTCATTTTTGCACTTCCAAAACTAACACTTAATCTTCTTGTTGTCCATATATGCATGTTGAGACTTGGACCATTTTAGAAATATAGTAACGACATCCTCAAACTCCAGCGTAAGACCTTCCCTTCTTGACATATTCTTTTCATACATTCATCTCCTCAATTGTCCTAACATGATGAGTCCTATATATTCATATACATATATTATATATATATAATATATTTATATATTATTACAGACATGCATTTTAATTAACAAAAGTAAAATAAATATAACCAATTAATAAGTAATGCATGTCTTTGAATTGATAAAAAAGGGTTCAAGTTATTACCTAATTAAAACAACTTAAAAGATCAACAAAAATGAAGAGAGATTGATGGAATTTACTATCAAATGTACAAGAATGCAAGAGAGAAAGTGAGAATAAATTAAATAAAAGCAACATATATACATAAAAAGTTTTGGAATCAATGTTGGAATAGTATCTGGAGCTCCACAAATAGTCGTTAGAATATAGCCGCACCACATTTAGGAATGGGGCCTGGCACAGGGTTTGGAATGCAACAATACCCGTTACAATTTTGATCGTTGTAATGTATTTGGAACATATCTTGTAATACAACATTTTCTATCTATCAAAGCCGCAACAAATTGTAACTCAATTTGGAACTGTACTTGGAACAACCTACATCCATAAATACTATATGCAGGAATGGATCGTTCCAATCGAATATAAGAGGAGTATGACATCAGTGCCGTGATTATGTTTTTCCGTAGTTCCAATGACCATCCCTACTAGGAACGGTCATGAAATCCGCTTCAAATTTTGCTTCTCTTTTTTTTTTTTTTTTGTAGTGATTAATTGTCATGGCTTATATTAAATAGTCATAATAAATAGTTATTGACCACGGCCTTGAAAGGTTGATGGTCCTTGTTTTTAAGATGGTGACTAAAATATTTGTTATGGTCAAGTTTCATGGTAAAGCTGTAATAAATAATTCTTTTATGGTGGAAAAACTAGTTATTTGCATTGGTTTTAATTAATCGTAGTTAAATAATAATTATTTACCATGACTTTTAGCTATAGCCATTAATATTATAGCTAACAGTAAATTTTTTCTCATGTAAATAAGTTTAATTAATAAATCTACTTCAATTAAATTAAATCATAACAAGTAATTAATTATGATATGCGACCCATGACAAGCTTGAGACACATGAATAATGGTTAAAGATGTTTATTCATCATCCAACCAAGTTTAATAAAAGATACAGTCATCTCTTGTCAGATGCAAGATATAGCCATCATATGCATGTGACTGCCATAATTTCTCAAGTGTGAGGACTAATTCTGTACTATCGTAGTTGAGAATTCAAGTCATACTGACAAAGCCTCCAAAGCTTCCATATGATGATTTTTGCGAGTTAGTTCAATCAGTTAACAACTTTAACAACTAATCCACTAAAATTGTATAGACATCCCATGTATATCGCTGATGAAACACAACACTCATCTGATGAATGCAATACTTAGTGCAAGTTTTTATAGGACTCTCGATGTCTAATCTCGAGGTCCTCGACTTATAATGTTTCAGATCAATCCTCAAAAGCCAGTTTTATAGCTCTCATCCAATGCGCAATCGAACAATGATTATCCAATTGGTCTGTGGCTATTTGTTATGACGTTAAAATACTATTCAACATAAATAGTAACACAACAAATACATAGTGCCAAAGATGAATGCTTGCTAAATTTATCAAGATAACATCACATTCATAAAGATTGCTAAATAGATTCCAAAAATCGCTAATCAAATTGGGTTTCTGGTCACCTATTCTAACAAAATTATGTAAAGTTGTTGTGGGCGCGCGCTAAATCTGTATAATTTAACATTTCATTCAGAATAATATTTTTTTTATCTATTATAAGTGTGCAACTTTTTTTCTTTTTTATTTTTTTTGTAGAGATATTTTTTTATCTGTCATAACTGTGCAACTTTTGTTTTTTGTTTTTTTTTTTTGCAAAATTTTGTGGGAAAAATGGTCATTTTATAGTGAGATGCATCAAAGTTGCAACATAACCGGATATAATTCCCTCCAAAAAATCTAATAATTTTCAAACCATAATAAACCACCTTTGACCTTTTAAAAGTGTCTTTCTATCCCTCACGTAACTGTTTAAACAGGGTTGGGACAAAAAATGCAATATATATATATATATATATATATATATATTATATATTATATATATATATATATTTATATATATATATATATATATATATATATATATATATATTTATGTAGGATTAAAAGTGTTGAGCCCGTAACCTATGGGATCAAAATTAAAATAATACCTATCCAATGAGATCAAAAATATAATTTTTCCATGAATGAAAAGAAAACTTTTATCCTTCTAATAACCTCTTTCCCTACGTACAAATTAATCTCCCACATGCAATGGACCCACACCCCTCCTCCTCCATAGAGATTGTCAAGTCATTTCTGGGCTCTTCATAACCAATGTCCAATCCACGTTCATATTGAAAATAATGAATGATAAATTAATAGAATTAAATGTATTTTTCATCCTTTGACTTTGTTCATTTCTCGTTTTAGTTCTTTAACTTTTTAATTCTCTCGATTACAAGACACTAGTCGCTACTTTTGTCTAAAGTTACAGGACCTAGTCGCCAATTTTTTTTCTAAATTTATCCGGATGGTGTCCTAAAATCAAGCAAATTATGAAATTATAGGACCTTTTACGAACCCTATAAAGATAACTGACTAAAAAGAGAAATAGGCTATAGTTAGAGAATCAGGAATACCTTTAATCCAAATTAATAATACTACAAGAAATATAATTTTAGTAATAATTAATCGTTACGGTTAATAATAAAGAGTTGTAACAAATAGTTATTTACCATGATCATGCAAAGGTTGTTGGCCATGATTTCTACAATGGTAACTAAAATATTTGTCATGGTCAAAAGTCATGGCAAATTTTTTTTTTCATGGCTTTTAACTGTAAAAAATTTTTTCATGGTAGAAAAGCTAGTTGTTTGCATCAGTTTTAATTAATCATAGTTAATAATATTTATTTACCATTATTTTAGTTATAGCCATTAATATTATAGTCAATAGTAATTTTTTTCTACTGTAAATAAGTTTAATTAATAAATTTATTTTGATGAAAATCGTAATAAGTAATTAATTATGATTTGCGACACCTAACAAGCTTGAGACACGTGAATGATGGTTAATGGGCGTTATTCATCATATAACACTGTCTAATCAACGAAATATGTGTCTATCAATAAAGTGGTGTGTCCTATGATTGAAGCGATGTGTTTATTATAGTGAAATGATATGTCATTTGGGTGAAACGATACGCCCATTCGAATGAAAAGTCATGACCTTTTGTTAGCATCTTTTCATGTCCATTCAATGATAGTTTTTCAAACTTTTCTAGATTGGCCTCCTATTCACTTCATTTTATCAAAATAATTGCAATTTTGGTCCTAGAACAAAGTCACTTATGCACTTTTGATTTCCAAATAATTTTAGGTTGCAGTTGGGGTCCTCAAACTAATATTTTTTTTTTGTTGGTGTTTTCAGTCCTTCCATCAATAAAAATATTAAAGTTAAGAAAAAATTCATTTGAAGGGAAAAACATAGTCATTTTCCTTTGATTTTATGGTATTTTTCAAACTTTTGTCCAATGCATCTATTTCCCCTATTTTTCTTTAAGCTTCAAGAGAGAAAAAATCGAAAAAATAAATCTTTGCAAATTTCTATATAATCATAAATATAACTTTCCTTTTATTTATTTGGTCTTTCTTTATGAAATTTTCTAATCTATGAATAAAATAAATTTGTAAAAGCCAATATTATAAAAATAATTATAAAATAAATATGATAAAGTCAATATTTTACGTTACAAATATATTGTACGTATTGCCTTATACACAAAATAAGTTATTGACAATATTTTGTTGAGATTATTTAAAAACTTTGTTGTTTAAATTTTTTTTTTTTTTCTTGAAACTTGAAGGAAAATGAAAAAATTGATGCATTGCACCAAAGCTTGAAAAATACTACAAAATATGTGAGAAAAATAGCTCATTATGCTTGGTTTCGTTTTTGGATTGATTTTTAGTATTTTGTGGAGATAGAGATAGAAAAATAGAAATAAATAAATATGATGGTAGAAATAGTGTGTATGTACAGATTTATTTTGGAGATAACTTAAGATAATGTTAAATAGGTTGTATATTCGATTTTGTATCTCAGGAGACAAAACTCACTGATTATTGTCAACTCATATCTTTTTTATATGTATTTATGTTTTTTTGTATATGTATATATATACATATATATTATTTTATTTGTAGGTAGATTGAATGTATATATTACTGTATTGGTATATATATATATATATATATATATTTATTCACAGTTTTTTGTCCTTATTTTATAAATAGTAATTATTTATTTAGTAAATATTTTGTGAAAATTAGTAATGAGTTAAAAAATTGATGTTCTATTCGGATTGATAAATTTAAATAGATAATTCAATAATAAATTAGTTGAAATAAGTTAAACATTTTTACATTATAAAGTCTTTTAAAAATTTTAAGGTTCCATACAAGGCAAATAGTTAAATAATGTTTTGATTATAATGCAAAAATAATACACGCAGTCAAAATAATAAATTGTATGCATCTAAAAAATAATAAATTATTTCATTAGATACTTTTAATTAAAAATCTCTATCTAACCAAGACATAAAGTAACAGTCATGCTATCATTTCATGGAAAATTTTTGGAGAGAAACAAATAAGGCAACAAAGAAAAAAAAAAAAAAAAAGGTTGACTAATGCTTGGAAACACAGCAATTTAAGGTGTCCAAAAAAAAAAAAAAAGTTGTCTCAGTAGTAGCTCACATAGTGTCTTTTTTAGCCCATTTTGATGATATTCATCAAAAATAAAATAAATATAGTGGCTAATTTTTCTCCCTTTAAATGAAATTTTCATTTTAGCCCATTTTGATGATATTCATCAAAAATAAAATAAATATAGTGGCTAATTTTTCTCCCTTTAAATGAAATTTTCATTAAGTTTAATAATTTTACTAAAGGACACTATGTGAGCTACTACTGAAAATGCCAAAAAAAAAAAAAATAGTTTGAGGATAAAAAATGCATAAATAGCTTTGTTTGGCTACCAAAATTATATTTATCCCATTTTTATTGATTCAGTACTCTACAAGCTAGCATTCTTAATCAATAAAAGCATTTTGTTTGTATAGTATCAATTTTGAGAGTTTTGAGTATTATTTGGCTCGTTATTCTCAAAATTATTTATAATGTTGTTACTTTCAGATTATGAATCGTTGTATCTTAAAAGACAAATTATCATCACCGTCAGCATCAGAGCCGGACAATAACTATGTTAAAACATAATGACCCTAACTCTAGTCTTAGACTTTTTAATATACACAACTAACTACCGCATATTTTTATTTTTCAAAGAGTTAATACACCAACACACACACAAACACTCCCTTATCTGGAGTCTGGACCATTTGCCTCTCTCTCTCTCTCTCTCTCTCTCTCTATTACCTACACCTAGAGTGAGTGATGGGGGAGAATGAGGTCCACGTTTCAGACCAGACTATAACAATGCAACAAGCTAGGGCTCACAGAATTGAATGTGATCCTTCATTGTTGCATTATTATTCTCCTTCATAATTTTCTATTCAATTACTCTCACACTTTGCTAACTTTATAATTAAGACTGTACTGCTTCATTTTCTTTTGAAGAGAGAGAGAGAGAGAGAGAATGGCTGTGCAAATACGTCGCTTTTTCTGCTTCTTCATACTCTCTTCAATTCCCAGCATTTTTGCAGTACCAAAAGAACAAGAGATGGACCGGATTTCGAAGCTGCCGGGGCAGCCTCCGGTGGGATTCTCTCAGTTTTCCGGCTACGTCGCTGTGAATGATGAAGATGGCCGTGCCCTCTTTTATTGGTTGACTGAGGCCACAAATAATGCAAACACAAAACCTCTTGTTCTCTGGCTCAATGGAGGTATGCTATATATACGTACACATATACGAAAATTTTTGTGTGGACCTGACTCGACTGAACCTGAACCAATCATACGGCAAGTGCAATACACTTGTCATGTGATTGGTGTACAGTTTAGGAAAAGTGACCAATCACAAAGCAAGTGTGTTACACTTACTCTGTGATTGGATTGGTCCGGCCGAACCAAGTTCGCGCAAGAATTTTTCCTTATGTATATGTATACTTTCTCTTTATTTCCTTTGTTTTTTCTTTCACTATATATCACATGTCATTCATATTGCACATATAGTTTCTCAACTAATTTTAGCAATAAGTGTTGACATGCTAAATTATGTGTTTAGATTGATATGTATGCATGTATTTATGTATTTAAATGTTGTTAGCTAGGTTGTATATCTCTTTCTACTTACATTACAAGAAATATGATATTTAACTATGATTAATTATCATAGTTAATAATAATAGCAAATAATCATTTGTCATGACCACACAATTGTTTGTTTGTCGTGGTTTTTGCAATGGTGGCTAAAACGTTAAAAGTCATGACAAATATTTTTACCATGGCTCTTACCTATGACAAATAATTTTTTCATGGTGCAAAAATTAATTTTTTTGCATCGATTTTATTTAATCGAGGTTAATAATAGTTATTTACCACAATTTTTAGTTATAGTCATTAATAGTAATTTTTTTTTCTAGTGTTACTATGTGTTCACTGGCAATTACAAGGGCTACGAAAGAGGTGTATGAAAGAAGGGAATTTTAACTCAAATCAGATTTGGTCTGATTTCAAATTAATTATACAATAAGTGTAATACACTTATCATGATATTAATGTATAATTCATGAGAGTGACCAATCGTACCCAATGTATGATTGATTAAGTTCGACTAAACTTGATCTATGTAAGAATTTTTATCGCTAAAACTTTTTCACATTTCTCTTGTGGAAAAACAATGCAATTTTAGTCCTGTAATTTATAAGGGGTGGCAATTGGTCCTGCACAAATTGATTTTCGCAATTTAATCCTGTAACTTTAAAAGTTTGTCAATTTTCATCCTTTCCGACCATTTTGGCCGGAAAATCACATGTAACTTGCGCATGAGACAATTAAATTATAATTTTAGTCTTGTAACTTAGGAGATGTTGGTATTTTTAGTCCTATAACTCGGAAGAGTTGACATTTTTGGTCCTTCATGAATTTATTTACAGGACTAAAATTGCAAGTAAATTGCAATTTCCTGTCAAATTGTCGGAAGGACCAAAATTGCCAAAATTATAAAATTACAAGAATAAATTGCGAAAATCAATTTACACAGGACTAAAATACTACTCCTTAAATTACAGAACTAAAATTACAATTTTTCTCTATCTCTTGTCATTGATGAAAGAAGTTTGTCTAACTTAATATATTAAACCATGTTGCTCATTAAAATGATGGAATAATTTGAATAGCCATCCAAACCTAACCTCTTTAATTTGGTAGTTTGGTGTCAATTTCTAGTTCTTGAATTCATTCTAAGAAATAGTAGCTATCCCATCTAAGCAAAACTTGCATATATAGGGCAAAAGGCGTCTTTGTTACCAATTTTCTATTTTACATTTCCTTTTAATTATTAGAGATTTTGTGTTTAAAATTGCCGTAAAATTTATGTACGTAACATTATATATCAATTTAGACATATAACATTCTTTACTGAGTCGAGCATATTAATTACAATACAATAGAAAATAGAGATAATTACGATATATGAGATTTGATATAACTACACGTAAATTTTCTGTGATTTAAAAAAATTGTATATAGCACTTTTGAGTTCGGCTTCTGTCTAACAAATAAGTCATCCGTTGGACAATATTCACCGAACTTGTGAAAAAATAAAAAATCTATTTTTACTCACAATTGACTTATTACAGATCAAATAAATCTTGGTATGACCAAATTATCCTCATACTTTTTTACACGTTAGTACATATAAGGAGGTATACTTTTATGGTTATAAGGGTAGTTTAGCTTGAAAAAAATTATGACCTAAAATAATTCAGTAATAAGTCAATCTAGAGTAAACATCAATTTTCATTTATTTTTTTGTTAATATAAGCAAATTCAGTAAATTTTTTGTTAGATGGAAGCAAATCTCAAAGATGCTCAATGTAATTTTTCAAACAACAGCGAAATTACGTGTAATTACACCAAATCAAAAGAGGGAAGTGGTATCCTAAAAAAAATTAATAACAAATAAATGGATACAATCTTTACCACCAGTGCCCTCAATCCAAGGGACACCGGAATCCAGTAACAACACAGTCAATCCATTTAAATAGCTACACATTCCAGCATCGCACGGCACGTGCTAGCCCCCTTTACAAGTCGCTCTCGTGACGTGCTTACTACCCATGTCGGCTATGAAACCAACTTCATTTAACGACACCAGCACACGCTAGCAAACCCTTAGCCATGTAGTCATAAAAAATGCTGCGGTAGTGTCGCCTTCATAGGCAAAAAGGGAGGTTGTTTTCTTGCACCAGAAAGCAGCAGAAGAAGACCCTTTTAGGTGCTCGTGAACACTGTGTGTGTATTTTTGTGCTTGTGTACATTCTGCCTCTTAAGACATATTCTTTTTGCCAGTTATGACTGCTGGCCTGTGGCTTTTCGTCTCTACATGTTTGTTCAAACAACGATAGAGAATGAGAATAAGTTTTTGTATGTATCTAACCTAAGTCAAGTCATGTTACTTTCGACCTGCGATGCCACTGTCCTAGTTTATGGTTGTAATATATCCCACATTCAATCTATATGCCCACACCATCCATCCCACGCCTATGTGATTTAAAAGAAACAAAGTTGTCTTTATTTCATGCAGTTTTCGCCATGTTGTTAAGTTTTGTATAATTCTATTTGTATTTATAATATAATCCGAGAACTTACGACGAGCTCTTCTAAGGTCTGATATAGTCATAAATATCATCTCGTTGTTTGAAAATTTATCATCCCTTCGTGATTTTATTATCGTCTAACAACTAGTTGGATCCATCACTCTACGTCAGGTTTTCATTCAGTTTGTGTGTTGAACTAACAAAAATACCCTTATGAAGTATGAATTATAATTTTATTGTTTTTGAAAAAAATAACTTATTTTATGGATTAAGTGGATAACTTTTTAATTTTTCAAAAAAAATTATCCACCTCGTTGGATTTTTTTTTTAAAGAAAATACAACAAGGGCCAAATAGATAATTCTAAACCTCCCCACAAGAATTACACAATTTCATCAAAATCAAGAAATACTTGTAATTTTTCAAACAACGAGAAGGTATTGTAATTATATCAAATATCTGGGGAACTCATTGAATTTATCCTAACATGATATCTAATGACATATATATGTGGGAAATTGTAATTTTAGTCACCTAACTATACGGATGGCTATTTTAATTATTAGTCCTGCTAAATTTAGATTTGGTAATTAGGCCTGCAATTAAAACGATTAGCACATTAAGAACAAAAATTGCCGGAAATAATATGATTGGAATTTGAAGCTCACGTGAGGCGCACATGCTGAAAGCCAGTTTGTATTTGTAATTCTAAGCAGATTTTGCCCTTGATATGCCACTTTTTTACTTGAAAGTTTAATTGCCATATCAAAGATCTATGAAAGCCACTTCCTATAATTATAGGAGCAAAATTACAATTATCCTTAATGTGTTTCACTACCAACTTAGATTGATTAAGTTAGAAAAAAAAATTATAATTTTAGTCCCTACTAAAGGTGCATTAATTGTTATCACTAAACATGTCCAATCAATCTTTTACTAAATACTATTACCTAATATATCATGACTAATATTATTTGTTTCTTATACGTACAGCATGTAACTAATTTTGTTTAGACTACGGGGCGTGAAGTGCCATACATAGGCATCAAAGACATGATAAAATAAAGGAATAATTACATTTACACCCCTTCATCTATTGTCATTTTACATAAACCACTCCTACCTTTTAAAAAATTACAGAAACCACCCCTGACAGCCTTTAAAACCCAAAATACCCCTATTGACTTGATCAAATTTTAATTAATCTTTTAATGACAAAATACCCTTAGGAGTGTTTTATAATTATCAAAGATAGAGGGGTGTCAAAGTAATATTTAGAAAATTGAATAATATGACTCCATATATTTTTTTATTATTATTTATACTAATTTTTAATTAAAATTTAAATTATTTTGTTAACTTTTTTATTGAATATATATAAATTTGCACCTCTTAAAAATTGAAATGTTAAAATTTAATTAATATATTAATAAAGATTAGTTACTAGCTTATGAATTCAAATAAAAAAATATCACACTTGTATAAATTAATTTGAATTCTTAAAATTAAACATTATTATTTCTCTATTTTATTTATAATTAAATTTTATTAAAATTAATAAATTATAATTCAAAATAAATTGTAGTAGAATTAGTAAAATAAACAATTTATTTATTAAAATATTTTAAATTATTATAAATGTAAATATATACATATGAATACGTTCAATTATATACATATTTATATATTTATATTATATAAATATATATACATATATGTATAGTTTATTAATTTCAATAAAATTTAGCTATAAATAAAATAAAAAAAACAAATCTTTTAATATTAAGAATTTAAAATAATTTATACAAACGTGATAATTTTTAATTTGAATTTATAAGCTAGTAACTAGTTTTTATTAATATATTAATTAAATATTTTAATATTTTTATTATTAAGAGGTATAAATTTATATATAAATTCAATAAAAAAAGTTAATAAAATAATTAAAAAATAAATTAAATTAATATAAATAATAATAAAATAATATATGGGGTCATATTATTCATCCCCATAAATATTACTCTGATACCCCCTCTACCTTTTGATAATTACAAAACACCCCTAAGGGCATTTCTGTCATTGAAAAATTAAATTAAAGTTTTACCGAGTCAACAGGGGCATTTTGGGGTTTTAAAGACTGTTAGGGGTGGTTTCTGTCATTTTTGAAAAGGCAAGGGTGGTTTGTGTAAAATGACAATAGGTGAGGGGTGTAAATGTAATTATCCCTAAAATAAATTATATAAACAAAGGTAGCTAGTACCTAAAGAGTGGCGATGATATATGGCTGAGGCTGAGCAAACAATTGAAATGAAAGACGATTATTACAGCCTATATATATATATATATATATATATAAAATAATTTTTCAGAAAATATTTAATAGTGGGTTGTCGAGCGCATTAATGATTGAATAGGATTTAATGCAATTTACGTATTTGTGATATTATAAATGAACAAACTATCCTTTATAAAAAAATAATAGTAATATACCCCTCTCAATTATTTGACCATGTGTGCATTAAAGTTCGTGACAACCCCAGCAATGCGTATGTGGATTATTGATAGGGTTGGGGTGTGGGTGCGCATGCAGGACCCGGATGTTCATCAGTGGCATATGGAGCATCAGAAGAGATAGGGCCATTTCGGATTAACAAAGACGCCTCATCTCTCTATTTGAATAAATACTCATGGAATAGAGGTACGTACCACAACTATCTCATCATCATGCTTTGCACACATATGATTCCTCATGTGCGTACACACATGCATACGTCATTTCAATCGCAATTTTAGTCCTGTATTAATATGTATGGGAATTCGACAATTCTAATCCCGTAAAAAGTTGATTTAGTAACTGAGTCTTACACTTTCGGGATGAAAATTGCAATTAAACCTAGAATATTTGATCTTGCTGGCTCTTCACTTCCCCTTCGAGTCCAAGTGTGCTAGCTGACCCGGTGGCGACTTGCCGTCATTCTTCGGCATGCATGAAGTTGTGTTCTTCATATGTCTCAAATGGGAAAAACTAGATTTTTAGTCCCATAGCATAAATAATTCAATTCTTTTAATCCTATATATACTTTATGGGACTTTTAAATTAGTCTCAAGATTAGAAAAACTCAAAACATTTGGTCCTCTACTTTACAGGATTTTTAAAATGGCATCAAAATTGAAATAACTCGACATATATAGTCCTCTTTTTTATTTTTGGGACTAAATGAATCTAATTTGGGATTATTAATTTTGAAAATTTCATAAAGCATAGCACTAAACATGTCGAAATTTTTTGTAATTTTTAAATTGTTTTAAAATATTTCGTAAAACAAATCTAGGATAAAAAAAATGTTGAACCCCTATTTTATAGGAGTAAAAGTTTCATTTCACCTCTCAAATGCCTCATCTCTTCATCTAACATGGACCTGTACTTTTGAACTTCAGAGGATGCATGTCTTAAAGGTCACATATCTCTACTGTAGGATTAAAGGCAATTTGGTTCTATAATTATAGCCATTTTCATTTTAATTCTTTAATTTGTTAAGGTTGCGAAATGGTCCTTTAACTTTTAATTGCTCAATTGTAAGATATTTTTCGCCGGACTTTTACTTAGATTGCCGGAAAATCCTATGTGGAGCCTACGCGTACTTTTTAAATTAGGAGTGAAATATTATTCGCTAATTTGAGGCTGAGTTGGCAAATTCTTTTGATTTTTCAAAAAAAAAATCCATGTGGCATGACTTGCCACATTGTCACCTTCTCCCCAACTTCTCCTGTCGGAGATTTTCACACATTTCTCTTGTGGTAAATTGCAATTTTTTTTAACACTTATGGGACTAAATATGGTGAGAGGTAAAACAATAGGATCAAAATCACAAATAGTGTAAGTTGTGGGATGAAAATTGTAATTTTCCCTAAAAGTGCATGTGGGCTCGTGGAATTTTCCGGCAACTCAAATAAAATTCCAGCGAAAAATATATCAAAATTGAGCAATTAAAAATAGCTAGAGGACCATTTCACAACTGTAAAAAGTTAAAGGACTAAAATGAAAATGACTATAATTACAAGACCAAAATTGGCTCTAATTTGGGTAAAATTCATTTTAGTCTCTGGCATTTGATTTTAATTTCAAAATAGTCCTTGTCTTTATAACTCACTTCAAATTAATCCATCCAACATGTAACTTTCCCATATTACCCCGTATAAAACCTCTTTTCTTTTCTTTTTCTCACAAAATTATTTTAGTGTTTCATGTTCCATTTTTTATTGCAATTTGGTTCCTCATACATTAGCTTAGAACATAATAATTATTTTAATTGAAAAACTTTATCACTAAACATTTATTCAAAAGTTTGTGCATTAATTTTAAATTTTAGAAATTATATGTTGTTTTAAAAAAATATATATTAATTGGATAATAAAAAATATTAAAAAAATAGAAAAAGCTCAGAGAATTTATTAAAAAAGAGAATGAGTAAAAAAAAGAGAGAGAAATAGAAATTGAGAAGAAAAACAACACAAATTAATAGAATAATTGTTAAAAATGGCAAATACAAAAAATTAAGAAAACAAAATGGTATTATTCAATTATATAAAAGTATAGATAATGATTTGATTAATGACATGACATAATTGTCATGAATTTATTAAACTTCTAAAAAAAAATACATCTAAATGAATTAAGGAGTTTTATATAACCCATTTTCCAATATTTTAGCTGACATGTTTATTTCGTAATTTATGCTCTAAATTTAGAAGATTTTTATTTAAATATTTTTGCTCTATTTTTAATTAAGACTATTTTCTCCAACTTATTTATTCAGATTTTTTTTTATTTGTAAAATTCGATAAGTTCATTAAATGCACAACAATTATATTAATACATCATTGATGAAGTTATTATTTGAGGGCCAACAATAAATTATTTTAATTAAAATGGTTATATTTTTCTAGAATTAAAAATAGGACAAAATTGTAATTAAAAATAGAAAGTGAAACAACAAATATATATATATATATATATATATATATATATATATATATATATATATATATATATAAAGAAGAGTTTCATAAGGGTAATATTGAAAAACTATTAATTAGAGGGACTAATTTGGAGTGAGTTGAAAAGACATGGACTATTTTAAAGTTACAATCCAAAGTCAGGAACTAAAATGAATTTTACGGGATAAATTACTTTATTTTAAAACTATAACGTGTTTTGAAAATTCTATTTAAAATTCTCTTGTATTTTAAAATAAATTAAAAAAATTTATTTATTTTTTTAAACGTAGGCACATGCCCTCACCATAAATTCACCTAACGGCATTAATTTTTTTACAAAGTTACCGTTATGCCCTTACTTATTATTTTTTTAAAATCATAACATCTAATCAATTTATTTTAACCCTTAGATCTTAAATTTATAAAAAAAGTTTAAAAGTTTAGATTTAATCAATTTTAAATATATGTCTAATTATAAAATATAAAATTATTACTTAAAAGTAACCCCTACCTACCCCACCCCACCCCACTCTCCGCCACTCACACCTACAACCCACATTCTGGTAGTTCTATGGAACGGAAGCTTGGTGCTGAATTTATTAAAGTAGGGGGTCTTTGTAGTCTATTTCTAAATATATAGGAATTATTAGATATTTCCGGAAAATACAGAGATAAAATGAAGTTTAGCCTAAATCTTGGAATGGGCTTCCTCATAGAAATGTGTGTGATTATCCCAAGTGTACGATAATTGAGTTCGCTCCTTCTTACCAAAAAAGCTTCATATGTGTTGAATTTTTTTACTTAAATTAGAGCATATTTGTGTGGATTTTTTTTTTACCTAAATTAGTTTTGGTCGGACCCAATTAATCACAATATAACTGTAGTTGATTGGTCACTCTTTTTATACTGTACACATATATATATTACACTAATCATATAACTAATTCAGATTTAATTTAAACTAAAATTTCCAAAGCCCATGTTTATGAATACGACAGACGTGAATTATGAACACGAACCATTAATGTTAACATTGTGATGCATGGTTACAGTTGCAAATCTTCTTTTCTCGAATCACCGGCTGGTGTCGGGTTCTCTTACACGAATACAAGCTCTAATCTCAAGGATTCTGGGGACAAAAGGACAGGTATACATATATATAGATTTAGAGTTAAATGCAATTTATCCCCTGTGTTATGTGAATGAGCGAGCAAATATCCCCTGAAAAAAACAAATTTAGCAAATTACCTTCTGTGTTTAAAAAATAAAGCAAATGACCTCTCTATCAATGGTTTTGATAGAGGGTAATTTGCTTCTTTTTCAAAACATATGAAGTACTTTGCTATTTTATTTTTTATAAAAATTTTTTTTTGCTCATTTCTCGTATCAAATAGGGATAAATTACATTTTTCCCTATAGATTTATGCAGAGTTTCCTTTCAATATTTACACGAGTGAAGCAATTGTGTTGTAATTTACCTAGGAATTGACCACAACTCTCCTTTTCATTAATATGCATCCGACAGCTGCTCTCATCTTCCTCATAAGATGGATGTCCATTTTTACAACAACTTTTACATCTCTGGAGAGAGTTATGCAGGTATACTGTTATACTAAGTCGTTATTATGTGTATATAATAAATAAATTTTTATATTTTAAAATATATTATAAATAAGAATAAAAAATATTAATTAGGCAGTTAAATTAATGTCAAATTTGGAAAGTTGAATAAATTAATTATCTTGTTCAGACCCGATTTAATTAAATCTGAATCAATTACATGGCAAGTGTAATACATTTATCATGTGATTGATGTACAGTTTAGGAAAAGTGACAAATTACAGAATAAGTATGATACACTTGCTTTGTAATTGAATTGGTTCGATCGAATCAGATTCAGACAATAATTTTTCATAATTATCACACTAGAGAGGGTGGAATAATTTATTCAGGAAAAAATTATTTTTTTAGTCCCATAAATTAGGCTTGTTTTTCCTATCGAAAAAAAAAGGCTTGTTTTCAGTTTAGTCTCATTTGTTATGATTTTCTCATATTGCATTCTTTAGGTTAGAAATATTTTTATTTTCCATCGTCTCGTGATTTTTTCATCCAATAATTAATGAAGAAGTCGCGGGGCCGATAGTCTAGCACGTGTTTGAACTAACGATTTTATGACTTTCTGCATTAATTATTGAATAAAAAAGTCATGTGTAAATTAAAAACAAGAAAATTTCTAAATTATGAAATGCAGTGCGAGTAAATTGTACAAATTGCATAGGACCAAAAAAATATAATTTTTTCATTTGATCCCGTACAAGTCTAGCCAAAACAGTATTGGAATATAGTTCCCACTCCATTACTTCTTTGCAATTAACTAATTAGGGTAGTTTTGGAATTTTCCCTTTTATCACCCATTCACCTCTATAGTAAATTAATATTGCATTCACATATCCATAGATTTATTCCTGTGGCAGTACATATTTCTTATCTAATCTACAAATTGTTTGGCAAAATATTTTTTAAAAAGTTTTATAAAATCTAATATGTTTTAAATTTTATAAGCTTAAAAAAGTTAATTTTTTTAATTCTTTTGAAAACATCTTATAAATTTTATAAGATTAATATATTGTTATACAAAATATCATTTCTCTCTCTCTCTCTCTCTCTCTTATTACTATTTAATTTTCCTTGAATTCGAGAAGAAAAGGTACTTCATTATTTAATAAAATTTATATAATTAAACTGAAAAAGATTGCTACTGATATGATATTTATTAAAAAAAATCTAAATTCAAGATATTATAAATTATATGATTAGAAATAGTCATTGATAAATAAAAAATCACTTAATTATATATCTGTATTAACATTTGACTAGCAAAAATGTAGGTAATAATTAGTCATGCTTTTTAGTTTTGTAAAAAAAAAGATTTATTAAATTTTTATTTGGTGTTAAAACAATATGCACTATTTATGAAAATAATTTAGAAGTATTTAATTAAAAAAACATGTCAAAAAAGAACAATTTATTTGATTATAATGGTATCATGTCTTTTTGATTATTTTACTAATAAAAACACCTTAACGTTTTATAAATGTGAAAATATCTTATAAGTTTTAACATCTTATTTTATCCAAATGATATATAAACGTATTTTTTAAAATAAAAAACATATTATAAGCTTAAAATATTTTAAAAAACTTGACCAAACACGATTCCGGTTAGAATAATCATTTCCAAATTTTGCTAATTATTTGATATGATCCTTCTTCCACAGGGCACTATGTTCCCCAATTAGCACAGCAAATATATGATTACAACAACAACTCTTCACATCCATTCATCAATCTGAAAGGATTCATCGTAAGCCCACTTCAACAATTTCAATTCTTTAATTTTTCACTTTTTTTCTTCTTTTTTTTTTTTGAATTAAATGCAATTTTCACCTATAAAATTGTAACTATATATATATTTAAAAGAAAAAGCACCTTTTAAATGAAAATTGCCGAACCCATCCCCCACCAAGAAGAGAAGAGCCAAAAAAAACCCCAAGTCAAGAGGCAAATTGCTTCTTTCTTTTTCTTTCACTAAGTAGTTTTTCAACAATTTTTTTTATTTTTCAAATTTTTTGAAAATTTATGATTTCACGTAGAAGTAACTTGCATTAAATTCTATTTTCTGATAACTTACAAGGAATATTTATTTTTCTTTCTATAACCTAGAGCATGTACATATTTTATCTTAATGATTATGAAATTTTTGCTTTTGATCTTATATATTTAAAAATGTCTCACTTTTGGTTCTCTGATATTTTTTTCATCAGCTACTTGATGAAAAATGCCATGTGTGTTGACTTTTCGTGTTGGAAGGTAGCGTCCATGTGTTTATTTAGCATATGGTCTTTTCTGTCAAATGACTAACGAAAGGCTGTCAGATGACCAAAAGTAAGACTCTTTTTAAATTTATGGGGGCAAAAAAAGATTCTCATAAATAATGGGACTAAAAGTCCAAAATTACTGGATAAAAAATGTAATTTTTCCGTAAGAATCAAAATAGCTACTCTAATATGCAGGTAGGAAATGCCGTCACAGACCGCTACCACGATCGCATCGGAACCGTGACATACTGGTGGAGCCACTCAATCATATCAGATCAAACATACAAATCCATTATGAAGAACTGCAACTTCAAATCAGATGAATACTCAGAAAAGCAGATCTGCAGCTCCTCTCGCTTCCTCTCTCGATAAGCCCCAGATTTTCTGGATATGACCCCTGCACTGAGAACTATGCCGAGATATACTATAACAGGCCGGACGTGCAGAAGGCCCTGCATGCAAATTCTACCGGGATTCCATATAAATGGACGGCTTGCAGGTATGCATTGGTTTGATTCGGCCAGACCTGATTTGTATACGGATTTTCTGGCGTGGAGGATACCTTAAGAGTGAATTTGTTCTTGTTTATGTTTATCGAAGATGATTAGGAGGAAGATTGTTGATTGATTAATTCTATCTGTGTACGTAATTATTACAGTGATGTACTGGGAAGAAACTGGAAGGACTCGGAGGCTTCTATGCTGCCTACCTACAAGAAGCTGATTGCTGCTGGACTGAGAATATGGGTGTTCAGGTATAATCCAATTCAATTTGTGTTAGAATTACCCCTACAACTATATGGTTTGTTAATATTTTTGGAGAAATTCATAGGTTTAAATAGGGGAAAATGCAATTTACCCTCTATGAAAAAGAATGAGCAATTTATCCCATTATTTTTTTAAAATATAACAATTACCCCCTATGTTTTTTAAGATAAAGCGATTTACTTCGCTAGACAGGGGGTAAATTGCTATACTTTCTTATAAATGATAAATTTGCTTATTTGCAATATCACATGGGGTAAGTTGCATTAATCCCGTTTTAAAATATAGATGAATATACACGTCTTGCATCTTGGTCCATTATTTTTGTAAATTTCGTGATTTGAGGATACTTTTTACCAAAATTTGAAAACTTGTTGGGAAATCAACCCAAACAAGTCACATGCAATGTGCAAGTCATGTGTGTTATCAAATTTAAGCGGGCACGTGTTTTCGCGTGTAATTTTTCAGCAGATTTAGAACTTTTTCGACAAAATATGTCCTCAAATCACAAAATCAAAATTTTCAAAAGACCAAAGTGATAAACACCTATAATTATAGGACCAAAATTGCAGTAGTCGCTCTAGCTTGTTACATTTTCTACTTTATTTATACTTACAACATGCACAAAACTTAATACGTGTTTTGAGAAAGTGATATAATCAATGACATACTTATTCCTAAAAATACGTACATATATCACGTGACCAGAACTCGTTGATATTTCCGCCAAAAAATTTACTACGGGACAAGAATAAATAAAATATGAACTTTATGAACGACAAAGTCGAGAAATGAAAATAAAGGGTTAAATTGTAATTTTAAAAATACAAACTTAAGGGACCATTTACGGGATTTATCTTTCGGCTTTTCTTATTGGGGAATTTCTTGTGTCTAATGCAGCGGGGACACAGACGCGGTTGTGCCGGTTACTGCAACCAGGCTATCCTTAAGCCATCTGAACCTCAAGATCAAAGTTCCATGGTATCCATGGTACTCCGGCGCCGGTCAGGTAGGTGCTCTACGTTTAACACTTGTCGTCGATGCGCACGTCGAGGTTTTACAAAAATTAAATGTTCTAACCCCATGATCATTGAACTTGTAAAATTTATAGGTTGGGGGATGGACAGAGGTGTATGATGGATTGACATTCGCCACAGTTAGAGGAGCAGGGCATGAGGTTCCTTTGATTCAGCCCAGGAGAGGTTTCATCCTTTTCAGGACATTCTTGTCTGGAAATGACTTGCCTAAATCATGAACAACTTGTGTCACGAAAATACAAAGTACTAAGCGTGAATTGAAGTTGAATTGGTTGCGGTTTCCGGAAAAAGGAAGTTAAATAGTGAGAGGCATTGATTATTAGAATAGTATGATTTTATTCCAATTGTATTAAATTAAATCAAGCTAAGGAATTGTGTCAAACTGAATTATGCACTTTGCTACATTTAATTATGTGAGAAGATCGCAGTTGGCCCCTAAATTAACCTTATGGAATAATTGCACTCCCTTTTTTGAGATTTGATATAATTATACGTATTTTTTTTGTAATTTAAAAAATTACATTTAGTACTTTTAAAGTTTGCTTCCACCTAACTAATCATTCCATCCGTTAATCAATATTCACTAAATTTGTCGACATTGACTAAATCAAAATTGATATTTAGTATCGATTGATTTATTATTGACTTATTGCAGGTCAAATAATATTTTTTTTAAACTAAACTTTCATTATAATGGTTGATATGTATGACCTGAAGGAGTTAGGCCTAAGAACTCAACAACAAGATGGCCCAAGTTGCCCACGAGTCCAGTCCACATGCATGGCCCAATTAGGGTGATTAGCCTAAGGCTTGCTGCTTGCTATCCACGTAAAATGTCCACCTGGATTGCCACATAAGATTATTCTGCCCACATGAAAACACGGGCCAAGAAGGCCCCCTCAGCACTTCAGACCCCCAAAGTAGAAGCACTCCTCACAGGTTCAGGAGTCTTCAAGGACAAAGAGTCCCCTTCAGTTCAGAAATCTATCCTTCAACAAGACTAACTAAAGATAAGATTAGATTGTGCTTTATCATAACAACCTCTATCCACTCACTCCGGAAAGCAGGAGAACATGCAGACTCCTATGGAGGTGGACACCGCCTTATATATACAGGTTTGGTCCTAGGCGGGGAACACCTTCTACTCAGGAATTTTATTCTCAAACTACTATCTTGCACTCTAAGTACGATTTATCTCACGGATTTAATTATCCTATCACGATTTCTCATTCTAATTAATTTTCTTGCGATTATTTTCTCTTTAAACCAGTACTAATTTGATCGTCGTCATGCTAATGCATTATTTTGTAGGTTTCCGTTTCTCAAGTTCTTTTTCTTGGCCATATCCAGATCCTAAGTCCAAGCTTGTTAGACTCATACTACTTTCGCACGCATCAATTGGCGCGGTCTGTGAAAACACAGAGTTAAAGACGTGAGTTTCAATGGAAGCCCGAGCAATGCCGCAAATAAACAGAAGGCGGATGTGGAAACCCTCGACAATACTTAAGCTTTGCAAGTTGTTGCAGGAACATCTCTAGGCCCCGTTACTAGAGGGTCGCCAGCACCTCTAGCACTAATGCCACCGCCCCTAGGGCTGTAGGTCTGATGGTTGATCCCCTACGACATAGCACTTCCTCGGATACCTCCAACGAGGAATTATCACTAGCAATGTTGGGAGCTATCTAGCAGATAGTTTCAGTAGCAAATCAAGAACATGTGGCGGCGCTGACCCCTGCTCGTGTAGCCACTCCATCTGATGTGGACGCCCCTGACGAAGAAATTGAAGGGGATGTCCCTCTGCCTACGCCCCATGCGGGTAGGAGGCAAGGGGCTTCGCCATTAGTGCCTCAAGAGGTTCCTCCACAATAGCTTGCACGCTTCAAGTGTCTCTAGAAAAGCCTTCAAGATGTTCAGTGTCATATTGGACAATCCCCCGAACATGAACAACAAGGTGTCCTTTTCACCAAAGTAGTGATAGCAGATGAACTCCAAACTATCGCACCCCAGCCATTGCTGAATATGATGGCACGATTAACCCTCAAGAGCATCTTTCGTGTTTCGAAAATACAGCTCTCTTACATAGGTATACAGATGGGATCAAATGTTGTGTTTTTGTCACTATCTTCGCCCAGGCCGCTCAGCGATGGTTCAATCAATTGCTCGTGGGAGCGATAGAAAGTTTCCAAGAGTTTCGATCTCTCTTTTTACAATTCGTTAGCAGTCGGAAGCTTTGGAAGACAAAGCTTAGTCTTTTGTTGTACAACAGAAAGACAATGAACCTTGAAGGAGTACTTGCAGAGATTTAACGCTGCTGCATTAGAGGTGCCCTTTTCCACCTAAGAAGTGAAGACTAGTACCTTCTCTCAAGGACTATTGGACGGGGATTCTTCAAGTCCCTGACCTAGAAGCCCATTTCTAAATTTGACGCCCTCCTAGCTTGTGCTGTAAAATACATCAATATAGAGGACGCCCAAGCTGTTAAGAAGGAAAGTCACGGAGAGAAAAAGGAGCCGAAGGAGAAGGCTCCTCCAAGAAGCCTCGAATTGATTTTCGAGAAGAAGCCTTCCAGAGGGTAAATGCAGTTGATAACAATTCGAGACAAGAAGCCCCCTTAAAATTTAAAATAATTTATATCTTTATTTGATAATAGTTAGATCTTGGTCAATCTATGGTCCAAGATTAACTAATAAATCAACGGTGTAGATCTATCTATTTTAAATCAACGGTTTAAATTTAAATAAAAAAAAAAAATAATGCATTATATGTAATTAATATGAATATATACATTTATACTTTTATAATATACCTATTTACATATATATGTGTATTTATAATATATATATATATATATATATATATATATATATATATAGAGAGAGAGAGAGAGAGATGCGGCGGGCGGAGGGAGGAGGAGGAGGTGGCGGGGACCAAAGGGAGGACGGATCTGGGCGGAGGCGGATTGGGCGTGGGCCTTGACGAGAGGAGAAGGAGGTGGAGGCGGAGGGATGGGCGGATTGAGGCGCCGAGGGTGGCGAATCTCAGCACGGGGGGGGGGGAAGAGGCTGCAGCCATGGGAGGGAAGAGGTGGCGGCGGCGGTGGAAGCGTGAGGAGGAGGAAGTGGGCCACGATGGGAAGGAGGAGGTGGAGGCGGCAGCATGAGGGGAGGTGGTTGGGGTCGCAGGCGGAGCGAGGGGAGGGAGATGGTGGCGGCAGGGCGACGGCGGCGGTCTGGTGAGTTGAGAAGGATGAAGAAGAAAGATTTATATATGTATATATAATATATATACTTTTTATAACCTAAATATATAAATTATATAATGTTATTTATATAAATATATATATGTATTAATATAATTAAATTAAATATATATAAATAAAATAATATTTTATTGGTCAAGAAATATACCCAGATGCACGTCGGGTGCATTTAATACACCGCTGGACCGAGAGAAGTAATTTGCTCTATTTTTAATAACACAGGGGGGTAAATTGCTTTTTTTTTTCATAGGGGGTAAATTGCTGATTCCCCATAACATAGGGGGGTAAATTGCATTTTTCCCTATGATAAAACATGAAGTGAAGTAGGAAACGAACATCATCACATTACGACCCCCAGTCTAAAACATGGCCGGGGGCAAATAAAAAATAACATCCACAACAAAAGAGTAAGTTGTTCAGAAAGCGGTAAAAAGGGCGAGGTCAAATACATCTTTATTTTTCATCCCCATGAGCGAGGCCTTCCTTTTCCTTCTCAACTTCGTCCTCATGGGTGGGGGAATTTGAGGGGGCATCAGGGAGTCCTACATCAGTAGCTAGGGGGCGTCTCCTTCCTTCGGCTGCTGGACTCCTTCACTTGAGGCATCCCCCAATACAAAATTAGTTGCTGCTTTAGGAGGGGGATTCCTCATCTCGGCTTCAACCTCCCCCAGTATATTGTCTAAATTCTTTCTACAAGACACCCCCACAAGTCAGTTCAAAGTTGAATAAAGAATGAGAAAGGGAATAGCTTGACTCAGGGGGAAGGTCTCCAGTCTCTGGAGCTGGAGCTTCGACAAAAGGATTTGGGGTAGTTTCTATACCGGCTCCAAGGTCAAAGAATGAAGGCTCCTCCCTAGCAGGGGGTACGCTTGAGCCTGGAATTGTTCTTTACAAACTGTAAAACAATGCTTGAGAAAGGGCCTGACTATCCTAGTCACCTCATCTTGATATTTCTTGAATGTTTTGTAATCTTTGAGGCAGCTAGCCTAGTAGCCCTTTAAGTAATGCTGGTCTTCTTTAGTGTTATGGAAATCAAGCGCGGGCTGGTCAATAGCCCTCTTGATGTACCCCTCATGGCTGGCGACCTCCCTCTAAAGCTTCTTTAATTCCTTTTTCAGTTGCTGATTTTGGATGCGGACCTTCTTCTTCCTCTCCTTGAGCTTAGCAATTTCTACGCTCAAACACTCCACCTTGTCTTCCAACTTCCGCCTCTAGGCATCATTCTAAGGGATGGGGAGGGCCCTGAGGTCGGGATAAGAGCTCCTCACACATGGAGACTGCCTGCAAGCAAACAGGGATATTAAAGAGACATATGAATGAAGAAAATATCTAAACTCAGAAGATACCTTAAGCAAATGCAAGGAGATTTGCCCCTCCAATTCCTCCCGAGGCAAAAGCGCCAACAAGTGCTTATCCCCTGGGGACAGCACCCCCCTCATAAGTTCAACCACCAAAGGAGAGTTATTCCCTCTCTCTTATTCTAAAGATTGGTGGTCCAGATTTGAGTGCGCGCGGGAGTATTTGAGAGGGACGCCCTTTTCATCCTTGAGGGGAGAAGGAGGAGGAGGCCTCAAAGAAGGCCTTGGTAGGATGAGTACTTAAGGAACTCATCCTCGCTTTTTTACTCGAACCCCTAGGAGTGACTCCTAGTGAAGGGGAGATAGGTTGCTTTCCCTTGGACTCACTAGAAGAGCGAGTCCCCCTAGTCGATCTTGACTAGGGAGTCCCCCACCACAGCCTCCAGGAGTATGGTTGTGTAGCAACTTGCTGAACATGATATTTGCTATCAAAAAATAAGAAGTTATGATCAAGAACAAATACAATAATCAAAACAAAAAGAGAAAAATAAAATATCAAGGGAGTCCCCCAAGGGTTCCACCCTAGGACTTAAGCCAAATTATCCTAATCCTCATTCAAGGTATCCAACAGAGAGGACAAAGCCTCACTCTTCTCCCTAACCTCCATAGAGGGTGGGGGGGGGGGGGGGGGGCGCTCCTGAATCCAACAATAGGGGAAGGACCACGGATGAGAACGCAAGAAAAAGAAAAAGCCTTTCTTTCAATTCTTAGGGGCATTAGGAGCAGGTAAGAAGGATACTCCTAATCGAGGTGTAAAGAGGAGAAAACCCATCTCCACACATTTCAGTCAGAAACATTGAGCAAAAACCTGAACAGTAGCTGGAAATTGATGAAAGCGAAAGATCATGAAAAAACTAGCCAAAATCCTAAAAGAGTTAGAAACAAACTGATTTTGAGGTACTTGAAAAAGATGGGCAACATTGAAATAGGAGGAAGGGATGGAAAAATGCAATCCCAACCACAATTGGGTAGCAAAAAAACTCAAATAGTTTGCAGATGGAGCATGAGGATGAGTTGAAGAAGGAGTATAAATAACGACAGACGAAGGGATGTGGGATTGCAAAATCCACTGGTCAATATTGGAGGACCCCTAATCCATGGATGAACGGGGAGCCTCCCTCTCCTCCTCTTTGGGTGGAGGATCCCTCCCCTTCATCCTCCCCTGCCTCGCCTCCTTGTCACGCTCATCTCCCCATCTCCCTCTGCTCTCACATTTTCCTATCTATTAGAGATGGGTAATTGTCGCCGCCTGTTGCAATCTTCATCTCCCGCCACTACGGTAACGAGATGGGTTGGGACCCGTCCTCCTTGAAGTGGTCTGTGAGGGGTCATCATTTGGGAGGACCTCTTTTAGAAAACGAACAGATTCGTCTGAGAACGTAACAAGGTAAGCTATCAAGAAGATTTTTATAAAAAAAAAAAAATAGACAAGAAAAAAATACTTTATAATTTTGTAGGGGAAACCCTTGTTCTTCAAGAAATGGAACGTTGGAGAAGATGAATAGAGGGACAGGACTTTCACGGGAGAGGAGGGGACGTTCCCCCACTCTTGATTGGCAGCACAGTTACTTGACAGCTCAGGCGCGTGGGAGGGACGGTTATCAACGCCCGTAGCACCAATACTCATGGTGGCTACCCTAGGCATAGCCATCATCTCATCGATGACAGGCGATAGGACGCGAAGACCTAAATTTTAACAAAATAGAAAGACAAGAACCGAGAACAATGTGTATAAAGCAAAGGGAAGGAGAACGCCTCGAACCATTGGTTTCTAGGGTAGGGGCTATCCCCTCAAGCATAACAAGGACTCCTAATCTAAAAACGAGTTGGAGACACCCTCTTCCTTAGAATGGGGGGAACTAAATGATGTGTATGACCCATAGGATTTAGGCCCAACAACCCAACAAGAAGATGACTCAAGTTACCCACAAGTCCGACCTACATGCATAGCCCAATTAAAGCGATCGGCCCAAGCCTGCTGTCTCCATGTAAGATACCTGGACTGCACAAGAATATTCAGCCCACATGGAAGACACGGGTCAAGACGACCCCTTTAACACTTCAGACCCCCAAAGCAGAATGAGTCCTCACAAGTTAGGGAGTCTTCGAGGACAATGAGTCCCTTTCAGTTTGAAAATCTATCCTTCAACAACACTAACTAAAGATAAGATCATATGTACTTTATCCTAACAACATCTATCTACTCACCCTGAAAATCAGGAGAACTTAGACTCCTACCGAAGGGGGACAACCCCTTATAATATATAGGTTTGGTCCCAGGCGGGGGACACTTTCTATTCTCAGGAATTTTATTCTTAAACTGCTATCTTGCATTCTCTTTCAACTCTTAACGCGATTTATCTCACGGATTTAATTATCCTATCATGATTTTTCATTCTAATTTATTTTCTTGCGATTATTTTCTCTTTAAATCGATACTAACTTGAGCTTTGGAGTGTGAACGCATTATTTTGCAGGTTCCATTTCTCAAGTTCTTTTTCTTGGCCCAGATCCAGATCCTAAGTCCAAGCTTGTTGGACTTATGCTACTTTTGCACGCATCAACGGTGAAGATATACCGCTGACATGCATTAATGCGTGAAGACGTATTATGACAATTTGATCATAAAAATATCTATTGACCTTGCAGTTAATGAATTTAAGTCAATTGAAAGTAAATATGAATCTTTATCGATTTTTTTTTTTAATATTAACAAATTCGCTAAATTTTGACTAACAGATGGACTTATTTGTTAGAAGGAAGCAAACATCAGGGTGCTACATGTAATTCTTCAAACCGCATGGGATTTACGTATAACTATACCAAACCTCCGAATCTATGAGTGTAGTTATTTCTTAATAAATTGTTACACTTATTCTCTGAATTAATTTATAGTTTTATTGTTTTAATGTATTTTGACTTTTTTCCTTAATTTAATATTAAATTATTTTTTAATTAATATAAGTTTTTAAATTATAATAAATTAAATTTAAAATATTACAGAAAGAAATTTAGAATATTGGATATTAATAATAAGTAAATATGAAAAATACTAATTTGATTATTTGAACTAAAAGAGAAATTAGTAAGTAATGCGTACAAAAATAGCATGGGTCCAATGAATTTGGACTATAGTCAAAGCTTGGCGAAAGTGTAGGCGAATCCTGAAGAGGGGACCTATAAAAAAAGCATTAGCACTCTTTCTATCCCACTGGCGGACGATGAATCCAAGAAATTTCCCGGATGTAACTCCAAATGCACATTTAGAAGGGTTCATCTTTAGTTGATATCTCCTCAAGCGTTCAAAAACCTTCCTCAAGTCATATAAATGATTCTCTCGCTTCTTTGACTTTACAACCAAGTCATCTATGTAGCATTCGACATTCTTCTGAAGCATGTCATTGAAGATCCTTTGTAATGCCCTTTGATACGTGGCACCAACATTCTTTAGCCTAAACGGCATAACTTTGTAGCAATATATAACTTTAGGAGTGCGAAATGCCGTCAATTTCTCATCTGCCGGTGCTATACATATTTGGTTGTATCCAGATGATCCATCCATGAAGGATAAAGCTTCATGGCCTATTGTGGCATCTATCATCAGTTCAGCAATTGGTAACGGGAAGTCATCTTTAGGGTATGCATTATTTAGATCCCTGAAATCAACACATACTTGAATTTGCCCATTTTTCTTTCTTACAGGGACAATGATGGATATCCACATGGGATACTTAACCTTTCGGATGAAACCGACTTCAATGAGTTTGTTCACTTTTTCTTCAATCAACGGGATTAACTCAGATCGAAATCTACGTTGGCCTTGTTTGACAGGTGAGCTCCTTTCTTTACTGACAGGTGGTGTACAGCTACCTTTGGGTCTAATCTGGGCATTTCCTTGTAGGACCATGCAAATACATCTTTAATTTCATGGAGTAATGCAATATAAGTTCCTTCTTCTTTTTGAGTTAGTGAGGTACTTATGTAAATTGATCTAGTGTCTTCAACAACTAGATTAATTTTTTTCAATTTATCGATGGTGGCTTTAATACCCTCCTCTAGTTCTGCAGGAGCATCTTCGGCGTCTTCTTCTTCAATCTCACCATCTTCAATTAAAGTGTTGTGGTAAGTTTGCGCAATGTCTTCTTCAGTATCATTGCTAATGTAATTAGACGATGCTCCACTTTTTTTTATCATCCTCGTCATCAGATTGTACTTGTGTGAAAATCATGATTTTTGCCTTAGCTTTCAAAACTCTGCCACATGATACGGTTAAGGTTGTTTGGTGCTTCATTCTAGAAGGGATCAAGCTCCTGAGTTTTTGTGTATGTGAAGACTTGATATTTTTCTTTGGACGTACCGCCACTTTAAACGCGCTTTTCTTTTGATATCCCACTCTTTTACATGGACCAAACCTATAAAAGACAAATTGTCTGTTGGCTAGTCCATGCAATGTTTTTTGGGCGCTAAGTCTGTTGAAAGCAGGTTCTCTCAAATTTTCTTCTTGTGATCTTTAGTTGAAGAAAACCCTTCGAAAACATAATCTCTGTTGACCTTTTTATAGCAGTGTGAACAGGCTTAGGTGGAGTAAAACCAGATCTACTCGAAAATCTTGAATTGCATGTCCTTTCTCCTTTATCATCATTTGGGTAGCGTTGAGTATGTGGAGTTTTCCAGTTGCTTCAAGAGGAAGTTTCTAAAGGCTGAGCTTTTCTTTGGGATTGTAACCAGCTTTAATAAGGAGTTTGAAGGCCTAAGGATCAAATCCTTTTTTGTCTATGGCCAGTGCCTCATGTCTTCCTTCATCTTCTTATGTTGAGGGCACAAATCCCTTGATTGGTGGTTTTGATGGTTGCTTCAAGTTGATCAGAGTCAATGGCAAAGTTAGATCCTTTGACAATTCAACTTTGAGGGTGGATGAATCATTATTTCTCGTGTTTTGATTATTGCATGACTTTGGCTCTTTGAAGGGCAATACTTCATTTTCCTTCTTAGAATCTTCAATATAGTATTTGGTATCAACAAAGTGTGACTCAACTTCAGTAAAAGATTTGTTATCGCCGAGCACATTTTTCACTATACCATTGCAATAATATTTAAAACATTGATGCCATGTAGATGGAACTACTACATTTTCATGTAACCAGGGACGACCAAGAAGCATGTTTTAAGAAGTCTAAGTGTCTATGATATGGCATAATGCGCTTGACATCATGTCCTTCATAGTCAATTGCATCCTTATAATGCCGACAACCCTTTGTCTTCCTTGATTGAAGCCTTGGATCATGAGGCGGGTTAGAGAGTTCTATAGGGATTCCTATTTCCTTCAAAATTCGTAGAGGTAAGATATTGACTGCAGATCCTCCATCAAACAATATTCTATTTACTTTTTGTTCACGTACATATCCAATAACGAATAAAGGACGATTATGAGGTTTAGACCCAAGAAGCAGATCTTCGTCAGTGAAAGTAAATGTAGACATGCAATCATCAGCATTAGAGGAATCCTACTTTTTGAATAGTGTATCCTCATTGGTTGTGATATTATACCCATACATGGCGTTACATGAATCCTTGATGCTATTGACATGTTCGTTCTCGATTGTAATAGCATTTGTCGTGGGTGGAATCCTCTACAAGAGAAATCTTACCTTGGCGAGCCATTGCATAACCTTGTCCTTGAACATGAAGCAGTCTTGTCTTACGTGCCCATCTAAGCAATGGTATTCGCAATATTTGGGTCATCCTTTCGTTCGGCTTCCTCGGGTCGCTTCATTTCTGGCAGATCAATAAAGTTAGCCTCCAACAAGTCATCAAATATTCCGGAGACATTGGAGTCAAGAAATGGATATTCTCTTGCTTGCATTTCCTTTAGAGTTAGTTTCCTTTGTTGCCTCTAGTAAGGAATATTATTCTTGTGGGCAACGTTATCCTTTGCAGTGCTTTTGAGCTTAAATGGCGCAACGTTCACTGCTTGAGTTTTTGCTTGGAGCTTTTGAGAAGGTCTTGCCCTCTTTCTTTACTTCTTGTTTCTCCTTAGTTCTGTGAAGTTCCTGCAAAGGTGGCCCTGCAACTCCACTTGTTGTCATATTCAACTCCGTACCATGTGCTTGGGTGGCCAATTCTTCAAAGGATTTGTGTAGGATTCCTTGGAGGATATAACGAAGTCCCCAATACAACCCTTGAATGCACATCTCGATGGCAGAGGTTTCAGATAGTCAATCTTTGCAATTAAGACTTAGATTCCTCCACCTATTGATATAATCAATGACTAGTTCTTCTTTTCATTGACGAGAATTTGTAAGCTCAACCATGCTGACAGTTCGCCGGGTGCTATGGAAACGATTGAGAAATTCTTACTCTAGCTGTTCCCATCCATAAATTGAGCCAGCCTCCATTAGTGTACCAATAAAATGAAGGAAGTAGATCGGCCTGGGAAGCGCGGTGGAAGCGCGAATAATCGAAAAAATGGTAAAACAAGCAATAATTAACGAAATTAATACTGATCAAGGGGTGTACCCTTGATCGTTCCCGGACGTTCGGTGTATTAAACAAAACATAGGCCAAGAATAATACGAGAAAAACATAAAGATCAGAGACGAAGTTTACCTTTGTAGTTTTCTCGTACGGCTACAAGAATGGATCCCTTTTTCAATCTGATTCTTCTCCACGAGGTTTCAACATTGAAACCCTCTAAAAATCCGTCCACTTTAATCACCATGGATCTCTCTTTTTATCATGCTAGCAAGATAAAGAAAGAGAAGGAAGAAATCAACAACACGTTATTAGTTAACGGCGTCGATTTCTCTTCGTTCCTTCTCTAATTCGATGAACCAAAGAAACGAAGAAGGAGATGAGTATTTTGAGAGAAAACCAAGAAGAAGCTGATAGTTGGAGTGCAAAATTCGTGGGTTGGGGTTGTTAGAGTTAGGAGAGTGTGTTAGTGTTTTTGACCTAGTCACAACACCACACTAGATGAGACCTATCTCATCCAAACTCTCTCCTCTCTCTTTCCTTGAAACCCTAGCCGTCTTTTTCATCAATCATAGCTGAAAATTTCGTGCACACACTCCTATAAAAACCAACTCTTCCTTTAACTTATACAAAGTCAAAACGGGTCATGGGCTTGGTCTAAAGTGGACTAGGCTCCAATAGATTGAGCCCATGTCCAATGACCCTAAATTAAATCCAATTTAATCTTTAAGTCCATCACTTTAAGTCCTTTAATCCAATTAAAAGACCAAGCCCATTCTCTCATTTAATTTATGAATCCAATCCATAAATAAAATCAAGCCGATTAAATTAATCCAATTAATTCAAAAGGCTTAAGGCAAAATTAACTAATCAATTAATTAATCTTTGGGAAAATCCAACCTATGGATTTATTTATAAATGATCTAATCATTTATCCTCTCCAAAAAATTAATTTAATCCAATTAAATTAATCTCTTCCTTCTAGAATTAATTCTAAATTAATTCTATCACATGTCGGTGATTAGAGTGTGACTCTTTAGGTTCACCCTCAACTAGACTTGGGCATGTGTTACCAACACAATTAATTAAATCTAATTTAATTAATTATTTCCGATTATCCCATAACCGGAAATAGCCCGTTACCATGGGTGGTTGTGTAGCAACAATCCATGGCATTAGAGACTAGGTGAATGTTGGCGTGAATATTTAGGCTTCGAATCCATACGAGTACGATCCTACTGTCAACCGTCTCCTGGCCTTAGTCTAGGGCATAGAATTGGGTGTCGGTTCCCATCATTGACTAGGCAACTATGCTTAACACTCGAGATGCGTTTACTCTACTGATCCGATCTAGGAAATCTATCCCTGATCGATCAATCGCTTTGGCCAAAGACTTTTAGAGTCTAAACCATCTCAAGGTGCATAGGAGAACTCTCTGTCATATAATGACAGGGGACAGATACTCTCTTGGAATCCATCGTCCTCGCTACATACTCCGAGTGCACTAGATAAGGCTTATGATGACCATGCCTCATGACACAACTACCGCTCGCTATATCCAAGATACAGTCTTCGTATGCACATGACTGCCATGATTCCTCAAGTCAGAGGACTAATTCTCGTACTATCGGAACCGAGAATCCCAGTCATACCGACCAAGCCTTAAGAGGTTTCCATATGACGATTCTCGCGAGTCACTTCAGTCAGTTGACTACTTTGCCAACTAACCCACTAAAACTGCACAGACGACCTATGTCTCCTGCCGAAGAAACACAGATACAGTACTTAGTGCAAGTCTCCATGGATCCTCGATACCCAATCTCGAGGTCCTCGACTTGGAGCGTTTCAGACCGACCCTTAGGAGTTGGTTTCATAGCTGCCAAACTTATGCGCAGCCCAACTCCACTGGTTAACCTTTCGATCCGTGGGCATTTCATTGTGATATTGAAACCCCATTCAATATCAGTGGTAAGCACAACGAAACATATTGCCATTTTGATGAATTCTTACCATATTCACCAATCTAATAATATTTAATACAGATTGTCGAATGGAAAACAGCCAATCCAATTGGCTTTTGGTCACCCATTCCAACATAAAATGCATTGCTTTTTAGCGATTGATAAACTACTTGACTAAATGATCACCATAAGTTCTCGCGTTGTTGCACGTTTCAATGAAGTGAGCCATGTGCTGGTTAGGGTTGCCTTTACCATGAAATTGCTGAAACTTTGGTGGTTGTTAACTCATTGGCATCTTCAAGCTGTCGATCCTTGGAGTGTATGGCTTGGAGTAAGTAATGAATGACTTTGAGCTTCCCTCGATCTGGCTTCTAATGGTTCCTTTAATAAATTCTTTTAGCTGGTCCACAGGAATCAATCCGTCAGAAGAAATTTGAAGCTCCTTTAGATACTTATCCTTTTCAGTATAATGTTGCTTTGCAGGCGCTTCTACTTCATCATGAGCCTTAACTTGTTTCCCCATGATATGACTTGTGTCAACATTATCTGCTTTGTTGATCAACCGAGCAATCTGTGCATCTTGCTCTTGGACAGGCTTCGTAAGTCCCTCAATGCTCTCGTTAGACTTGCAAGTTGTTCCTCTATGGTTGTAGCATTAGTCACCATAACTGGAGCCACATCTATTGTGAAAGAGTAACTAGACACAGAGCGAGGAGAAGATGGAGAAGATTTATTTGCATCACTTTCGCTTCCATAGCTAGGTGAGTGCAAGTTCTTTTCGACGTACTCAGTGAGAGAAGACATTTGGGAAGATTCTTTGAGCTTCTTCGACATGCCCCTTGTAGTAACACCGACATTCTTGGTACTTGAGCTTGAAGACTTTGATATGGTGAGTTTGGAATTCACCGACTTCATAGCTTTTCCTTTAGTATCCATTTGAACGCTCTTTTTCTTTGCTGAAGGGAAGAGATGAAGGGTATAACAGTCCCACCAGGTGTGCTAAAATTTGTGAGCGCTAATTTTATCGTGTCTAAAAATCAAAACACAAATAAATTATCACAAATAAAAATATTAAGGTTAAAATATCAATGTGAGTACAATCTCTATTCTATCCCTTGATTATTCCCTCCAAAATATATTTTGACAAATTTGACTAATTCAAAGGTTAATTTTCTTGTAGATCATCCCTTGACTTGAATTTGAATTTCTATAACGTTAATTCGAGGGCTCACACCTGTAATCCTGAATTAAATGCTATAGTCTTGACTGGATTTTGATTATTTGAAAGTGGATTTACCACTTGGATCTTCTTGAGAGGATATTTGAATATTTATAACGTTAATTCGAGGATTTAGTGCATATAATCACGAATTAAACGCTATAATTTGTGGCGCATCTTCGACGAAAGACTCAATCTTTGCTTTGAACGCCTTTGAATATTCTTAAGTTTAGAAAAACTTTGTAGAAAGAATTATTTACAATTTTCGTCTGCTTTGCTCTTCGTTCTCGAGCTTTGAGTGTCTCGAATGAGGTCTGAGGACTCTTTTATATAGGTGTCAAATAGGTAGAGTTGTGATACAATTGAACAGTTTTATATTATCTCTTTATAATTTAATTAAAAGAGATAAATATATCACATATTTGAAATGATATGATTGGTCAATTTGATATTATCTCTTTAATATTTGTATTGTTTTAAGAGATAAATATCACAAATATTTGTCTTGATTTGGTTAGAGCGTACATGCAATTGCTCTACATGGCGCGGCTGATTGGATGGAATCTTTGACTATGAAACATTACTTGATTGGCCAAAATACTTTATCTTGACACTTTTTGGCCATCGATTTGATGAAAAAATATATATTAAAATATCAATTAAATTAACTATTATACTCAAAATTAATTCTGTAATTCTAAAATATAAATAAAAAATATTATAATTGATAAATAATATATTACATGACATTTGTCATTATTTAATTGGGTGCAAAATTAATTTGCTTACACTCACATTGATATTTAAATCCAAATATTAGCCTTAAACATATAATAAAATTGTTCCTAATACCATCCAAACCGTTCCTTTAGAAAAAAAGAATATTTTTTTTTCACAAAATCAATATTAGGAACGGTCACCAACATTATATTACATTGACTGTAGCAAATAGGAACGGTCCTTCTATAACTGTTCTTAAAAGTTTGTAACGCCATCTATAAGGACGGAAGGCAAACCATTCCTAAAATTGGTTCTAGTTAATTCCGTCCATTATAAACCGTTCTAAATGGGAAAAAAAACATTCCTAGACCCGCCCTAAATCCCACCTTTTTTTTTTGTAGTACTGAAAAATTAACTAGTGATAACAAGTGATTATTGTCACTCGTAATTTCATTGACAATATTTTGTCACAATTTCTTACTAGTTACACATTTTTACAAATTGATTAGTAAATTAGTACGTTAAAATTAATTATTGTGACAAAATTAAAAGTCTTGTCATGACTTAAATATATTTATGACAATTGTTAAATTAGCCCTATTGGTCATTTCAGTCGATTGTTTTTTATTTTATTGTATTGTTTTAATTTTTTACACAAACTGAAAATGAATGCCTCGGCTAAAATACATGAAAATCTTTCTATGTAACTCAAGGGTGTTGAAAAAAATATAGAGATATGTGTATATAGTAGCGGACAATTGTGACACCTCGTTCTAACATTTAAAGGTGATAATGATGTTCAAAACATAAGATTGAGTCATCTTATGAATCAAGATCCCCCATCTATACAAATATGTTTAACCCTATCAAAAAATCCCATTCTAATTCAACTCGGCCCGTAGTTCTATACCCCACTATTCAAGTTTTTAACTAATGTAATTCGTTTTATATTTATGTTCTTATTATTAGAGTTTTGTTTGTAAAGTTTAGCATCTTTTTTTGGATTTAATTTTTTTCAGTGCAGTAATAAATGGAATGAAAATGGTTTTAAGTTAAAATGACATATAAGTATGTGTATATGATAGTGATCAAGTTGATTTGTAAATATCTTCCCGATGATAAATAATTGTTATCAACAAAATTGTATAATGTATTTGTAGCTTAGTTGTAAATATTTATAGACAATACACATTCTTGCTTTAGTTGTGGGCAAAAATCTATTTAATAAGGATCTGTCCACATGAATTTTGTGAAAAAAAACTTGCAAGAAATATAAAATGGGACAACTGTTACAATTCGATCAACACATAATCAATTTTCAGAAGTTATAAAATGGGAATATTGTATTGAATATTTAAAAGGATAAAAAAGGGTCTCTTTGTATTGTAGGATATAATGCATATGGACCAAATTTTCTGAGGCAATTTCTATTGTGGTGCATTGGTTAAAGTTAATATATTGGTTGATTTGGGTTACAAGACTAGAGGACATTTCAAGCCACACTAAATTTTCAAGATAACTAGCATTCGAATATAAAAGTTGAATATCACTAAAATGGACATTATCTCACGACAACAATATCACGCAATGCACAAAACTTCATGGTGCAAGCTCAATATCATTTGAATTGCGAATCATTCCCATTAATCCACAAGAACAACTGGAGTATGCGAAATCAGACAAATAGCTACAATAACCATCTATAAGATAGGGTTATGGAGCATTAACAGAATATCCAAAAGAAGTGTCGTTGTTGAAGTTTAACATTTCTATTTCGTTTGAATTTGGACTTGGAGCGCGAAAGAAAGAGAAATCCTGGTTAGGCAAGTTGTGCTACTGGTTATGACCTTCACCTAAAATAATTTGCAATGCATCCCATTTTGGTTCAGGCTCCCAATAGAATGCCAGTGCGAAAAGTTTTTCTTACAACAAAACGACCAAAAATTCAGCAATAGAATGCTTATGATATGTTCGAAGAGAAGCATAACAACCACACATAAAAGTGAACAATATGTAAAAAAAAGCGATGTGTTAACTCAATAAAGCATTAGACAGGGTATACTATAAATGCTTCACATTACCCGACCAATTTCGTCCTAGACTTTATCATCTACAATAAGCTACTTTAGCCCAGCCAGATAAACTACGTCATCATGGTTTATAAGCCACGAGAAGACCATATGTTGCTCTGGCAGCGGAAGGACTCGCTTGAGTTCACAACAGTAGGAAACTTGCTTACGAAACCACTTATTAACCTGTTGCAAGGTAGCATATATTGCACCCACATTCAGTCCAGTTAGATGCTGCTGGTACTGATCCAACGTTGGAAACTAGAGGCTCAAGGAAAGATGGTGTCCATATCTTTAGTGAAATATCTCTCTGATAGAAAACATGGACTATGGAGGACACATTGTTTCAAACTGCCGGTGGTGGAGATAATGGAAAATAGCCAAATGCATATATAGGGACGTGGGCACTAGGGTGGCTTGACATTAGTGGTGAAAAAAATTGAATGTAAGAGCTCCTAATAATTTGTGTACCAAATAACAAAGTTTGTGTTGTATGGGAAGGGTAGTTGATGATATAAATGAAATAAAGCCACCACGATATTAGTTTAATGATACAAAAAAGAGTATCTAAATAAAAGTGGGCAATAATGCACTAGTGCTAAATAGGTGGGCCAGACATAGTGCATCCAAGGTGATTACTGACGCAAAGCTAATACACCAAAGTTTAAGTAGGCTGCTTTAACACTGGACCTAATGTAATGCTACCAGTTTCTGTGTATATCGGAATAAATAAGCAAATGCAACCAAATAAACTCAAATGATTAGTTGGAAAAAAAGAATACACTCAAACAAGGAATTTCAAAACAATACATCTAAAAGTACATTAGGTAAGAATGATAGCATTCTTACACCAAGGTTCAAAACAAGCAAATAATTAGGGCGGATTGTGGCTACATGTACTTTCATTGTAGGTACTCTAACTAGAAACATAGAAAATACAGTTCATGAGCTTTGGCGCAATATGTTTTGCTTAACAAAACTACTTCAAATAAGATAGATGTAAATGGATCCCACTTAATACCCAAGCAAGTTATATGTATAAGGACAAAAATGTTCCAAAACACTGATTGTTAAGGGAAGGGACACAACCCAACAAAACAATGATATCAAGTGTAAACAAGTTGACCTTCGATGGTGAGATTTTTCCTGCTCAACTTGTTCCTTGGCATGTTTTATTGCAATTTCTTATTGTGAGAGCCAAATAAGCAAAAGTAATTTCCTTACAAATGCGCCCTCGAGACTCGTTCATAAATATATGCTCGAAAATATAATTTTTGAAGTGAATGAGTCGCGAAAAGATGTATCAACTTTATTGGGCTACGAAGATATATATATATATATATATATATATATATTGTGTGTGTGTGTGTGTGTGTGTGGAGATGAATATATGGGCCAAGCAGTTCAAAATATCAAGCCTATACCATCAAGCATTTTCTCTTTCATCATGTGCAAGCCCGTTCACTCTTTTCTATATTTTTTTATCATTTGCAAGCATTCCAAATTTTGCAAGAGCAGCAGCAACTGAAGCGAATTTGGCCGAAATACTAACATTTGAGCTACTTGAAACCTCGGTAATTAGTATTTGATCATCCATAGTTGTCGTCCAAATAGACTTGTGCCATTCGAGTTTGAGTCCAAGGAAAACAAAAATCTCCAAATATCCTTTTTCTTATAGTTCGCAATATAGTTTACTTCAAAGACATCTTTCCCTTCCGGTGAGCACTACTTGATCATCCGTCACAATCAAAATCAACCATGGAGAAAGGCACAATGTTAGTGGTTTATGCACCCCTCATTGGTGGTAGAAACGTGAATCCGTGGCTGAGATTAACTAATTCTTCTCACTTGAGTGAATGGTATCAAAAATTTTATTGAGCAAGAACATCAAGGCGTGGACTTTACGAGCTACCCACCTTGAGTCTCCTCATCACTAACCATCGGATGACTTCGCCCATTTATGCACTTTGGGTCGTTCCATCATTGAAGGTGATGCAAAGTGGGATGGTGATCTTTGATTTATGGGAGAATTTCTCTACATCAAAGCATATTGGGAGTGCACAGAGGATGTGCTTAGCCGATGTAGAGATAGATTGCGCCATCTAAAAATATATGATGTTGTTTATGCTTCACTATTTACCTATGATCACAATTCCGATATCGTCAAAGCGTTTTGCGAAGCGTGGTGCTCTCTTAGAAATACTTTGCTTACTTCTACCGGAGAATTGTCCATCTCGTTGTGGGATTTGCATGAACTTGTCAGGCTTCCTATGACGGGCTGCCTTTATGATAAAGTTGCACCAAGTTCGTTAGAGCGTAGGGGCGTTGATGAAAAAAGAGAAAGATTTATTCCTTGTTCCAACAAGTATTTGCTTTATGCTTACCACTTGCTTCAAAGTGCCGATGATAATCGATGCTCCCACGTATCCATCGATAAATGGGTGAAGCTTTTGTCCAATAAAACTACTAAATATCATCCTTCTCCTCCTCGTAAAGAGAAGAAAACAGTTCCGCCTAAGTCAACTTATAACCCTCTTGGTGATGTTGCAATTCACAAGAGGTGGTCGATTGCTGGGAGGCTTTATTTGCCAAGATATGCATTGAAAGGAATTCAAGGAAGAAGTTTATTTGGTGGCCTACTTAGCTAGTTACCTTTGCATTTTCATTCTCCCTGGTAAAGATGTCAACTACATTCGTCCAAGTACCTTTAAGATGGCGTCCTTGATGACGAATGGTCGACGAGTGAATTTAGCTATTCCCGTCTTGGCGACTATATATGAGGGTTTGAGTACTGTTGCAACTTCTCCAAAACCAGTCGATACGAGTTATTTTTTTCCTATTCACTTTGTCTATGGCTAGCATGTTACTTCAAGACTCATTACTCGGTTTGTCAAGAGTTGCGTGGTCCAAAGATGATGAGATTTTTTGGTGAAAGAGGTGCAAAGTATTATGAGCCATGAGAAGCACGCAAGGGAATTCATAAGGCTGAGTTCGTCTCTTGGGCTTGCAATATGCTTTTGAAAGATGGGCCCTTCAGGCTTGTTGAGAATGGCTATGCCGAAGAGCTCGATCATAATTACTTTGTTGCAATTCGTTCGAGTTATCTTACTCTTCATCAAGGAGGCAGATTCATCATTCAGCTATGTAGTCCGCATATATTTGACCGTCTATTTGGGCACTATCAAGACGTACCGAGAACCCTCAAATATAACACACATGTAGGCTCTAGAAGAAGGACTCCGTTATTGGCGCTTTTCTGTTCTATCAAAGTTCATCAAAAGCTTGGTTCCCTTGTCAACAGTTTCATATGAGAAATAAAGACATTTTACATGTTATGACTGAACTTAGAAATGTCTAAGCTGCCTACTTACCTTATCAAGAGGATCAAATCATTACATAGTTCAAAGTACAAAATATTTATTTGAAAAAGGGAAGGTTGTTCATAGTTTATACTCATGTGGGCCAGGAGTTTATTTTTTTTTTATCTTTTTTTTTTGTTCTCTCTCTCTCTCTCTCTTTTTTCTTCTTTTTCTTTTTTTTTTTAAGCATAGTATCGCTTCAAAAACTTTCCATCGATCGGGCCGATTCTCATACCATCTTCAGCGATCAATTTATATGCACCATTTGTGTAGGCTTTTTGACAACATATGGACCATCCCACTTTGGAAAAAACTTATTTTCCATCTGATGCGTTGTGATTATAGGTCTCTTCACTGGAAGAACTAAATTGCCAACTTGAAAAGAATGTAGACGCACCTTCTTATTGAACGCCCTAGACAATCGAGCTTGGTAACACTCGAGCATTTGTTACACTTCTAATCTCTTTTCATCGAGAGCTTTCAATTCTTCAAGTCGTATTTGAGCATTTTCTTCTTCGGTAAGTCCTTCTTGTATGGCTATCCTTAATGATGGGATTTGCTGCTCGAGTGGAAGGACTGCCTCTACCCCATAGACTAGTGCGTAGGGAGTTGCTTGGGTAGGTGTTCTAACAGTGGTCCCGTGTGCCCATAGAGCTTCTCCAATCCTCTCGTGCCAATCACGCTTTGACTTAGCCACCACTTTCTTAAGTAGGTTGCACAAAGTTTTGTTAAATACTTCAGCAAGGCCATTGGCAGTAGCATAATACATAGAGGAATTTTTTTGTTTAAAACTAAACTTTTGACATAACTTGTTTATCAAGCTATTGCAAAAGGGCTTCCCATTATCGGTGATGATATACCTAGGTACTCCATAATGGTAAATGATGTGGGTACGGATAAAATCAACGATATTTCCTTCTTCACTTCTTTAAGAGGTACTGTTTCAGCCCATTTAGAGAAATAATCTATTGTAGCCAGAATATACAAGTGACCTCCGGAAGACTTTATCAAAAGCCCCACAACATCCAAACCCTAAGTATTGAAAGGCTATGAGGCAACGGTAGGATGCAACAACTCAGGTGGTTGGTGGATCAAATTGGCGTGACAAGCTTGACATATTCTTGCATAGTCTATGCAATCTTTAACCATAGTAGGCCAATAATAACCCATTCTCTTTATACGAAAATGTAGTTTTGATCCCGATTGATGAGCACCACAAACCCAGAATGGGCTTCTTCCATAGCTTAAACATTTTCACCATCACCTAGGCAGCACAAGAAAATTCCATCAAATGATCGTTTAGAAAGCGTGCTTTTGCAATAGATGAAATGATTTGCTCATCGGCGGGTGTCAGTCCTCCGTCGTAAATCATTTGGTAGCTTCCCGTATTTCAAGTAGTTAACCAGCGGTTGTCGCGAATCTTCTTCTTCAACTTCAAAAACCTCCATGACGTGATTTTCTTCTTCTTGGAGCATGTCGTCCTCATGACATTGAAGATTGGTGGTATGACCCAGCTCTTACATATTGGTATACGTGTTTCTTTGTCGGTCATTGAAACAGTTGAAGCGAGTTTTGCCAAGGCATCAACTTGTTTGCTGTGTTTCCTCGGTAAGTGCTCGAGTTCTACATCTCCTAGCCATCCCATCAGGCTTTTTGACTTCAGAATGACCAAGGAGTTGATTGACCACTAGCTGAGAATCCCATATACTTTGAGAGGTAGTAGTTTTGTGTCAACAACTATTTCTAATCCCAAGATTAGAGCTTGATACTCCGCAATATTTTTTGAGCAATTTTGTGTCAATGTAAAGGAGTAAAGTAGTGTTTCTCCATCTAATGTAACAAACACAACTCCAGCGCCGACTCCTTCTTTATGGGAGGAGGTTCCATCAAAGTACATCTTTCAGGGAGGCGTAGCTTCGATCACGAGGACATCTTCGTCAAGTAAGTCATCGGATAACTCCCACTCGGCAGACATGGGATGATTAGCTAGAAAGTCTACTAGAACTTGCCCTTTTACGGCTTTTTGAGGAATATATGTGATTTCAAATTGTTGCAGTTGGAGGTATCACCTTGCAAGCCTATCCGGAAGTACTGGCTTTGCCATGAAATATTTCAAAGGGTTAGCCTTTGAGACCAGATGAATGCTATGAGGTTGGAAATAATGCTTCAACTTCTGGATTGAGAAAATAAGTGCTAGGCACAATTTTTCAATAGGTGAATATTTGAGCTCATTCGGCGTCATTGTCCTATTCAAATAGTACAAAGCATTCTTATTTCCTTTATCATTTTTTTGAGCAAGCAGGATTCCTACAGAGTGCTCCTAAGCACCAACATAAAGAATTAAAGAGCGCGCGGGAATAGGTGCAACCAAGACTGGAGGCTTCATTAGGTAGGACTTTATGATATTAAATGCTTTATCACATACTTCATCCCATTGAAATGGTACATCTTTCTTCATCAGACAACTGAATGATTAACAAGGACCGGCTAGATTTGAAATAAAGCTCTGGAGATATGCTAGATTTTTTTGCAAACTTTTGAGCTCCTGGATGTGAGGTTCGGGCATTCTTAAGATGGCATCAATCCTTGCTTGCTCAATTTCTATACCCGCTGGCGGACGATGAATCCAAGAAATTTCCCAAATGTAACTCCAGATGCACATTTAGAAGGCTTTATCTTTAGTTGATATCTCCTCAAGCGTTCAGAAATCTTCCTCAAGTCATGAAAATGATTCTCTCGCTTCTTTGACTTTACAACCAAGTCATCAATGTAGCATTCGACATTCTTCTTAAGCATGTCACTGAAGATCGTTTGCATTGCCCTTTGATATGTGACGCTGACATTCTTTAGCCCAAAAGGCATAACTTTATAGCAATATATACCTTTGGGAGTGCGAAATGCCATTAATTCCTTGTCTGTCGGTGCATACATATTTGGTTGTATCGATATCCATCCAAGAAGGATAAAGCTTCACGGCCCATAGTGGCATCTATCATCAGCTCAACAATTGGTAACGAGAAGTCATCTTTAGGGCATGCATTATTTAGGTCCCTAAAATCAACACATACTTGAATTTACCTAATTTTCTTTCTTACAGGGACAATGTTCGAAAACCACATGGGATACTTAACCTATTGGATGAAACCGACTTCAATGAGTTTGATCACTTTTTCTTCAATCAACGTGATTAACTTAAGTCAAAATCTACGCTGGCCTTGTTTGACAGGGCGAGCTCCTTTCTTTACTAACAGGTGGTGTACAACTATCTTTGGGTCTAATCTGGACATTTCCTTGTAGGACCATGCAAATACATTTTTAAATTCATTGAGTAATGCAATATAATTTCCTTCTTCTTCCTGAGTTAGTGAGGCACTTATGTAAATTCGTTGAGGTCTCAATATCGCCTAGATTAACTTCTTTCAATTTGTCGATGGTGACCTTAATACCCTCCTCAAGTTCTGCAGGATCATCTTCGGCGTCTTATTCTTCAATCTCACCATCTTCAATTAAAGTGATGTGGTAAGTTTGTGCAATGTCTTCTTCAGCATCATTGCTAATGTAATTAGACGATGCTACACTTTTCTTATCATCCTCGTCATCAGATTGTACTTGTGTGAAAATTATGATTTGCGCTTTAGCCTTCAAAACTCTGCCACATGATACGGTTAAGGTTGTTTGGCGCTTTATTCTAGAAGGGATCAAGCTATTAAGTTTTTGTGTATGTGAAGACTTGATGTTTTTCTCTGGACGTACCGCCACCTTAAATGCGCATTTCTTTTGATATCCTACTCTTTTTCATGGACCCAACCTATCAAAGACAGATTGTCTGTTGGCTATTCCATGCAGTGCTTTTCTGTGGGGGCCAAGTCTGTTGTAGGCAAATTCTCTCAAATTTTCTTCTTGTCTTTTAGTTGAAGAAAACCCTTCGAAAACTTAATATCTATTGAGTGTGCCAGTAGAGTAAACCCAGAACTCAAGAATCTTGAATTGCATGTCCTTTCTCTTTTAGCATCATTTGGGCGTTGAGTCCATGGTTTTTTGCTAGAGGAAGTTTCTCAAGCTGAGTTTTTGGGGTTGTATCCGACATTAAATAAAGTTTAGGATCAAATCCTTTTTCGTCTATGGCCAGTGCCTCATGTCTTCCTTCATCTTCTTAGGTTGAGAGCACAAATCCCTTGAGTGGTGGCTTTGACGGTTGCTTCAAGTTGATCTGAGTCAATGGCAAAGTTAGATCTTTTGACAATTCAACTTTGAGGGTGGATGAATCATTCTTTCTTGTGTTTTGATTATTGTTTAACTTTGGCTTCGAAGGGCAATACTTCCTTTTGCTTCTTAGCATCTTTTTAATATAGTAATCATCCGCAAAAGTGTGACTTCAGTAAAAGTTTGTTATCGCCGAGCATATTTTTCACATATATCAATAATAATTAAAACATTGATGCCCATGTAGATGGAACAGCAAACCACCAAGAAACCAAGAAGTTCTTGTGTGTCTATGACATAGAATAATGCGCTCGACACCATGTCCACCATAGTCAATTGCATCCTTATGATACCGACAACCCTTTGTCTTTCTTGATTGAAGTCATAGATCATGAGGCGGCTGTTAGAGAGTTCATCTATAGGATTCCTATTTTTTTCAAAATTCGTAGAGGTAAGATATTGACTGCAGATCCCCATCAATCAATATTCTATTTACTTTTTCACGACATATCCAGCAACGAATAAAGGATGATTATGAGGCAAGAAAAATTCGTCAGTGAAAGTAACTGTAGATACGGTTAAGGTTGTTTGGCGCTTTATTCTAGAAGGGATCAAGCTCTTAAGTTTTTGTGTATGTGAAGACTTGATGTTTTTCTCTGGACGTACCGCCACCTTAAATGCGCATTTCTTTTGATATCCCACTCTTTTTCATGGACCCAACCTATCAAAGACAGATTGTCTGTTGGCTATTCCATGCAGTGTTTTTCTGTAGGGGCCATGTCTGTTGAAGGCAAATTCTCTCAAATTTTCACAAATAAATTATCACAAATCAAAATATTTGGGTTAAAATATCAATGTGAGTACAATCTCTATTCTATCCCTTGATTATTCCCTCCAAAAATATATTTTGACAAATTTGACTAATTCAAAGGGTAATCTTCTTTGTAGATCTTCCCTTGACTTAAATTTGAATTTCGATAACGTTAATTCGAGGGCTCACGCCTGTAATCCCGAATTAAATGTTATAGTCTTGATTGGAATTTGATGATTTAAAAGTGATATGACGCATCTTCGACGAAAGACTCGATCTTTGCCTTGAACGCTTTTGAATATTCTTGAGTTTTGAAGAACTTTATAGAGAGAATTATTTGCAATTTTCTTGTTTTGCTCTTCGTTCTCGAGCTCTGTGTGTGTTGAATGAAGTCTGAGGACTCTTCTATATAGGTGTCAAATAGGTAGAGTTGTGATACAATTAAATACCTTTGTGTTATCTCTTTATAATATAATTAAAAGAGATAAATATCACATATTTGGAATGATATGATTGGTCAATTTGATATTATCTCTTTAATATTTGCATTTTTTTAAAAGATAAAAATCACAAATATTTATCTTGATTTGATTGGAGCGTACATGCAATTGCTCCACATAGCGTGGTTTGATTGGCTGGAATCTTTGACTATGAAGCATTATTTGATTGGCCGAAATACTTTATTTTGACACTTGTCGGCCATCGGTTTGATGACAAAATATATATTAAAATATTAATCAAATGAACTATTTATATTCAGAATTAATTCAGTAAATTCTAATATATAAATAAAAAATATTATAATTGATAAATAATATATTATATGACATTTGTCATTATTTAATTGGGTGCAAAATTAATTTGCTTACACTCACATTGATATTTTAATCCAAATATTAGCCATAAACATATAATAAAATTGTTCCTAATACCATCCAAGCCGTTCCTACTGAAAAAAGAATATTTTTTTTTCACAAAATCAATGTTAGGAACGGTCACCAACATTGTATTACATTGACTGTAGCAAATAGGAACGGTCCTTCTTTAACTGTTCCTAAAAGTTTGTAATGCCATCTGTAAGGACGGAAGGCAAACCGTTCCTAAAATTAGTTCTAGTTAATTCCATCCATTGTAAACCGTTCTAAATGGGAAAAAAAAAACATTCCTAGACCCGCCCTAAATCCCGCCTTTTTTTTTGTAGTACTGAAAAATTAACTAGTGATAACAAGTCATTATTGTCACTGGTAATTTCCTTGACAATATTTTTTCACAATTTTTACTAGTTAAACATTTTACAAATTGATTAGTAAATTAATACATTAAAATTTATTATTGTGACAAAATTAAAAGTCTTGTCATGACTTAAATATATGTATGACAATTGTTAAATTAGCCCTATTAGTCATTTTGGTCGATATTTTTATTTATTTTATTGTATTGTTTTAATTTTTTAAACAAACTGAAAATGAATGCCTCAGCTAAAATACATGAAAATCTTTCTATTTAACTCAAGGGTGTTGAAAAAAATGTAGAGATATGTGTATATAGTAGCGGACAATTGTGACACCTCGTTCTAACATTTAAAGGTGATATTGATGTTTAACACATAAGATTGGGTCATCTTATGAATCAAGATCCCCCATCTATACAAATATGTTTAACCATATCAAAAAATCCCATTCTAATTCAACTCGGCCCGTAGTTCTATACCCCACTATTCAAGTTTTTAACTAATGTGTTCATTTTTATATTTATGTTCTATTTTATTAGATTTTTGGTTGTAAAGTTTAGCATCTTTTTTCGGATTTAATATTTGTCTACCGTTTAATTTTTTTCAGTGCTGTAATAAATGGAATGAAATGGTTTTAAGTTAAAATTACATATAAGTATGTGTATATGACAGTGATCAAGTTGATTTGTAAGTATCCGCCGATGATAAATTACCGTTACTAACAAAATTGTATAATGTATTTGTAGCTTAGTTGTTAAATATTTATAGTCAATACACATTTTTGCTTTAGTTGTGGGCAAAAATCTATTTAATAAGGATCTGTCCACATGAATTTTGTGAAAAAAGCTTGCAAGAATATAAAATGGGACAACTGTTACAATTCGAAGATCAACCACATAATCAAATTCCAGAAGTTATAAAATGGGAATATTGTAGTGAATATTTAAAAGGATAAAAAAGGGTCTCTTTATATTGTAGGATATAATGCATATGGACCTAATTTTCTATGGCAATTTCTATTGTGGTGCATTGGTTAAATTTAATATATTGGTTGATTTGGGTTACAAGACTAGAGGACATTTCAAGCCACACTAAATTTTCAAGATGACTAGCATTCGAATATAAAAGTTGAATATCACTAAAGTGGACATTATCTCACTACAACAATATCATGCAATCCACAAAACTTCATGGTGCAAGCTCAATATCATTCAAATTGTGAATCATTCCCTTCAATCCACAAGAACAGCTAGAGTATGCGAAAACAGACAAATACCTACAATAACCATCTATACGATTAGGTTATGGAGCATTGATAGAAGATCCAAAAGAAGTGTCGTTGTTGAAGTTTAACACTTCTATTTCGTTTGAGTTTGGACTTGGAGCGCGTAAGAAAGAGAAATCCTGGTCAGGCAAGTTGTGCTGCTGGTTATGACCTTCACCTAAAATAATTTGCAATGCATCCCATTTTGGTTCAGGCGCCCAACAGAATGCCTGTACGAAAAGTTTTTCCTACAGCCCACGACCAAAAATTCAACGACAGAATGCTTATGATATGTTCAAAGAGAAGCATAACAACCACACATAAAAGCAAATAATATGTAAACAAAGCGATGTGTCAACTCAATAAAGCATTATACAGGGTATACTGTAAATGCTTCACATTACCCGACTAATTTCGTCATAAACGTTATCATCCACGATAAGCTACTTTGGCCCAGCAAGATAAACTATGTCAGCATGGTTTATAAGCCACGAGAAGACCATATGTTGCTCTGGCACGGGAAGGACTGGCATTAGTTCATAACAGTAGGAAACTTGCTTACGAAACCACTTATTAACCTGCTGCAAGGTAGCATATATTGCACCCACATTCGGTCCTGTTGGATGCTGCTGGTAATGATCCAACGTTGGAAACTAGAGGCTCAAGGAAAGATGGTGTCCATATCTTTAGTGAAATATCTCTGATAGAAAAACATGGACTATGGTGGACACATTGTTTCAAACTGCCGGTGGTGGAGACAATGGAAAATAGCCAAATGCATATATAGGGACGTGGGCACTAGGGTGGCTTTACATTAGTGGTGAAAAAAAATTGAATGTAAGAGCTCCTAATAATTTGTGTACCAAATAACAAAGTTTGTGTTGTATGGGAAGGGTAGTTGATGATATAATGAAATAAAGCCACCACAATATTAGTTTAAAGATACAAAAGAGTATCTAAATAAAAGTGGGCAATAATGCACTAGTGCTGCATAGGTGGGCCAGACATAGTGCATCCAAGGTGATTACTGACGCAAAGCTAATACACCAAAGTTTAAGTAGGCTGCTTTAACACTGGACCTAATGTAATGCTACCAGTTTCTGTGGATATTGGAATAAATAAGCAAATGCAACCAAATAAACTCCAAAAGATCAGTTGAAAAAAAATACGCTCAAACAAGGAATTTCAAAATAATACATCTACAAGTACATTAGGTAAGAATGATAGCACCCTTATACCAAAGTTCGAAATAGGCAAATAATTAGGCCGGATTGTGGCTACATGTACTTTCAGTATAGGTACTCTAACTAGAAACATAGAAAATACAGTTCATGAGCTTTGGCGCAATATGTTTTGCTTAACAAAACCAACCCAACAAAACAATGATATCAAGTGTAAACAAGTTGACCTTTGATGGTGGGATTTTTCCTGCTCAACTTGTTCCTTGGCATGTTTTATTGCAAATCTTATTGTGAGAGCCAAATAAGCAATTCGGGAATCTTTCGACACCGACATATTGGAGGATCAATCAATTGGAAAGTATGTGTAACGCCCGTAGGATTTTATACATAATTGGGAGACTTATTAATAATTATTAAGAAATTTTAAATCTAATTATAAATAAATTATAGGTTGAAATTAAAATATAATAAAATTTGAACGGAGTAAATTGGAACTCATGATAATATTTGGGAGCAAATTATATTAATTAAGAAATTAAATAGAACATAATGGGTATTTTGATAAAAGTTTAAATTAAATAATAATAATAATAATAATAATATATAAATATAATATAATATAATATATATATATAATATATATATATATATATATATATATATAATATATAAGAAGTGGGCGGTGGGGCCATCACCTCCCCCACCGCCACATCAATTTTAAAATATGTATATACATGTGAATTCAATTCTCTTCCTCCCTATACACATAATCTTTCTTCTTTCATTTTCGGACGAAACAACAGGTAAGGATTTTAAATTTAAAATTTATATTAACTGATGTACTGTTTAATCGGAGAATTTTATAATTTTGTCAATTAAAATTGGTACTGAATTAAATATCCCAATTGATAAAAAATGCTAGTGGGTTAATCAAATTATTGTATTTGGTAGATTTAATCATTCCTGTTTAATCTATTCAATTTTATAGGGTTTATTAACTAAAAGCATAACTATATATATTGGTGTATAACTAAATTTTATAATAACAAGGAATTGATAGAAAATTCATAGAAATATTCCGAGAATTATATTTAAGGAATACTACGTTATTAAAAAGGAAAATGACGGTTTTAATCATAATTTAATTTAGAAAATATTACTAAGAGCGATAATTATAAAAAGATATAAGGGGTTTTATTAAATGAATTGTTATGAGTTAGTTGATAAATTAAATATATACTTACAAAGTTTAGTTAATTAAAAGAAAATAGAACTGAACTTGGATATAAATGAAATATTAAAAGATAGGTGGAAACGTACGAATATTATTTAATATATTATTATTATTATTATTATTATTTTGTTGTTGTTATTATAATTATTATTATTTCTATTATTTTTATTATTATTATTTATGATATCTTGAGTATATTAATTATACTTATAATACTTTCTTATAGGACGTGACGACAAAGTAGAGAATTGAGCAGCTCCTTGCATTAACTGAAGCATTTTGGGATTTGAGGTAAGTATAGCTAATTGGATTTTATATATATATATATATATATATATATATATATAATATATATATTTATATGTGTAGTATTACATATATTGGTTGACTATATATTTGATTATGAAATTGGATTTCTATTTATATATGTAGATATTGTATATTAGCTGTTTATATGTTTGATCGTGGACTATTTGTCTGGATTACCTGGATATCTGTGGAATTGTTATTATGTGTTTATCTATGGTGGTGTTGTATGGAAGCCTAATGAATGATTATGAACTCTTACAATTGATTTTCAAATAAAATTAAACGAAAAACTTATTGACGAGAAAATAATTATTAAATAGAGTTGATTGGTGATGTCAATGATGATGATATGTGTATGGAATAAAAGATGGCTTACCTACCTGGAAGGGGCATACTGCAATGGCTTATGATGATATGATTAATGACGAGTTGTGTGTTGTCATTGATTAGTGGGGATGATGTGACTGTGAATGTTAATTTTATCGTATCTGAAAAATTAAAACACAAAAAATTTATCACAAATAAAAATATTTGGATTAAAATATCAATGTGAGTACAATCTCTATTTTATCCCTTGATTATTCCCTCCAAATTATATATTTGACAAATTTGACTAATTCAAAGAGTAATCTCCACGTAGATCTTCTTTGGACTTGAATTTGAATTTCTATAACGTTAATTCGAGGGCTTTCAGCAATAATCCCGAATTAAACGCTATAGTCTTGACTGGAATTTGATGATTTGAAAATGAATTTGCCACTTGAATCTTCTTGAGATGATATCTAAATATTTATAACGTTAATTCGAGGATTTTGTGCATATAATCCCGCATTAAACGCTATAATTTGTGGCGCACCTTGACGAAAGACTCGATCTTTGCCTTGAACGCCTTTGAAATATTCTTGAGCTTTGAAGAACCGTGTAGAGAGAATTATTTACAATTTTCTCTGCTTTGCTCTTCGTTCTCGAGCTCTGTGTCAAATGAGGGTGTAAGGACCCTTTTATATAGGTGTCAAAGAGGTAGAGTTGTGATCTACTTGAACACCTTTAGTATTATCTCTTTATAATTTAATTTAAAGAAATAAATATATCATATATTTGGAATAATATGATTGGTCAATTTGACATTATCTCTTTAATATTTGCATTTTATAAAGAGATAAATATAACCAATATTTGTCTTGATTTGATTGGAGCGTACATGCAATTGCTCCACGTGGCGCGGTTTGATTGGCCGGAATCTTTGACTGCAAAGCATTATTTGATTGGCCGAAATATTTCATTTTGACACTTGTCGGCCATTGATTTGATGACAAAATATATATTAAAATATCAATTAAATTGGCTATTTATACTTGAAATTAATTTAGTAAATTTCAAATATAAATAGAAAAATATTATAATTGATAAATAATATATTATATGATATTTGTTATTATTTAATTGGATGCAAACTTAATTTGCCTACAAATGCCCCATCGAGACTCATTCACAAATATATGCTTGAAAATATAATTTTCAAAGTGAATGAGTTGTTGTTTGAAATTGATTTGAAGTCTAATAAAAATGGATTTCAAATTAATTCGACTCCAACGCTTATTTGTTCGAAATTGGGCTTATTTCTTTCTTTCATTTTCTTTGTTTAATATATATATCTATATAGACATTAAACTACTAAGTGGGCCCCACATGTACTCATGGACCAAGTGTATGAGATTGCTCTCTTACCCACTGTCTCCAATCATCCTCTGTGCAAGGGAGCTTCTTTCTTCACCATGCGTAACCCAGTTGCATTGAAACTCCATATTCAGAATGATTTCAGCTTCTCTTCTTTTTTTTTTTTTTTTTTTTCCTTATCAATTCGAATCCAACTAAAAGTCTGAAACATCAAATTTAATAAAAAGAACTTGTCTTTTTAGTGTTCTACACAATCAATTGAATTTGAATGCAATTAAACTTCCGAGAGCGTCTCTATATAAAGACCTTATTCTACCATTAATCGAGCCTTGTTACAGCTGATCATTGGGAGAATTTGTGGTATGCTTTGATCCTCAGTATCTCTTTTTTTTTTCCTCAAATTTTCAGCATGCATGGCAAGTGTTTGTGTTAATACCTCAATGAGTTGTTGCTGAAAATTTCTTAGTTTCTTTGCGGATTTTGCGTCGCTGAAGCCTTCTACTCGAATTTCTTCTGATTTTTCGAGTTGGTGCATCGTTGAAGGTCCGATTGAGTCTCTTTTGTCCAACAATTTGAGAGCAACGAGAGGTTTCATTTTTTCTTTTTGACTCTCAAGTAAGTTTTTCAATTAATGAGTAATCTCAAATTGGATTTGAAATATGTAGTTCGTATATATGCAATTGAATGATTGAAAACTTGATTTCATATTCATTAATTGCTTAGAACTAGAAATTTCAATGCTTTCAAAATATATATATATATATATATATATATATATTTTTAGACCCATCCAAGCAATATATATATATATATATATATATATTTCGCCTCAATTCGTGCCAAGTAGAGAGTCACAACTTTCGTGCATGGGGATTAAAATTTTTTACCCTTGATTTAGATTGTATCCTCCAAATGGGTTTGAAATATTAATCTCGTCGTTTCAATTTTATGCTAAGCTAGAAAATAATGTCTTTCTTATCTAGCTTGCATTAGAGATTAATTAGGAAAAGTATACTTGGCTCAAATTGTCTCCACAAATTGGACTTGAATCATGATTTTTTTTTTTGTTGGAATCTTAGATCCATAATTTCGGCTTGAGTCATTCATGTTCTCAGTCCAATTTCATGTCAAGTAAGAAAACCAAATATTTCATCACTTTGCACAGAGATTGATTGAAAATGAATTACCAATTATCAATTGGTTTTCTCTATAATTTTCGTAGAGGCCTATTTGGGGGTGCATATATCACATGCTATATTTTCTTCTAATTATTTGAGTTTTTTTTTTGTTTTTTTTGACAACTCAATCAATTTTTTTTTTTCTTGATATCATATATCATGGTTTATTTCAAAGACAAATCTTCCCCTTCCGGTGAGAACCATTTGATCATCCTTGACAATCAAAATCAACCCCTGGAGAAAGGCACAATGTTAGCGGTTTATGCACCCCTTATTGGTGGTAGAAATGTGAGCCCATGGCCGAGATTAACCAATTCTTCTCATTTGAGCGAATGGTGTCAAGAAACTTCATTGAGCAAGAACGTCAAGGTGTGGATTTTACGAGCTAACCACTATGAGCCTCCTCGTCACCAACCATCGGACGACTTCGCCCATTTATGCACTTTGAGTCGTTCCATTATTGAGGTGATGCAAAGTGGGATAGCGATCTTTGTTTTACAGGAGAATTTCGCTACACCAAAAGATATTGGGAGTGGACAGAGTACGTGCTTAGCCGATGTGGAGATAGATTGCGCTATCCTAAAATATATGATGCGGTTTATGCTTCGATGTTTACTTATGACCACAATTCCAATATCGTCAAAGCATTTTGCGAAGCATGGTGCCCTCTTACAAATACTTTGCTTACTTCTGCCGGGGAAATGTCCATCTCGTTGTGGGACCTGCATGAACTTGTCGGACTTCCTATGATGGGCTGCCTTTATGATGAAGTTGTACCAAGTGTGCTAGAGCTTACCGACGTTGATGAAAAGAGAGAGAGATTTCTTCCTCGTTCCATTAAGTATTTGCTTTATGCTTACCACTTGCTTTAAAGTGCCGATGATAATCGATGCTCCCACGTATCTATTGACAAATGGGTGAAATTTTGGTCCAAGAAAACTACTAAGTATCATCCGCCTTCTCCTCGTAAAGAGAAAAAAAAACGGTTTGGCCAAAGTCGACTCATAACCCTCTTGGTGATATTGCAATTCACGAGAGGTGGTCAACTGCGGAGGAGACCTTATTTGCCAAGCTATGCATTGAAAGGAGTCTCAAGGAAGAAGTTTATTTGGCTGCCTATTTAGCTTGTTGGCTTGGGGTGTTCGTTCTTCCTGGTAAAGATGTCAACTCCATTCGTCCAAGTACTTTTAAGATGGCGTCCTTGATGGTGAATGGTTGACGAGTGAATTTAGCTATTCCCGTCTTGGCGAGTATATATGAGGGTTTGATACTGTTGCAACTTCTCCAAAACCAGCCGGTACGAGTCATTCTTTTTCTATCCATTTTGTTTATGCATGGCTAGCGTGTTACTTCAGAACTCATTACTCGGTTTGGCAAGAGTTGCGTGGTCCAAAGATGACGAAGTTTTCTAGAGAAGGAGGTGCAAAGTATTATGAGCCACGAGAAGCAAGCAAGCGAATTCATAAGGCCGAGTTTGTCTCTTGGGCTTGCAATATGCTTGTGAAAAGATGACCGTTCAGTTTGTCGATGATGGTCGTGCCGAAGAGCTCGATCATAGTTACTTTATTGCAATTCGTTCGAGTTATCTTACTCTTCGTCAAGGCGACAGATTCATCATTGAGCCATATAGTCCTCATAGATTTGGGCGTCAATTTGGGTACTATCAAGATGTACCAGGAACCCTCAGATATGACACGCGTGTGGCCTCTTCAGAAGGACTCCGCTACTGGCGCTTATATGTTCTATCAAAATCTTCATCAAAAGCCTGGTTCCCTTTTCTGCCTGCTAATGCTAAGAAACTCTGCTCGGAAGCTTATAAAGCAGGGTGAGCTAAAATCCGTGGGACCTTTTTTGATGACAATATTGCATGTTTGATCATACCGAAGTCAATTAAGATCACACTCAAACGTAAAAAGGACGAGGACAAACAAGTTGATGGTGGCGAGAACGATCCTCCACATGCACTTATTCCTCCTATTGTGATCGAGTGTGATTCTCAAGCTGCTGTTGTGGAGGCAAGCAAAGGAAAATGTTCTTGACATAACGTGGCAGATAGTGATAGTAGCAACAATGATCGTCATTGGAAAAGACAACGGAAGGAAGCTACGCCTTTGAAAGCAATGGAGACTAATGCATCGCGGTCTTCTTTAGCTAACTTTGTTACGGAGGTCGTACTTCCTTGATCATGTAAGTTTAAGCTTTTCTTTTTCTAATGTTCTTTCACTGAAATTCCCCTTTCATTCCTCTTTTAGTTGGAAGATGAAGTCCAGTCTATCGACGTTGGGGAGGAATCTGAGACTAGTCATTCGTCGACTATGACTCCTCCACTTGGGATGGGACTTAGAAGGAAACAATCTTCACCTCCTGTTGCGGTGTCAGTACTTAAAGGTGAGAGCTTTTTTTTCAATTACCAAAAAGAGTTCCTTCAAAGGTTGTGGAGTGGTCTCATCGTGAAGATATCAAATACTCCGGTTGACTTTCTCTCGTCAATTGATGACGATGTCTACCTCATTCTTGAGTCCATGAAGAGTTTTCAAAAGTTTGATGTTTCAAAAGTGGAGGAATCGTTAAACATGTTTTTTGCCAAAGTTCGTGCTAATGACGAAGCGAGATCTTTATCTTATGAGAAATTGTCCCAAAGTCTTCATGAGCAACAATTGAAAGAAGTTAAGGCTCGTCTTCAAGATGTTCAAGCTAAAGCAAGCGAAGAAGCCTCTGAGATCCAATCTGCTATGGACGAGTTGGAGCATGTTGAGGAAGATATTTCAGTATTAAAGGGACGAAGAACGAACTTGCGCGCTACTTTGAAGGAGAAAAAACAACTTAATCATGATACTCAAGCCAAAGTTCGTGAGGTCGAGAAAGACCTTGCAGCACTTGAAAGTACCGGCCCTCTAGATGATGCAATAGTACAGAACTTGGAATCTTCGAGAGCAAATTTGGGGATATTTACAGAAGACTTGAAGAGTTTAAACCCTTTTGCTTAGGATTTTGTCTCCTGTTGCATTCTCTTTTTTTTTTCATACTTTTTGTTTTGCCCCCATGTTTTGAATATGATTAAGTAATAGAATTCTTCTTTTTCTTGCTTCCATCTTGCAATCTTTGAGCATACCTTAGTATTTCCCACGTCAACATCTTCAAATGAGAAATAAAGATATTTTATATGTTATGACCGAACTTAGAAATGTCTAAGCTGCCTACGTACCTCATCAAGAGGATCAAGTCATTACGTAGTTCACAGTACAAAATATTTGTTTGAAAGAGGGAGGGCCGTTCACAGTTTATACTCATGCGGGCCAGGAGTTTTGTTTGTTTTTGCTTTTCTCTTTTTTTTTTTTTTTTTTTTATCAAGCGTAGTATCGTTTCAAAAACTTTCCATTGATTGGGCCAACTCTCAAACCATCTTCAACGACCAATATATATGCACCATTTGTGTAGGCTTCTTTAACAAATACGGACCATCCCACTTTGGCAAGAATTTGTTTCCCGTTCGATGCATTGTGATTATAGGTCTCCTCACTGCAAGAACTAAATTGCCAACCTGAAAAGAACGCAGGCGCACTTTTTTATTGAACGCCCTAGACGATCGGGCTTGGTAACACTCGAGCCTTTGTTGTGCTTCTAATCTATTTTCATCGAGAGTTTCCAACTCTTTAAGTATTATTTGAGCATTTTCTTCCTCGGTAAGTCCTTCTTGTATGGCTATCCTTAATGATGGGATTTGCTGCTCAAGTGGAAGGACCGCCTCTACTCCATAGACTAGTGTGTAGGGAGTTGTTTGAGTAGGTGTTCTAACAATGGTCCTATAAGCCCATAGAGCTTCTCCAATTCTCTCGTGCTAATCACGCTTTGACTTGGCCACCACTTTCTTCACTAGGCTGCACAAAATTTTGTTAAATGCTTCAGCAAGACCATTCGCGGCAGCATAATACATGGAGGAATTTCTTTGTTTAAAATCAAATTTTTGACACTTGCTATTGCAGAAGGGCTTCCCATTATCAGTGATGATGTATCTAGGCACTCCGTAACGATAAATGATGTGGGTGCGGATAAAATCAGCAACATTCTCCTTCTTCACTTCTTTAATAGGTACTGCTTCAGCCCATTTAGAGAAATAATCTGTTGCAGCCAGAATATACAAGTGACCTCCAGAGGACTTCGTCAAAGGTCCCACAACATCTAAACCCAAGCATCGAAAGGCCATGAAGCAACGGTAGGATGCAATGGCTCAGTTGGTTGGTGGATCAAATTGGTGTGGAATTGACAAGCTTGACATCTTCTTGCATAGTCCATGCAATCTTTGACAATAGTAGGCCAATAATAACCCATTCTCTTTATGCGGAAATGTAGTTTTGGTCCCGATTGGTGAGCACCACAAACCCCAGAATGAGTTTCTTCCATGGCTTGGACCTTTTCATTATCACTTAGGCAGCGTAAGAAAAGTCCCTTAAATGATTGTCTATAGAGCGTGCCTTTGTAATAGATGAAACGAACTGCTCGCCCGCGGGTGTCAGTCCTCCATCTTAGATCCTTGGGTAACTTCCCGTATTTCAAGTAATCAACCAGTGGTTGTCGCCAATCTTCTTCTTTAACTTTAAAAACCTCCATGACGTTTTCTTCTTCTTGGAGCATGTCATCCTCATCATCGCTGAAGATTGGTGGTATGACCCAACTCTTACATATTGGTATACGTGCTTCTTTGTCGGTCATGGAAAGTGTTGAAGCGAGTTTTGCCAAGGCGTCAGCTTGTTTGTTGTCTTTTTTGGTAGATATTCGAGTTCTACATCTCTTAGTCATCCCATCAGTCTTTTTGTGTAATTATGATATGGGAGCAACTCAGGTTTTTTGACTTCATAGAGACCAAGGAGTTGATTTACCACTAGCTGAGAATCTCCATATACTTTGAGAGGTAGTTGTTTTGCATCAACAGCTATTTCTAATCCCAAGATTAGAGCTTGATATTCTGCCACATTGTTTGAGCAATTCCGTGTTAATGTAAAAGAGTAAGGTAGTACTTCTCCTTCTGATGTAACAAATACAACTCCAGCGCCGACTCCTTCTTTATGGGAGCCTCCATCAAAGTACATCTTCCAAGGAGGCGTAACTTCAATCACGAGGACATCTTCATCAGGCAGGTCATCAGATAAATCCCATTCGGCAGGCATGGGATGATCAGCTAAAAAGTCTGCTAGAACTTGCCCTTTTACGGCTTTTTGAGGAACATATGTGATTTCAAATTGTTGCAGTTGGAGGTACCATCTTGCAAGCCTATCCGAAAGTACTGGCTTCGCCATGACATACTTCAAAGGGTTAGCCTTTGAGACCAAATGAATGCTATGAGATTGGAAATAATGCTTCAGCTTCTGGATTGAGAAAATAAGTGCCAGGCACAAATTTTCAATAGGTGAATATTTGAGCTCATTTGGCGTCATCGTCCTGCTCAAGTAGTACAAAGAATTCTCCTTTCCTTCATCATTTTTTTTGAGCGAGCAGGATTCCTACAGAGCGTTCCTGAGCAGCAACTTCCCGACGCACTGGGTCTTCATTAGGTAAGACTTTATGCTTTTAAATGCTTTGTCACAGGCTTCATCCCATTGAAATGGTATGTCTTTTTTCATCAGACGACTGAATGGTTGACAACGACCGGCTAGGTTTGAAATAAACCTCCGGAGATATGCTAGCTTTCCTTGTAAACTTTTAAGCTCGTGGATGCTTCGCGGTTCTGGCATTCTCAAGATAGTATCTATCTTTGTTTGCTCAATTTCTATACCCTGCTGGCGGATGATGAACCCAAGGAATTTCCCGGATGTAACTCCAAACGCACATTTAGAAAATTTCATCTTTAGTTGATATCTCCTTAAGCGTTCAAACACCTTCCTCAAGTCATGAAAATGATTCTCTCGCTTCTTTAACTTTACAACCAAGTCATCAACATAGCATTCGATGTTCTTATGAAGTATGTCATCGAAAATCTTTTGCATTACCCTTTGATATGTGGCGTCGGTATTCTTTAGCCTAAAAGGCATAACTTTATAGCAATAGATACCCTTATGAATGCGAAATGCAGTGAACTCCTCATCTGCCGGTGCCATACGTATTTGGTTGTATCCAGACGATCCATTCATGAAGGATAAAGCTTCATGACCTGTAGTGGCATCTATCATTAGTTCAGCAATTGGTAATGGGAAGTCATCTTTAGGGCATGCATTATTCAGATCCCTGAAATCAACACATACTCGAATTTGCCCATTCTTCTTTCTTACAAGAACGATGCTGGAAATCCACATAGGATACTTAACCTCTCGGATGAAACCGACTTCAATAAGTTTGTTCACTTCGCCTTCGATCAACAAGATTAACTCAGGTCGAAATCTACGCTGGCCTTGTTTGACAGGGCGAGCTCCTTTCTTTACTGACAGGTGGTGTACAGCTACCTTTGGATCTAATCCGGGCGAGCTCCTTTCTTTACTGACAGGTGGTGTACAGCTACCATGCAAATACATCTTTAAATTCATGGAGTAATGCAATATAAGTTCCTTCTTTTCCATGAGTTAGTGAGACACTTATGTAAATTGGTCGAGGGTTTTCAATGTCGCCTAGATTAACTCTTTTAATTCATCGATGGTGGCTTTAATACCCTCTTCAAGTTCTGCAGGAACATCTTCGGCGTCTTCTTCTTCAACCTCACCATCTTTAATTAAGGTGATGTGGTAAGTTTGTGCGATGTTTTCTTCGACACTATTGCTAATGTAATTAGACGATGCTACACTTTCTTTATCGTCCTCGTCATCAGATTGTGCTTGTGTGAAGATCACAGTTTGTGCTTTAGCCTTTAAAACTCTGCCACATGATATGGTTAAGGTTGTCTGGCGCTTCATTCTAGAAGGGATCAAGCTTCTAAGTTTTTGTGTATGTGAAGACTTGATGTTTTTCTTCGAACGTACCGCCACCTTAAATGCGCATTTCTTTTGATGTCTCACTCTTTTACATGGACTCAACCTATTAAAGACGGATTGTCTGTTGGCTATTCCGTGTAATTCTTTTCTGTGGGGGCCAAGTCTGTTGAATGTGGATTCTCTCAAATTTTCTTCCCTCTTGTAATCTTCAGTTGAAGAAAACCCTTCAGAAATATAATTACTGTTGAACCTCTTTATAGTGATGCAAACAGGCTTAGGTGGAGTAAAACCCAGACCTACTCGAGAATCTTAGATTGCATGTCCATTTTCCTTGAGCATTATTTGGGTAGCGTTGAGTCCGTGGAGGTTCTTACCGGTGGCTTCAGGAGGAAGTTTCCAAGGCTGAGCTTTTATTTGGTATCGTATTCGACTTTAATAAGGAGCTTGAAGGCTTTAGGGTCGAATCCCTTTTCGTCTATGGTTAATGCCTCATGTCCTCCTTCATTTTCTTGGGTTGAGGACACAAATCCCTTGAGTGGTGGCTTAGACGGTTGCTTCATGTGATCTGAGTCAATGGTAAAGTCAGACTCTTTAACGATTCAGGTTCGAGGGTGGATGAATCATTCTTCTTGTGTTTTGATTATTGCATGACTTTGGCTCTTCGGGGGGCAATATTTCCTTTCCCTTGTTAGCATCTTCAATATAGTACTTAGCATCAGCAAAGTGCGACTCAGCTTCGGTAAAAGGTTTGTTGTCACCGAGCACCTTTTTCACTATACCATTGCGACAATACTTAAAACATTGATGCCACGTAGATGGAACTACTGCATTTTCATGTAACCAGGGACGACCGAGAAGCATGTTGTAGGAAGTCTTGGCGTCTATGACATGGAATAATGTGCTCGACGCCATGTCCTCCATAGTCAATTGCATTCTTATAATGCCAACAGCTCTTTGTCCTCCTTGATTGAAGCCTTGGATCATGAGGCGGCTGTTAGAGAGTTCATCTATGGGGATTTCTAGTTCCTTCAAAATTCGCAGAGGTAAGATATTGACTGCAGATCCTCCATCAATCAATATTCTATTCACTTTTTGTTCACGTACATATCCAGCAACGAACAAAAGATGATTATGAGGTTTAGACCCAAGAAGCAGATCTTCGTCAGTGAAGGAATTGTAGACATGGAATCATCAGTATCAGAGGAATCCTCCTTTTCGAACAGTGTATCCTCATTGCTTGTAATATTATCCCCATGTGTGGCGTTACATGAATCCTTGTTGTTGTCGACATGTCCGCTCTCGATTGTAATAACATTTGTCGTGGCGGAATCCTCTTCAAGAGATATCTTACCTTGGCGAGCCAATTGCATAACCTTGTCCTTGAACACGAAACAGTCTTGTATTGTGTGCCCAACTAAGCGATGGTATTTGCAATATTTTGGGTCATCCTTTCGTTCGGCTTCCTCAGGTCGCTTCATTTCTGGCAGATCAATGAGGTTAGCCTCCAACAAGTCATCAAATATCCCAGGAACATCAGAGTCAAGAAATGGATATTCTCTTGCTTGCATTTCCTTTAAAGTCAGTTTCCTCTGTGGCCTCTCATAAGGAACATTATTCCTTGGGGAAACATTGTCTTTTGCAGTGCTTTTGAGCTTGAATGGTGCAACGTTCACTGCCATTGATTCTTTGCTTGGAGCTTTTGAAAAGGGCTTGCCCCTTTTATTCACTTCTTATTTTTCTTTGTTTCTACGAAGCTCCTGAACAGGTGGCCCTTCAACCCCACTTGCTATCATACTCAACTCCATATCATGTGCTCGAGTGGCCAATTCTTCAAAGGATCTGGGCAAGATTCCTTGGAGGATATAGCGAAGTCCCCAATGCATTCCTTGAATACACATCTCGATAGCAGAAGCTTCAGATAGTCGATCTTTGCAATTAAGACTTAGATTCCTCCACCTATTGATATAATCAATGACCGGCTCTTCTTTCCATTGGCGAGAATTTGTAAGCTCAACCATGCTGACAGTTCGTCGAGTGCTGTAGAAGCGATTGAGAAATTCTTGCTCTAGCTGTTCCCATCCGTCAATTGAGCCGGCCTCCAAGTCAGTGTACCAATCAAATGCGTTGCCTTTCAGTGATCGAATAAACTGCTTGACTAAATGATCACCATAAGTTCCCGCGTTGTTGCATGTTTCAACAAAATGAGTCACGTGCTGCTTAGGATTGCCCTTGCCATCAAATTGCTGAAACTTTGGTGGTTGATAACCCATTGGCATCTTCAAGCTATCGATCCTCGGAGTATATGGCTTGGAGTAAGTAAGGGATGACTTTGAGTATTCTTCGATCTTGCTTTTGATGGTAACTTCAATGAATTCTTTTAGCTGGTCCATGGGAATCAATCCGTCAGAAGAAACTTGAAGCTCCTTTGCATACTTGTCCCTTTCAGTATAATGTTGCTTTGCAGATATTTCCACCTCATCATGAGCCTCAACTTGTTTCCCTATGACATGACTTGCATCAACATTATCTGCCTTGTTGATCAATCAAGCTATCTGTGCATCTTGCTCTTGGACATGCTTCGTGAGTCCTTCAATGGCTCTCGTCAGACTTGCAAGTTGTTCCTCTATGGTTGTCGCATTAGTCACCATAACTGGAGCCACAGAGTAGCTAGACACGGAGCGAGGAGAGAACGGAGGAGATTTATTTGCATCACTTTCGCCTGCATAGCTAGGTGAGTGCAAGTGCTTCTCGACGTACTCAGCGAGAGGAGACATTTGAGAAGATTCTTTGAGTTTCTTCCACATGCTCCTCGTAGTAACGCCGACACTCTTGGTACTTGAGCTCGAAAACTTTGATATAGTGAGTTTGGAATTCACTGACTTCATAGCTTTTCCTTGAGTATCCATTTGAATGTTTTTCTTCTTTGCTGAAGGGAAGAGATGAAGGGTAGAGCAGTCCCACTGGGCGTGCCAAAATTTGTGAGCGCTCATTTTATCTTGTCTGAAAAATTAAAACCCAAATAAATTATCATAAATAAAAATATTTGGATTAAAATATCAATGTGAGTACAATCTCTATTTTATCCCTTGATTATTCCCTCCAAACTATATATTTGACAAATTTGACTAATTCAAAGGGTAATCTCCACGTAGATCTCCTTTGGACTTGAATTTGAATTTCTATAACGTTAATGCGAGGGTTTTCAACAATAATCCCGAATTAAACGCTATAGTCTTGACTGGAATTTGATGATTTGAAAATGAATTTGCCACTTGAATCTTCTTGAGATGATATCTAAATATTTATAACGTTAATTCAAGGATTTTGTGCATATAATCCCACATTAAACGCTATAATTTGTGGCGCACCTTGACGAAAGACTCGATCTTTGCCTTGAACGCCTTTGAAATATTCTTGAGTTTTGAAGAACCGTATATCTGCTTTGCTCTTCGTTCTCGAGCTCTGTGTCAAATGAGGGTGTAAGGACCCCTTTATATAGGTGTCAAAGAGGTAGAGTTGTGATCTACTTGAACACCTTTAGTATTATCTCTTTATAATTTAATTTAAAGAAATAAATACATCATATATTTGGAATAATATGATTGGTCAATTTGACATTATCTCTTTAATATTTGCGTTTTATAAAGAGATAAATATAACCAATATTTGTCTTGATTTGATTGGAGCGTACATGCAACTGCTCCACGTGGCGCGGTTTGATTGGTCGGAATCTTTGACTGCGAAGCATTATTTGATTGGCCGAAATATTTTATTTTGACATTTGTCGGCCATTGATTTGATGACAAAATATATATTAAAATATCAATTAAATTGGCTATTTATACTTGAAATTAATTTAGTAAATTTCAAATATAATAGAAAAATATTATAATTGATAAATAATATATTATATGATATTAGTCATTATTTAATTGGATGCAAAATTAATTTGCCTATAGTGACATATCATACGAGCTGTGTGCTGTGTGGTATCAGTGGTGATGGGATATCATACGAGCTGTGTGTTGTGTGATATCAAGGAAAAAAAAGAAAGATATTTTGATTGAGATGACGATGTGATAGCCGGCGAAGCCACTGAGTGATGCACTCCAGTTTGGTTGAGTAGGGCCCTAAGAAAATAATCTAAGATGTCATTATTATGATATAAGCGGATATATGATTATGAGCATGTGTCATTTCTTATATCTGCTGATAGTATTGATGAGCATTGATTGGTTGATATGCTTGTATTATGTTTGACTTGGGATATATGTATGATTTGATTGGCTATACTTACTGAGTAGGCAACTCACGCCTGGCCACGTACTTTTCAGGAGATAGGTAATACTGGCTAGCCGCACTGGATTGTGATCCGTACCGTTATACTCATTAGGTGGGTTAGCCGTGACATTTAAAGCGGAGACTTTTGGTTGTGTGGTTGTTAAACATGCTAGGCTTTTGTCGAGGTTGTGTTTATAATTTGTACAGTGGGTTGTTATGTTGATTTCTTTCGAGATTTTATATACGTGGACGTGAGTAAATATTATCATCTGACATTGCCTATTATCTCTTGGAGATTATATATTTTATATTAGTAAACATGAAATATCTTATAAGAAGGGTTGTAGTTAAGAAGGGAGTATGATAATTAGTGGTAATTAGGTATGATATTGTAGGAGGTGCTATAGTATGAGTTCTTCGAAAAGGAAAAGAAATTAGAAATGCGAAAGACTAGACAATTGGGATACTAAAAAAACAAGGATGATATTCAAACTAAAAGCGGTTACAACACATATATAGTTGTTCAAAAAAAGTGAGTGAAACATGACATACCCCATCTCATAATCAAGGGCATTCACAAAAGCATCAAATTGGGTTCATAGTAGTCCACGATCTACGAACAACCACCTCCTTATCATATGTGCAAGGTGTCTTAGACCGAAAAACAACCATTTTTCCTAGATGATGATCTACCACCATGATTCACTATCGAAACTATTAACCCACTCACCGTTTTTCCTAGACATATTATCACTATCCCAAACAAACATACTAGTGTGAGAGTTGTGTGTTTCATGGAATCAATGACATCAGCAAATCTAAATGTCCATTTCAAAAATTAGATGCACAAATTTTTATGCGATTAAGTATCAAGGAAGATAATTCATTTTCAATAGCTTCATCTTATTCCAAAGTTTGTTACATAATGTAGAAAATTCTAATGGATCAATTATTGAGGGATTTTTAAGGACACACAACACGTAAACATAAAAATGTATCATTCAACAAAATGGGCAGACGAACCAAAATGGATGAAATTTAAACTGTACATAAACAAAAACAATAGGCACATGCTTAAAGGTCCGCAATCACGAGGAAATAGGGTAAGGGTTGAATAGGCAAATGTTGAAGAATAGATTACATAGTAAACTAACAGCCTGTGATAACATGAGATAATTGAGAATTACATACACTTTGTTGACACTAGCACCGGAAAAGCAAGGAAAGAACATTGTTGAGGTGAAAACACCTAAAGGTCGAAAGAGAAAACAAAGAAATGCTGCTGGAAAAATTAAGCAAAATAATCCAAAAATTCATTAAGTACTGCTATTTAATCGATCTCAACCGCATATATGAGGTTTAGCGGTGCACATATGTCGAACTTTTGGGCGACTCCTAGCCTCTAAGGGCATCTTTACATAGCCTAGCAATGATGATAAAGAGGAACTTTTGGGCGACTCCTAGCCTCTAAGGGCATCTTTACATAGCCTAGCAATGATGATAAAGAGAGAATCAAAGAGGGCTTTAGTGGGTTTGGCTTATGGGAGAAGAATAAACAAATGGCAAGTTAAAATTCTAAGGCTAAAGGTTGTGCTAACAAGACATTTTTTCTTGTTAAAGGGCAAAATAATAATAATCCTTGTGGCCATTATAATTAGTAAATATGTTTATAATAGGGATAAATGCAAAAATGGTGCCATACTTTAGGCAACTTTACGATTCAGGTACCATACCTTTTAAAATGGCAGATTTCATACCATAGTTTATGAAAGTTGCAGATTTGATCCCACGAAAAGTTTGATTTTCACAGATTTAGTCCCCAGTGCTTGAAAATGGTATCAGAGCCAGGTTTATTGAAGAAATATATGGGTTAATATTATATTAAGATATTTTTCCACTAACGGAGGAGACTGTTCAAGAAAAGTGGAACCGAACAAAAGTTCAAGTTACAATTACAACAGCGAATATTTCCAGATTTTGGAAAGACAAAGAAAGAACTTCCTTTGAAAAAATCTTAAAAAATGTGACAACAGTCCCAACAAGATTTACTCGAAACTTCTTACAAAAGAAAAGGTTGAAAAGGAGATGAGGGCTTTCCAAGTCCGTCAAAATCTACCAGGAAATGCTGTGAGACGTTTGCATATCACCGAAGTACATGGTAGAACAACAAGGAGAAACAGAAAGGGTAAACTCCTTCACCGATACTGGTCTAAAAATTATGATTAGAGGAACTGCAAGGAAGGAACTCGAGCCGGATAGCTCGAAGATCTCCCAAGATCTAAGGAAAATTCAGAAGACGGTTCGAGACTATGGACATAGGGTAACTAATATACCTATGAAAATAGATTTTTTGTGCCACAAGATGAACGAAATTCTTAGGATCCTTCAAGATCTACACAAGAATCTTATAGATCTGAAGATAAAAATTGCAAATCTAAAAAGGAACCAACGGGAGAACCCTGAAACATCCATATCCAGACAGAGCGGATCAGGACGCCCTTGGGACTGTACCTCTTCTACACCAGAAGGGAAAGGCGAAGGAGATTCCCAAGCCAAAGACATGAGATGAATAGATTCGAGAAATCCTTAATTCCATAAAATAATGGAGGTAACCAGAGTGGATCTATTGGATCTACAGGAATTGGCTGAATCCTTTTCCCAACTTGGGATTGTGGAATTAGTCAATGTTCAAACCAATGAAATAACTCCAGCACTACCACTACCGGAGGGAAGTACAAGTTCTAATGAGCCTCCACAGGATCTTCCAATGAGGGAAAGTGAGGATTTCCACACCAACGCGACACCGACGTTTGCGGGAACCCGACTTAGAGAAAATCTAGGGAGGAATCTTAGGAGGGCACTTGAGAATACACTTTGGGCAAGGACCATGCTCCAACCCTTGCATCCATATGGTGGTGTACTAAACCTGGATTTTATCGACTTTTGAAACATCGAGAAGCTGATAAATGAATGGGTAGCAGCCATAAAGATAGCAGCAACCACCCTAGAACTCGATAAAGAAAATTCATTAAATTAGTGGAGTTAAGCTTGGAGGGTTCTGTAAAAATCGGATGGGATAATACCCCAGCTGATACTAAAGCCAGTATCCTCGTCGGAGATTCAAAGAGTGCAATAGTAGATCGACTAAGGTGGCTTATGAAGATACACTTCATCGGAGATGGATACTTCGAATGAAGTAGAACAGAAAAGGCTAGAGAATGTGCACAAGCTCTCTTTGGCGTTGAATTAAGAAGTATTTGCACGGTAGATGAATATATCGATTGGTTTCGCAAATATTTCTTCCAGAGTGGAGTAGCAGTGGAAGTAACAGCTCCTATGTTCTTTGCAAAAGTTTGCAGTCCATGGAGGGAAATGTTGATCCAATCATACAAAGTACCTGAAGGACAGATGGATTCAATAGCAAGCAGAATGTCTTTCCTCAAAGACAAGTTGAAGGATTAGTGTTATCAAGCATCCATCCAGAAAAACATGAAAAGGCTGAGAGGTAGGATTAAACGAACTACTCTTTGTTGTGATCATAACGATTTTCCTACTATTATAGGAGAATCAGGGGATCTAATGAAGAGGAAGAAGAAAAGTAGTGACTCCTACCCTAGGAGTTCCAGAAGAACCTCTTTCAAGCGGAGATCATGGTGGTCCAAATCAAAAGCCAGAACACACAAATCTGGAAAAAGGAGTGGACCAACAATGGCTTTATCCTAAGGATCTAGACGAACATACACAAGATCCATAGGAAGAACCCCTACGAGGAGAACTTTCAGATAGGCCCATACCCGAGCCAATGAAAGTTTTAAAGACTGCAACTGCTGGACATGCGGAGCAAGAGGTCATATAGCTCCAGACTGCCCGCAGAAACGTGGTCAATTGAGAAAATTTGAAGCCATGAATGACATCCTAGACGCAGTCTATTATGGGGATTTGGTACCAATATATCAATTCAGGGATCTTTCTTCACACAAGAGTGTCTATGAAGAAGAGATAGAGACAGATTCGAATGGATCTTCAACCCAGTCAGAATAATTACAACGAGGGAGATAGGCTTCAAACCTCTGAAAGCCTGTCAGGATTCTTTTCCAGAATGACGGTGTCAAACAAAACCATAGAAAGAATCATGCGTCAAGATTCCAACCTTAGTCCATATTAATGGATTTAGGATTGGAGGACTCTGTAAAGTCCTCAACTAGATAGGACTAAATCAGAGGAAACGTCATATAATCTACAAAGTAAGTTCAGGAGAGTTTGCTATTCCCATGGAATTTACTGGTAATGTGATGGAAATGCAGCTTATTCCTAATGAAGAAATTCTTGAAGAATTAAGTAGACTTAGAGAAGAGATAGCAGTTACTATGAAATGGATCTACATAGGAACTATTGAAGTAGTAATAAAAGCAACTTTTATGAAAATAATTGATTCAGAAATACATTTATCAATAATGGATAGAAGAATCAATAACTTAAGAGATGGTTGTCTTTGAACAATGATAGGTAATCTGTATGCAGGAAAATTGATGTTTGATATGCATCCTAGGATCGCATACAACCTAGCTGACCAAGATTTCAGTAGAGTTTTAACCCTTCATCAGGATTTTAAAAGAAAGGATCTAATGAAATAAGTAAATAGACCATATTCTATAACCTATAGAATAGCTTATGCCCTTTCCAACACACATCATTCTGATTTATTTCTTAGGAAAGAGTATATCGAGATTCCCAGAATTTTCAAGAAATTCGCTAAAGTAATGGCACCAGATCCAATTAGGATACCTAGAATTGGTGGTGTCGATATCGTTATTAAAGATCACACAGTCTTAGATCGAACAATTAGTTCTAGAACTGAGTTTAGTAGCAAGATGTCCTTTTCGGAAGACAAGATTATGGGCTACAAAGGAAAGGAGAAAGAGTTGTTAAAAGCTTTAACTCCTCAAGAGATAACGTAAAGCTTAGATGCCCTGAAGGATGGAAAAAATACAAGTTATATTTGACATCACTAAGAAAGAAAACTTTTTTCCTTGTAATGACTTATATCATTTGCAGTAGCCTGTTGTTTGTAGATATGAAGGCATGCTAGAAATAGCAGGTCATGAAATTCTAGTTGCAGGACGAGAGAATGGGAGTATGACTTTGGGGTTAAGTTTCTTCGAAGATCATAAACTATAGGGAAGAAAAGGTAACGGTATGGAATTCAGTCTTGATGGGGTTACCATAAGGATTGAATGACAAGCCCCTTTTCTATATACATATCTGTGGGTATGTTGTATGATCAATATAGGACATAATACTTTGCAGCTTATATTGACTCGGGCTTAGGAATTTGCACAGGAAAACCTGTAGTTTTCCCTAAAGAAGCAAGGGAAACCTTACCTGTTATTGCAGGAAGGGATTTTTTCAGAAAAAATCCTAATACTCAATATAGGAATTCGAGAGGCCAAAATTATGACTGGAGGAGCATTTGGAACACCCTGGTTTAGGGTAAAAGCACCTCCTATTTACTTTCATGATACAGGTGCTGATATCTTGTTAGGTAACAATTTTATTCAAATATTTGCAAGATATATGCAGGATAATCAAAGGAATCTATTAATCATTACTACTAATTGTGGTAGTGAGATACAGGTTTTGCGAAGAGAAAAGGCATTTAACAGGCTAATGCTTATAAATTTTCGCAGCAAGCGTGGTGATTTTGGTGCCAAATTAACTCATCCGAGAATGTAGGATAAAAGGAAATTTGGTAAAGTTCTTTTATCTTTCAGGCAACAGGGACACATTGATAGCGATAGCTTCTACAAGGAATCTGAGGAAGAGATAAAGAACCTCAAGGAAGCATTGCAGGAATTAAAGGCCATGGACATAAGTGAAGAAAGCAAACTTTCTCTCGAAAATATCAAGAGCCTCATCCAGAGAACTTCAATGAGAACCCTCTGGCATGGTGGGATAGGAACAAGATCGAAGCTACTCTCAAGGTTAAAGAAGAATGCAAATACGAGTACGTTCGATATAAGCCTATCCAGATGAACGTGGAAGACAAGAAAGATATACAAATGATTATCAAAGAACATATCAAATTTAGACTCATTGAGCCTGAAATCTCTGCCTACAGTAGCCTGGGATTTCTGGTAAGAAACCATGGTGAGATAAAAAGAGATAAACCCAGGTTAGTAATTAACTATCAAGGTATTAAAGGTGCAAAAGTGTTTTCAAAATTCGATTGCAAATCTGGGTTTTATCAGATTAAGATGGAGAGTGAATCAAAAAAATTTACTGCATTCTCCACACCACAGGGACAATATATCTGGAACGTACTTCCAATGGGTCTAGCTAATGCACCCGAGATATTTCAAAGAAAAATGAATAATCTTTTTAAGGATTATTTCGAGTTCATGTTTGTCTACATCGACGACATAATGATTGCATCCAAAAATATGAAAGATCATATCAAACATCTTGAAATATTTTTCAGATGCATGATATAAAGAAGGTTTAGTATTTTCTGAAAAGAAAGCTACTATAGCGGGCAACAAAATCGAATTTTTAGGAATTATTATTGACGAAACAGGTATTGAGCTGCAGGAGCATATTGTGGAGAAAATCTGCAATTTTCCTAACGTACTCAAAGATAAGAAGCATTTACAAAGCTTTTTGGGAGTGGTGAATTTTGCAGGTATCTTTATAAAGGATCTTGCAAAATATAGAAAGGATTTCCGGCCACTTTTAAAGAAAATAGAAAATGCAAAGTGGAAATGGTAGGAAATCCACACGCAAAGGGTTCGTGAGCTGAAACAGGTTTGCAATAACCTGCCAAAGCTTGCAATACCACAAGACGAGGATGAATTGGTGATCTACACAGACGCCAACGATTATAGATGGACAATTGTGCTCATGAAAAAGACCACTACAAGGGAAGAGCCTTGTAGATACACTGGAGGGTTGTTCACCGAACAACAAGCCCAAGTGTGGCACATCAACGAGAAAGAATTCTTTGCGGTTTGGAAGGCTTTTAAGAAATGGCCTTTATTTTTACTTGCTAAAGAATTCATTTTGAATGTCGATAATACCAATGTTAAAGCTTTCTTGAAAAAAAATAGGATCTAAGATTGAGAAAGCACATATTATCAGATGGCAAGTTGAATGCCATTATTATTGTTATAATATTATTGTTATAAAATCTCATGAAAATATTCTTGCATATTTCTGACGAGAGATGGAGGCATCTAAAGCGAACTCCATCATGTTAAGGGTTAGGCACCTCAGAGAAAACCTCGAGGAGCTTAACAAGAAGTTTGGACGGCTTGCTGTGAATGCACAAGTGGCCGGACAAATCCAAAGAGCTTCTTGACACTGTCCAAATCACAATAAAAACTACCATGGTGGCCTCAACTTCACTATGGAATGACCTACAAGAACCAATTCGGAAGACATCATCGTTGGAGATGACTAATGAATTGCGGGAGCATGACCCCAAACATGTCTCTAGAGTACGTGGCTCTAAACCTATAGCTGCAGATTCAAATACTGCTTGCACAAGGCCATCGCCAGACTCTGGTAAAATGGCAACAAAAGTGTTATAGAGAGTGTGAACTTCTGATGATTCGAGTCAACCTAGCGCCTCTAAGGTAAAAGAGGAAGAGATTAGCCATAAGCCAATGACAGGCACTTCTAAGACTAATACTAACGAATTATCTTTTCTTCTTCTGCTTGGCAGGTTTATTAGCGGATGTGGGAAAAATTAATTTCTTGCAAAGGATTTAACCCAAGCAAGGCCATTATCGAGACATCCAAAAAATATAACAGGGTTTGGATGTTAGAAGGCTCTAAACCCGAAGAAGTCCGAGAGTGGTATGAGTTTTGAGCTCTAGCTTCAGTTCATACTATGTCACCAAGCTTTTTGGAAATATCAAAGTTATCGGAATGAATTAGTGGAGCGGTATACAATTCATGGCAAAACAACCCCACCTAAAAAGAGGAGATATCTTGGAGCTAAAATTTTTATCAGCCGCTCCAAAAACTACAGGAAAGGGGTTGCATCAAGCGTTCTATTACATGAAGCTGCAGAGACCAGACATGGTAGCTTTTAACATAATTAAAGCTGCCTCAGAAAAAGCTCCACTGGTGTCAGCTATTAACGAAGACTACATTTCCACCGGAAGAGCTTGGGGTCTATGGGTCTATCTCACTGAGATGGGCAAAGTCAAGTATCCATTCAAAATCTTCTCCAACAAGGTGAATAGATCATTCCTGTTAAACTCCATGACGGGGAAGAGCACTGAGTTTGAAGAAAGCATGTTCGAGAAAAAGAGAATGCTCATATGGGAGAACAAGCTACCTGCAACTGAGGTCACAAAGCTGAAGACATGCAACATGTTGCATGTTGGGCAATGGCATAACCATGAATGCCCTTACAGTAAAAACCACTGTTCGGAACCAAAATACGGGTTAACCAAAAGAAATTCGAACCAAAGTTGGACAAGGGTAAAAGGAAGAATTTTTACAAGGAGAAGTAAAATTCGAAAAATGTAAAAATTCAAAAAGGAGACTGTCGGCAGAAAACAACAAAAGCCAACAGTCAGAGTGAAATTAAAAAGAGCCAGCTAGCAATTAAATGAACGACAAGCCATCATGAATACCAGCTGGAAAGAACGATGATGAACGCAATGACGTCATCAAAAATAAATTTGAAATCCGCATTTGGCGTCTTCGGATGGTTATAAATAAGGGAGCATAGTAAAGAAGGGGATATTAGAAAATTTTCTCCTACTCTTCAAACCATAATATTCTAAGTATCTACCCTTGTAATTTTTTGAATTCTCAGTTTATGGGGATTCCCCAAAGAGTCTAGCCCTCGATCCTATGAGAGGCTAAATAGTAGTCTCCTCCAATAGAGGATATAATATCTATGTAATATTTTCTACATTTCTTCAATAAAAAAAAGACTTTTGTTCAACCTGTCGACCCAAAATTTTATTAAGTCTCTATTTTGAAAATACCTCTACGTCCTAACGTAGGAAACAAAATAGGGTTGTGCTGTTTGTTGCTGAAGGGGCCAAGGACCTACGAACCATCTGCTGCGGTAGTATGGTTGGAGGAAGTGCATAAAACCGAGGACTTGAAATAACCGGCGACAAAACGGTCAAAAATGGTATATATGTATGGAGGCGTAATTTTATTTTGGAAGCATGTTGGGCCTGATAGATTGAATAGTAAAGGATATAAGTTATGCGGAAAAAAAGTTTCAGGGACTAAATTGATACTTTTGAAAGTTATAAAGGCCAAAAAGCAAATGAGGTACCAAAATTGCAAATCTCTGTAAAGTACGGTATCAAAGTTGCTATTTTGTAAACAATGGTACCTGTTTTGCAAAGCTCCATAAACTGCAGTACAAAAATTGCAATTATCTCTTTAAAATATAATCAATAAGATTATCCTATTGACTGTAAACATGAGATTATTTAAACAATTCAAACCAATGTAGTCGCAAATCCCAAGTCTATCATGTCCCCTTTAATCCTGTATGACCATGTAAACAAGGACTAAGTGAACTAGTTTCTATTATGATTGTTATAACTATACTTTTATATAATTGAAGAGCACTTTTCAGTGTCCTAAATTTCATGATTTATCAATTTAGTTATTTTATTAATTTTTATTTTCTTTTCTTTCTCAACTTTAATATTTTTCTTCTCTCATTTTTTCTAATAATTTCTCATAATTTTCTTATATTTTTTATTTACCAAATAATAATTTTTAAAATAATAATTATTTTAAAATTTTAAAATTAATTGTGCTCATATCTTGTTGTGCCAAATATGCTAATGCCAAATTAATTACCATGAAAATAATTTTACAAATTTGTAAAAACATACTAATATACATCATTAGGTTTATACAAGTGAAAAATGTGTTTGAATAATATATTATGTGAGACATGTAAGAATAGTAGCCGCAATCTCTCTCTCCCTATCTGTATATAAAGATAAAAATATTCAAAAAAACCTAACTTTTTTTTTAATCTTCAACTATTATGAAATTAAATTTACATCCACTACAAATTTTAAAAATATTAAACAAGAGTAACTGATCACTAAAATATACATATATATTTTTAAAAAGTAATGAAAAAATTAAAAATTCGTTTAAATTTTTAACGTTAGCATTTCCTGTTAAAAACCCTAACGACTGGGAGACTATTGTAAACAGAGTAGTTTTTTTAAGATGGTGTGGCCCATTTTTACTTGGTGTTATGGGATCTATATAGTACAGATAAATTTGAGATAGCTTTTAGGATTAGGTTAAATGTGATTAATTAACTGGCCCATTATTACGTTTACTAGTATTATTAGAGTAATGGATATGAATAATATATTATTTGCTTTTGACTATAACTTGAATTGAATTGTGGACTAAATTTCAAAATACCTCTAACCTTTTCATCTGGCATTGTTCATCAATTTTTTTTTCTTTTCATGATAAGTTAAATAGTGTCGTAACATTCTTGAAAACAACTGGCGACTAATTAGCCTCATCTCAATATATTTATATATACAATTAAAAGTTACATAATATTTTATATAAAATTATACATATATATATATATATATATATATTATATATAGAGAGAGAGAGAGAGAGAGAGAGCATCGACGGGAGGTAAAGGGGGAGGGGTGTTCAACCAGAGTCGGATGGGTGGGTAGACTAAGCAAGGTTTTAGGGCATGGGGGTGGGCGCAGTTGGAAGGACGAGGTGAGCGGCCAGGCGAGGCAAAGGCTTAGGGTAGCTTTAGGGGAAGAAGAAGTAGGGGGTATGTAGCTCTTGGGAGGAAGAAGTAGGGGGCATATAGCTCTTGGGAGATGGTAGCGATAGCGGTGAGGAGGAGGAAGTGGTCGTTGTGTATAATTTTCGTTAAGATAATTACACTCCTCTCCCTGAAGTTTTATGTAATTATATATAGACTCCCTGTGGTTTTGGAAATTACATCTAGCACCCTTGAGGTTTGCTTCCGTCTAACAAATTAGTCCCTCCGCTAGTCAAAATTCACTAAATTTGCTGATATTAAAAAAATTGAAAAGAAATCTATATTTTCCCCGATTGATAGACTTATTGAATGTCAAATAATTTTTTTTATGATCAACTTACCCTCATATGTTTTCACTCGTTATGCATATGAGGAGGTATATTTTCACCATTATAAAGGTAGTTTAGTTTGAAAAATATTTGTTTGGTCTATAATAAGTTAGTATAAGTCAATCGAGCGTATATATTTTTTTTTTCAATTTTTCTATTAACATTAGCAATTTTAGTGAATTTTGACTAAAGGAGAGACTAATTTGTTAGACGAAAGCAAACTTAAAGGTGCTAGATGTAATTTTTCAAATCGCAACGGGTCTATGTGTAATTACACCAAAGTTTAGAGAAGGGGAGTGTGATTATCACTTTTTTTTTATAACATAAAAAAATATTATAGTAGCAAAAGTTATCACCCTCTCGTGGGCTCGCGCGGATCTCAAACCCACCAGCCTAAGTGAATTTTAACTCGTTGCTTTATTCTTCTAAATATCGGGCCAGCCTAGTTATTATCGGGCCAACCACTTTACAAGTAAACAATGAATTAAATTCAATAAATTGGAATATCGCACTCAATTTGACCAAATAAATAGAACGCATTGTTCTTGTAATACCATGTTTATTATCCCTTATTAACTTGGACTAAAGTTGTTTTTCAGAGTAGTGCTTCGTTTATATTTTTTTTTTATGGCCCTGTGCTTAGAGGTATGGCCCTGTACAAGTCAAGAAAATCCCCATATTAAAATCTAGGTCTGGCTTGGTGGACTTTTAGTCTGGGTCATAATGCTTATACTGTTCATTTTGTGGGTTGACATATGTAACCCCATCTTCCTACGGTTCAATGTCCGAATCACCCTCCATGTTGTCTTAAATTACCATTAAAAGTTGTGGTTCATTAATTACATTGTCAGTGTGTTTTGACATAGTTTTATTGCTTCTAGCTACCCATCTTCCAATCTTACCATCTTCTCTTTCCACATTCAAGTTGATTAATGAAAATTGCATGATATATTTAGTTGGTAATATCCTTATGTTATTGTGATTCGATGCTGGAAGCCCAGTTAAACAAATTACTACGTCGTAACCCATGGGAATGCATAAATTAAAAAAATATTACAAAATATGTGATGCATAATCTACTCATACGTCCTACCAAATGGAAATTAGACTATCGAATTTTAACAGAACAAGTGACAAGAGGGGGGGGGGGGACAGTGTGCATTTTCACAAAAAAGATGTTCAAAATGTAAAGCATGGTAGTACATGAGTTACCCATATAATCATCGTGCAAGAATATTATTCTATCAGAAATATTAAACATTCTGAAATTTTATTTTATTAAAATATAAATAGAATTTCATAAATAAATAATCGGGGGAAACGGTGGCTAAAGGGGGGGCTAAGCTATTACACATACAATTCTTATAAAATTTATCCTAAGCCAATACATGTTCAGAGAAGCGTTCGTAGTGTACTACCAATGTAACAGATGATTAGCCGCGAGTCCACCGTCGGGGAATGATAGGGTTTCGCAGTCGAATGCTTGATTAAAGGGGGAGGGACTGGATCGTTACAGCATAAAGAGTGAGCGCACGACGAATCTTCTGGAGGGAAAGGAATAAAATTGTGTAAAGAACACAGAAAAAAACACAAAGAAGATGAGTGTTGGAGTTTACCAGATGTTTCGGAGTGCCCGTACGGAGTTAACGGTGTGCAGTAATGTGAAATATGGTGGAGAAGGTATATGATCGATGAGTGTTGCAGGCAATTTGGCTTGCAGAGGAAGGAGCAGGGTTGAAAGGGGAAATTTCACTATTCCTTGGTTACTGTTGGACATAAAGTTTTGTTTTTAGTGAAGGGTAGTGTAGTAAAAACACATAATACTCCCACAAAAGTACCTTTTTAGTAAACATGACACTACACTTCATAATGGACAATCCATAATGTTAAGTTAAATAAAGTAAACAAAACTCAAATATTAAAATCCTACCTAGTAGAGGCCAAAATCCAAAATTTTTCCCATTCCTTGTAATGTTATATAGGATAGTAAATATGGCCTAAGTATAATTTTTAATCCCCTTCAAAGAACTGTATGTTAGAGATAGTGGATTTTATTAAACAGTGTAAATTTACTTTTTACGTTAATTTTTATACAAAATCAATGGACAAATACAGAGAAAAAAAAAGCAAGCAAGAAAGAAAAAGCAAAAAAAAAATGCAAAATAGCTATCATGGTATAGTAAGAAAATAAAAAGAAGAAAATGACAATCTTCCACTTCCTATCCACTTTTCCCCTCATGCCCATCTCACATTGTCACGCCTCTCCGAACCAATAAACAATTTACAGCTTTTAATTCTTCTTTCCATTATTTCTCCTAATCCCCCTTCACACTATTTTTACAGTATAGATTTCACATTTGTACTCTTTTATATCTATATGCACGTAAAATTACGAAAATTCCCACACAGGTTGAAATTACAAGAATGCCCTTTGCCATGGATGGGGAGTAAATGCTTGGGAAAGAAGCCAAGAGTGAAAAAGGAGACAGGGGGTGGGATGTTGATGATCATGGCTTCCTACCTATTTACGGGCTAAATGGCAACTGGTGGGGATCTTGGCTGGTTCAAGAAAGATTCGGCAGTAAGAAAGGGAAGGAGCCAAGGAGGGGGGTACAAGTGTAATTTTGGGGGGGAAGGGGGTCTAGTGTGACATTAGAGAAAGGGGAGGAATTGGGACTGGGAGGCATCATCATAAAAGCGGCCATCAGAAAACCAAAGCCTAAAAACAAGGTACTACTAACAACTGCAAAGAACATCAGAAAACAGCATCCCCATCTCTCTCTCTTGTCTTTCTCTCTTTACCCATCTTTGTTTTTTTCAGCACCTTCTCATCTTAGTGTTTGCAACGACCTGTCCTTGGATTCTGCATCAATCTCATGCCAAAATCCCACTCTCTCTCTAGAAATAAAAACTGATCCAAGACTTTGTGCCTTTCTCTCTCCTCCCATATGTATCCATATCCTATTTCTTGTATACCACTCAGCAGCGAAAGAAAGAAAGAAGAAACATAGAACTCCACACACCCTCCTCTCCCACAATCAAAATATAAAGAAAGAGTCCACACCACCCAACTCTCTCTCTCTCTCTCTCTCTCTCTCTCTCCCCAATGGCCTAGCTGGACCAAAATTTATGTAGAAGAAAACAAAAAAGAATACGAAGGCAGACAAAGAAAGACAGGGGGGATTTTTAGAGAGAGAGAGAGAGAATGAGGGAGATGTCTTCAAATTTCCTCCAAATTAACCAAAACCCACCTCACACACAATACCAAAAAAGCATTATAATTGCTTCCCACAAATTCCCTTTTGCAACCCCCCAAAAAATCCCCATCTTCATCATCAACTTCACTGTCTTTCCAAACAACTATGTTTTTATTGTTGCCCCGATTATATGGGCTTTTTCGGTCCTTACCTTGGTCAGAATTTTTTTTCGCAGAAAAAACAGGAAAGCGAAGAAAGAACCTTGCCACCTCCCACCTCCTCTCTCTCTATTTTCTTTCTCCTCTTCTGTCCTATCTATCTCTCTACTATCTCATTTCTTTCTCTACATACAAACCCCCCTTTCTTTATTGCTTGTCCACTTTTCAATTCATCCCTATCACATATACCCATTTTCTTGTTTTCTGCTCTTTGTGCTCCACAGCTAGCCCCCCTTTATCTATTACCAATCGTCTGATCATCTTCAAGATCACAACTTTTTTTTGTGAAAGGGGTTTCTTTTGTTTTCTGATCTGATGTCCAAGAAGAGTAAAGGGCTGGTTTTGATTCAACACCACCTTATGGTGTTGGTGTGTACGAGGATGCTAAGGCCCGGCTGAAGCATCAGACTCTTGTGCAGGACTATGAGGAGTTGCAGAAGGTACTCTCTTTTTTGTGGGTTTTTTTTCTTCTTTTATTTGGGAGATCTGATACACTATTTGGTTATTTGCTTTCTGGGTTTCTTCTTCAGTGCATGATTTGCCCAAATTTTAGCTTGAACTTATTTTTTTTGTTGATTTCGAAGTTTTTTCTTTTGATGGATTTTGATCTGTTTCTTTTCACTGGTTAGTTTTTTATGTTTCTTCCTTTAGATTCCTTGAAGAATTTTCTTCTTGATTTTATAATTCTCTTGTGTTTTGGTGTGATATGTTCTAATTTTCACTTGTGTTTTGTTCATGGGTAGTTGATGTTCTTCGTTATGTATCATATCGCCTGATTTTGTCCTTGTGATCGATTTATTTTTTGATGGTTCGTTAACTCCTTATTTCATAGTTATTACTCTCTTTTCTTAAGTTGACCTTTGGCTATTAGATCTTCCCTTCTTTGTCGAAGATTCTTGTGGTGGTTTGAGGTATTCCCATTGCTCTCTTCGCCAAGAATTTTACGTAGATTGAGGGTTCCTTTCAGATAATATGTTCACTTCATTTCCTTTACTACTTGCTTCCCTTGAATATGAATTCATTTGACTGTAAATCTTTTGAAAATTTTAGAGATTTTTCTTGTATCTTTCTGTTGGATCTTCTTATTTTGCTAGATATAGTGCATGCAGAAGCCAAATGTCTGTTGATTTTTGAAATTGAGATTCTTCTGTTGCTTTATAGATATCTTTGGTGGTGCCTGAAGATTGTTGGAAGAATAATTTACAAGCCTACCGTCTTGCAGGAAACCGACGCCATGAAAAGTAAGCTGGAGGTAGCTAAACAGAGACAATTGATTCTTGCTGCTGAAGTTCGGTATCCAGTTCAATTCCTTACTCTAAAGATTCTGAATATCATGTGATACAATCAAGTATACTTCCAATGTTCTTCACTATGTGGTTTGAAAGTCATAATTTTTGATTGACTGCGTTGCTTTGCTTGGTCTACACTTGGATGACATATTATTTAAAAATCAGCTTAGTCATACAGTTTTGTTTTGGAAGGTGTGTCCCAAGCATTATCCTGTTTCTTTCTTGGAATTTCCTTGTTGGAGAAATTGATACTGCTTTTTGTGTTGTATTGATTGTGACCATGAAAATCAATCGTGTGTCAGTCTAATATAGGTTTCCTAATTGATCATATATATTTATATAATTATATATAGATATGTGCGTGTGCGTGTGCGTGTGCGTGTACGTGCGTTTGATAGTTGCAGGTGCAGTAAGGCTCTTCTACCAGTGCCCACTTTTTAACATTCAGTAGAATTGGTCGTAATTATATTCTGCAGTAAGTTTCATTGCATCTTTTATTAGTCTACTCATTCTGGTTGTGCTTGCTTGTTGGTCTCTCATTATAATCCACAGATTTCTGCGGCGAAGATATAAGTACCTTGTGAAAACAAAGAATACCAATTCATCACAAGAGCAAAATCTTGTACAGGCGCCAAATTCGCTTAAGAAAGCTAAAGAAATGAAGGAACAGCTTTTCACCCAAAAAGAATCGAGTGAGCATAGATTACCGCTACTTCCAGAACCAAACCCCAAGAAGAAACATCATATTGGTAAACAAGGTGCTATGCGTAATGCATCTACAATAACTGATCAGGCTCGGAAGAAAATTTTACATGCTAGTGAAGAAATTATCAAACACAGTTTGACTCCATTATCTGAATTTAACCACCACAAAGGAAGAATGCGCATCAGGAAAGAAACTTTGGCCCCTAACATGATCCAAATTCTTGACAAAGACCAGAAAGAAAGGATGGATGGTGCAAATGATGCAACTTCAAAAAATTCCATTGCAGCTTTTGATTTGAACCAGGATAGTAGTCCTAGCATGAAAGATGCTTTTGTGCCAAGCCGAGCTCCGATATTCGATTTAAATGAAATCTCGGTACGTAATTGAATTCGTGGAGAAGTTTATCGCTCATCTGAAAATATCTATATAACCTCATTCTAATTCTTCTCTGTATTTAATAGACAGGAGATGAGGATTTTCGGAGCAATGTTGAAGCAATGAAGTTTGAGGAAATCAAGAAAAGTTTGATCAGAGTTATAAATGACGAGTGGCAAACCGATTTGAAGTTGTCCATTTGTCGAAATGCTGGGGAACGTACATCTCGTGTGGGGAAGCGAAAAATTTCATGGCAGGACCCTGTTGCGCTGAGAGTTTGAAGCTCTGCTTGTCAACTTAAGAACAACAAGCATTTAGGCAATCAAAGAACTCCATAAGCGCCTCTCGTGCTTCCGCTCGCCTTCAAGTCTGTAGGTTTGTGACTTTCCATATAAATAGAGGAATAGCTAGTTCTCTATGTCATATTAGTACTATACAGAATCTACTAGAAACAACTTTCCATGAAAAGTAAAAGAATCTACTCTATAGTTTGCTGACTTTATTGCTTAACGAGTGGCTTCTTTGGCTCATTGATTGAAAGACAGAAATTTTAGGTTCGATTTATTATCTCTGTTTCGCTATTGTTCTAGAACCCATAATCCTTTTGTTTGATGTGAGAAACACTTGAGCCCTCAAGTTGTTTCTTCTTTTATACAAGAAATACGTCTCATCCGCAGGATTTTTCACCGCCTTGCATTACTCAATTTGCTGGCAAAACTTAGTTTTAAGCATTGGTTTTATTGTGATTAGGTGGGTTGGTGGTTTTCAAGCTCGTCATTGCGAAACATACCAACCCTCATACCAAGATAATAAGAATTGCTTATCATGCAACACCATATGCCGATAGAAGCAACATCCTTGTTGTAGAAAGTGAACATGCTTCTTGTTGTGGAAGTGACTTGTCTTTTCTGTAACAGGAAAGGAATGAAAGCCGAATATTATTCAAGGTTCAGTTTCTTCCATTTCCTTATTGGGTCCTGATGAGGTTTTGAGTGAAGGATGTCCAACTTCATTTGAAAGAAACAAAGCTTTCTTCACAAGATAGGAATTGAGACATGTATAGCTAGAAAAAGACCTTTGGGCAAAGCACAAGCATCCAAAGATTATATACAAGCATTCACTGCAGCAAATTTGATTTTTGTGATCAGCAATTATCATAGTCAAAAGTTAGCAATCATGGTGAATAATAATTAATTACACGGCTATTGGTTATTATTTCAGATGAAATGAGAATGTTAGCTATAGTTGAAAATTAGGGTAAAAAGTAATTTTGCCTTTCAAATTATTGTCGGTTTTTGTTCACTTTGACAGTTTTTTTGGTTGCGTTTTGCTATACAAATTACACGGTTTTTCGCATATTACAGTCACTGCACCATTTCTGGTGAAAAGTTTCACTGAAAGGTGGTCACATACTCAAGACATAATATTTTTAATGGTCAGTTCATGTTCTGGCAAGGTTATTAGCCATCAGTAAATAAAATGATGATTTAGCCTTAAAAAATACTATGTATTCTTTGGCAGTGATTGTTTGAATTAATATGTTACACATAATGCTACTTGATTTCTCTATCTTTATGTCTGTGTCAGTAGTAAAAAAAGAATCACAAGATTGATTTGATTTTTTTATTTGATTTTGCAAAGTATTCGCAAAAATGATTTCACACCAATCAAATCAAACACAATTATCCATTGTCTGATTACCTACTAATAATTTTGACTCTTCTGATAAGGATTTAAATAAAAATACTTACTCAAATAAAGTTTTATTGAATTTAAAATAATTATATATTAAATGCAATACATTTACAATATAATTAATGTATAATTCAAGTATATTTATTCGAAGTCATCAATTATATATCACCTATGTCATACCAATTTTGTGAATTGATTTAATTCAATCAAATAGTAAAAAGTTTTCGATCTCCATATCCCATTAAAGTAGAATCAATCAGTGCAAGATTCATGTCTCTTTTTCCCTGTTCAGTTTCACATCTTTGCAACCTCATTATAAACCTTTTCTCCAGCTACTTTCCACGTCCACTGTACGTGGTGGCGAGACCACCACATGCATATTGATTGCTATTTTTCAGGCAAGTTCAGGACTTTGCTGCTCATGTTCACAAAGATTTAGACTCGAAAACTTTTGGTGAAACAGAATGAATGTGGATGTAAAACAGAATGTCAGTCGAGTTCTTTTGCAAATATAGTTCTTATGCATAAAACTTAATATTACAATTTTATAAAGAATCACGAATAAACTACAATAAACTCACGTAATTTGAAATAAATACCCATACATCTGATGAGATTCAAAATCCATGATGGGTTTCCTAGCAATTCACGTCAGTCTGCTTGCAGTTGCGCTACTGAGTTTTAAGAACAGTTGGTTCATCATCTTTGGGCACACCAGCTACATCCGGCAGTGTTAAGTCATCATCTGGTTTGGTTATATCCACAACCCCACCATCCTCTGCTTCGGTTTCATGATCCACAATTGGCTTGGTTATATCCACAGCCCTACCAACTTTTGCTACAGTTTCATGATACACAGGCTCATGATCTTCTAGCATGACTGTGTCTATACGCTTGTGATCCTCCGACCCAGCTTCATCAACAGTCTCATCAATGTTGTGGGATGCCATGTTTCTCTCCTCTTCAGCAACTTGTTCATGATTCAAGAGTATCAGAGCTTTTAGGATGGCCCAACTTCACCATTTCGTTTGTTTTCTTGAAGCCAATGGATATGTTTCTTCCCATTAGTATGATCATTCATAGCTTTCTGAGAGGAGACTCCTAGCAGGCACATCTCACACCAAAACTTATACTTTTTCTTCTTCTATTTATTTTTCCTCTGCACTTTTTTATCAATTACCTGTTGGTTGTTATTCAAGCTTAGGTTCTCCTGCAATAGGAGCAAATTGTCTCTCGTTGAACTTAACTCCCAAGTCTCTTTAAAAGGCAAAGAGTGAGATGTAAATTCCATCCCTTCCTCTGTGCCTGGAACCAGGATAGACTTGGTAGCTTTCTTTGGTAACAGCCCGATGCTATAGTTTTTTGCAGCATTCTAAGCTCTCAATGTAACCTCCTTTGACTTGTGCTTCTTTCCCCCTAGGTTTTAGTTAGACTTCAAGTCATGTCATGACATAAGAGGAGAGAGAGAGAGAGGCTTAACCTCTGAAATTCTCAGGTCAGAGGTCCCTCTCTGAAATGGCTAAGCCTCAAATCCTCCAGCTCAAACCTTCCATTCGACCTCTCCCTCAGTGCCCCCGGTGAGTCTGTTGTTACTGGTGAAGAGCCAAATGGAAACCCATCACTGCCCCTCCGTAGAGCCAATCCCCACTCCTTCATGAGCTCCCTCCTTACCTCATCCTCTAAACTACGCCTTCTCATGATCTCTAACATGATTATCTCCACTCGGATGCATTCCTTTTCGATCTCTCTCTGGATTACCTTGTGCAAGTCATCAGAGCGAGGGTGAGGGCGAATGTAAAGGTGTTGATGCTGCTGCTGATGATGATGATGATATTGGGCATGTTCAGGCTTGTCCCTTTCTGATCTTGGTCCCATGCAAGCGGCTGAAACAATTAAAAGGAACATGAAATAGCCCAAAATTAGAAGATGAGTGATCTGTAAACCAAACAGATTCCAAACCTCATCTCCATTTTACCAATGGGGACACAAAAACAAACAAATTAAATACAATGCATATCTAGTCTCTTATTCCACCTGTCACTTTTCTTGAATTGTACACCAATCCCATAATAAATTCACTAAACTTACTATATAATTGGTTCACGTATTCCCAAACTCGATTTCAGTTAGAACTTCCCTTAGAATAGAATCTTTTCTGCATAACAAAACTGCAGTTGCCCAAACAAGTATGCTTGACTTCATTACTCGCACGTTTCCATTACATAAACATAAAAGACAAGTATATAAAAATCTCTCTCTTGAATTTTAAGCCAAAAGTATCAGAAAATACAGCCGAATTTACCAGATCATAGACATCCAAGGGGGGAAAATCAGACTTTAACTCAGTATCCCTTGAGAGAAAAACTACTATGATTCTTGAATGTTTGGTATCCCTTGTTCCTTGAGAGATAACAATTACTATACAATGGTATCCTTTGAATTGTTCCATTTGGTATCTCTTGAGAGAAAAAATTACTATGCATCAATACAAACATTAAACAGCCCCGGCATGCTCTAGAACAACAATTCCACTTAAGCCCATCAATTGAACGGTCAAAAACATACCCACATACTTCACATTTACATATAATGGACAACAGATAATACAACGTAAGAACACAGAAATATGTACATCGAGGGGCTTGTTCTGTAAAAAAACCTGTAATTGGAGGACTGAAGAATGTGAGATGAAGATGAAACTTGCTGATGAATCCCCCGATTCTTCCACTCCATTTTACAATGGAACAATGCTCTTATAAATGGATGTGCGAACTAGTCATGCATCCAAAATAAGGTAAAAATCTGGGAATCTGAATTACTGAAGGCTTTGGCCATCAGTATTTTTAGAAAATGGAGAAACATAAAAGAGGATAGCAGGGAAGTAACGACAAAGGACCAAAGAGATTCTGCGTCTGGTCACTGGATACCAGGCCAACTTTGCTTTTAATTTCAAGATAGTGTTAACCTTTCCACTCGTTTCAAATTAATGCTTAAGCGACTGTTTTTCTCATATTATTGTTATAAAATTATTTTATTGTGTTATTTATAGTTGCAATATAGTACCATATACAAAAATTTAAAAAATATATAATTATTTTAAGTGGAATAATTTATCGTTGGATGATTATTGAAATAATAGCTTGATTATGATATCTAACAAATTTGTTATGACTTTAATAAATTTATTGAATTTTTTATATAAACAAATATTTTAATGAATAAGTTGTAGGAAAAAGTTTGAATAAAAAATAGAGCAAAGAAGTATTTAAAGAATTTTTTTCTAAAATTAGAACAAAAATAAAAAAAACAAAGGGTAAAATACACTTTGTTCCCTGAATTATTCTTGATGTGATATTTACCCTTTAGTTGGATAAAAATGCCACTCAAGCTTTGACAATCATATTATTTTTAATATATTTTAGTATTTTGCTCATTAAATTATTATGAAATTATAAGCTAGTTATTTTTCTCATATTATTGTTATAAAATTATTTTATTATGTTATTTATAGTTGCAATATAGTACCATATACAAAAATTTTAAAAAATATATAATTTTTTTAAGTGGAATAATTGATCGTTGGATGATTATTGAAATAATAGCTTGATTATGATATCTAACAAATTTGTTATGAATTTAATAAATTTATTTAATTTTTTATATAAACAAATATTTTAATGAATAAGTTGTAGGAAAAGGTTTGAATAAAAAAATAGAGCAAAGAAGTATTTAAAGAAATTTTTTTCTAAAATTAGAACAAAAATAAAAAAAAGGGTAAAATACACTTTGTGCCCCTGAATTATTCTTGATGTGATATTTACGCCTTTAGTTGGATAAAAATGCCACTCAAGCTTTGACAATCATATTATTTTTAATATATTTTAGTATTTTGCTCATTAAATTATTGTGAAATTATAAGCTAGTTAAATTTTTTAATAAATGAAGAATTTAATTGAAAAATGGAGTATAAATTAATATATATATATATATATATATATATAGTAGATACACCATAAAAATAATATAACCAACAACTCATATATACTTTTTAAAAGAAATAAAAATATATATACACTTAATCAAAGTTCAATATGTTTAGAAGAAAATAAATTTAATCATATTTTTTAAAGAAAATATATTCAAAAAATTGATATATAATTACTTATTTTTATCTAAAAGAATAAATAGTAAATAACTTTGATGCGTGCAAAAAACGCACGGGCCCAATGGAATTGGATAATTGGTTAAGGCTTGGGCCGAAGTGAATGCAGATCTTGAAGGATGGACCTGCAAGAAAGGATTTAGCACTCCGATGCCCAAGTCAGTATGGATTTGAGATGAATTTAAATGAAAAAGTAAGTGAAATGTGATGAAAAACCGTGATATAGTGAATAAGATTGGTGAAAAGTGTAAGAACACGTGATAATAAGTTTAGAGAGAGCTTCGGAGATTGTTTAGAGATTGAGAAGGACGTTAGGGAGGCGTGAGGGGCGTCAGAGACGTGCCCAAGATATCTCAGAGTGTCCGTCTGTCTGTCTATCTCTCCTCGACTTGGAGGAACCAGTGTTGTATTTATCAAGGAGTGCCCTCGTCTGCTGGGGGTCTATCCCTTTCGAGATTCTTGGGGAAGTTGGTTGGGATAGTTGGGATAAGGGATAAGTCGTCTTTATCCATATCTAGAAGTAGGAGTCTTTTCTTCAGTACAGGGAGTCATAACCGCCAAGGAGTCCTTCCTTACCTGTTTTGTCATTTTAAGGCTGACGTGGTCCGAGGTGGCTGCTGACACCTGGGTTGATAAGGTGCCATGTGGTAGATTGAGCTGCCACATGTGTGGGCCTTTTGGCCGAATATTTTGGTGGGCCTTACACATGGTCCAAGTAGGAGGTTATCCCAAGCCTCGAGTCCAGGAGATGTCCTAGGCCTGGGATCCGGGGATGTCCCAGGTCTCCTTTCCTCTTTTTAGGCTTCTTGGGCGGTCTGGGCCTGTTAATTGGACTGTGGACTGAGACATCTTTGGCCTCCTGGATTGTTATAGGCATGGGATGTCCTAGGCCTACCAGTGGGTATATTGGGCCTTTGATTTCTTTCTTCTTTTTGGGCCGCTTGGGCTTCTTTGGGCCAATTTATTTTCATTCACATCAAACTTAATTTTATAACCGAATTAATAAAAACTTTTTGTTAACTTTTTTATATAGTTATTGTACTCATTCATTACTTAATTTTGGACCTAAAAAATATAATAAAATTTGACTATTTAATTTATTGGTTATATTTTATTATATTATAATTAAAAAATATTTCTTCAGTTAACAAATTTTTATTAAACTTAAAATGCAAAATTATTAAAAAACAAAGAATTTTTTTGAACTAAATACACACACATATATATATAACATAAGGGCAATATTGTCCCTAAATTTAACTTTAAGAGCAAGTGTTACATTAATTAGTTTAAGGGGATAAATGTTACATAAAAATAGTTCAGGGGGGTAAAGTGTATTTCACCCAAAAATAAATATGTCAGGAAAATAGGGTATAAAGGCTCTTATTCATTTAATCGTTTCTTTATTTGAAAAATTAAAAAGTTTAATAAATTCACAATAATTATATTAATTTATCGTGATCAAGTTATTATATATTTATATTTTTATGTAATTGAAGGGGATTTTTGTTTTGTTATTTTTCTATTTCTTTAAATTATTTCTATATATATATATATATATTATTCTCTTTCTCTTCAACTTCCCTCTTCTCAACTTTTATTTTCTCTTTTCTTCTCTCGCTCTTCTTTTAACTATTTTTTTTAGAGAAACCCGGTATATTATTATCAAGAAAAAAGCAAGCAAAAAAGTGCATTAATAGCTAAAGCCACTATGTGAAAAGCTAAAGAAAGACCTGCCTAGATTACATGAAAATAATTAGGCAACCAAACTACAGCTAGACAGAAGAAGCCGAGAAGCCCGGGAGATGATTGACTGGGCCTCCTCCCCTCGACCCTCAAAACATCGAGCATTTCAATTTTCCCACAATAACAACAAATGGTCAAAAAGTAAGCAAAGTCATTCCTACCAAGAGCCCTGTACACCTGCCTCAACCAAGCTTCGACATTAAGGGAATCGCAAGCGATTACACAGTATGGAATTTGGGACAAAGCCTAGGTGAGTTTAGCAAAGGAGCACTTAGCTAGGATGTGCATAATGTCCTCTCCTGAAGGTCGCACAAGACACATGAGCTGTCAAACAACAAACCTCGACGATGAAGATTTTGAATGGTTGGGAGAGCCTCCCTACAATACTTCCAAGCGAAAAGCAGAACCGTTGAAGTTTTCGTTGTGTCCTAAATAGAGCTCCATCCATGCCTACTGTTGCATGCCACTCGACCACCTGACTCCGAGCTGGATGGTGCAGACATCGATCGAGCCAACAAGTAGGCACTTTTGACCTAGAAGAACCCCTTCGAATCATAGTGCCACCTTAATCAGTCAGCCGAGCCTGATGCCATTTTCATATGTAGTATCCATCCTACATCCACATCATCAAATACTGCACGAATGAAGTCCTCTCTCCATAAACCTTGGCTAGATAGGAGCGAGCACACCCTCAACTCCAACGGCACCGAACGCCGGGGCCGAACCAGGGGGAATCTAGGGACCGTGCACGATTCGCACCGTCCATCCATCCCCTGCAAACCACCATGTTCCCCTCACTCTTGCTTCAGCACAAAGTTTCTAAGTGAACCAGTATATCTTTCATTGGCAACCTTGATGCCAGAAGAATTTTGCCGACATACTCTCAAGTTCACTAAGCACCGAATTCGGAATTTTAGCTTGAATCACTAACTTGATCAAAACCTCTCTCCCCGCCTGCGAGAGCTTCTTAGATTTCCAACTTTACAACTTCTGTCCGACCCACATCTTAAGACCGTCGAAGAACTCATGCTTTGACTGGCCAGGCACAGTAGGGAGCCCTAGATATTTCTCGTGTTTAGCCACCATAGGGACCCTAAGAATCCCTTTTAGCTCCTCCCGCAACATTTTTCGCACATTCTTGCTGAACACATCAATGATTTTTGCGTATTAATAAGCAAGCCCGAGCCTTACCAGACCGCTGCAATAGCTCTCGGATTGCATCAATCTCCTCGGTGTTGGTAGTGCAAAATATCATAGAGTCATCAGTAAAGAGAAGATGTGATAATCAAGGGTCGTGCCTACTCATCGAGACTCCACGAATCCACCCTTATTTCTCGTCATGCCGAATCATGCAACTAAGAATCTCTGCACAAAACAAATTCAAGTAGGGGGAAAGAGGGGCCTCTGTCAGTACAACCTCAAACCAAGTGTTGTTAAGCATAAACGAGTAGGAAATCGAAGAAATACATAACATTGTAGGAGACACCAGTCTAGAGTGGAAACCTAGTCTAAGAAGCACTCATTCAAGGAAATTTCATTCCACATGGTTGTAGGCTTTTCTGATGTCAAGCTTAATAGAAACATGACCGGTACATCCCCAATACTCGTTGGAAAGGAAGTGGTTAAGTTCATGGGCTAAAAAGACATTATCATTGATAAGATAACCGAGCACACAAGTCGATTGGCCAAAAATATACTATCAAGGAAGGGCTGCAGACGATTACTAATGGCCTTAGATGTTATTTTATAGACAATGTTACAAAGACTAATCGGCTTATAATCCGTGATAGTCTCCAGGTGGGCACATTTAGGATTAGGATGATATTAGTAGCATTTGGACGGGGGTCAAGAATCCCTTCATTAAGAATCTGCAACAAAAGATGTATTGGACCTTATAATATTCCAAAACTTTGGAAAGAAAATAGGAGACATACTGTCCGGCCCTAGAGACTTAAAAGGGTGCATTTAATCCAGAGCCTGTTTGAACTTGTCCAAAGGGTAAGGGCGCCTGAGCTCATTCTTCATGGCTACACTAACCGATGGCTACACCTCTACAAGAAGACCGTTTATCACAATTAGATCTGGGCGCGTGGAGCTAAAGATACGACGAAAGTAGGCCTCAATTAACCTTGGATGGCCGATGGTGACATGGAACTACGACTTCCCTCATTTTAAATGCTTTGATAGATTTTCGATTGAGACGCTCAATGGACTGGGCATGAAAACAAAATGGTGTTCCAATCCCCCTCCTTAAGCCATAGCGCCTTGTTTCTCTTCTGCGATAACAAATCCTCTAATTCCTCTTGAAGCTTCCTAACCTGTTCCTTAGAAGAATCAGTTATCGGGCTCTCCTTGAGCTTACGAAGATCAAACTTGAGATCCTGAATCTGCCTCGTGACGTTCTTGAAGGACAATCGATTCCATTCCATCAACTTAGCACTAAACACAACCACCTTATCATAGAAAATCAACCCTGGACTATCCCCCGAACTAGACTGCCTTGCACCACCACCTCAGACACCTCACCTGACCGGAGCCAAACTGCCTCAAGACAAAAGTTGGTGTGACAATATTGGACCTTACCCTCCGCCGATGTGTCTAAGTCCATCACCAGCACGACATGATCCGAGCAAAGCTGGGTTTCGTGGGAAAATAAGGCATTCGAGAATAGCAATACCCACAAACTATCACCACACGCTCTATCTAGGCTCTCTCAAACTGTGGCAGGGTGTGAATGATTATTGCACTATGTGAAACGATACCCCATGAAGCCTAAGTCACTCAGCCCACATTCATTCAAGCATCTTCTGGTATCTGCATCTACCGCAATGCCTTACCACCAACTCCCTACTTCTTGTCATGGTCCAAGATCTTATTGAAATCCCCCACATAGAGCTATGGTTGGACCAAGACAAACCTAAGAAAATGGAGCAAATGCTAGGAATCCTTCCACTTAGATGCTTTCGAGTGCCCATAAAAACCTACAAAATGCTATAATTCGGGATAATCCCTGCCCGCAATGATAGAGTCAATGTGATGATTCGAGAAGGATTGAACCCAAAAGTCAACATCTGTCCTCTAGAGTAAAAGAACACCCCTATCCCTCTCTCTAGAATCAACCCCCATGCCAAAATAGTTCAACTATTGCTTGATCAAATCAAATATCCTTACATTAGACTTCATCTCGGATATGAAAACCAAGTTGGGGTAGTGAAACCTCAATAGCTCCTAGAGTGTACGAACTGTCCAAGGGGACCCCAGCCCTTGACAGTTCCACGCTATAAATTTCATGGCTCCTGGTGGCTCTGCAAGGCAGCCTCCACCAATATAGTATCTAAATCCTCGTCCACTAGGTGAAAACGCCTTCTGCTCAAACTAGGCTCCTCAACCGCCCACTCGATAAAATCTAATCCCGAGACCCACTTTTTGGACATAAGCCCTAAGCAACAAGACTTGCCTTGCGGCCTCGTCTGCCCGATCTAACTTCCCACCTCGTTATCTTTTGATAATTATTTTTTTTTAACTTCCTTTGATCTTTTTTTTCTTCAAAATTTAATATTAACTTGTTATTTTGTATATACTTTATTAAATAATAAAATTTTATAAATATTTATTTTAAGTGATTTATAAAAATTACACACACATAAAATATGGCACGAATTACTAATTATTATTGTTGTCATTGTTAATAATAATAATTATGTGGTTGAGCATGGTCAATGCGATTTATTAAGTATTGGACTTATGTTATTTTGGTCGGTTCGAGACTAATCTATCCCATCTTAATCTACTGATAATTGCATTATTGTGGTACAATTGAATTATTTATTTAAATATTATAAAAAATTGCAAGACTACAACAAATCTGGGAGAATTGCAAAAATACAGTGAGTTGTTAGTACCCAAATATTTTTAATTTTTTTTAAAAATATTGGTTGGTGCCGTTAGTACTAGTAACGACTTGGAACAATACCTTCATATGATACACATTGGAACGGTACCACAAAATTTACATCAACCGTTCCAAGTCGCTAGTGGCACTAGCGACTTGGGCACAAAAAAATTGTGTTCATGTTGTTAGTGCCACTAACGACTTGCTACTAACAACACCAGCCAACATTTAAAAAATAAAATTAAAGCCAATATTTAAAAAAAATTCGAGTCGTTAGTAGCTGTATTTTCGCAATCCTCCCAGATTTACTGTAGTCTTACAAATTTTTTTATTATAATATTAAATAAATAACTCACGATGATTTTGCTAAAAATCCCTAAATCCAGCAGATCAGTCCGGTATGGGCCCAGGACCATGTGATCCTAGGAATTGTGTCCCTGAACTGGCCCAGAAACGGCCCAATTTGAGCCGACCCAAGCCCGCTAGATATTCTGGCCCGGTAAGAGCAGTTGGGCATCCAAGGAATCGCTCTTCAGGACACCGCGGTCCGTTTATTTATAAAAACAGTACTCGGACCAGAAGATTTCATCTACTCTCACAGAAATGGACGACGAGAAAGATAACAAGGACGCCGCCGAGACAGAGCGATGCGCCGCCGCCGACTGGGCGGAATTGACCCACGAATGTCTCATCAACATCTTCTCCCGTCTTTCCTTGCAGGACCGGTGGCGAGGTGCCATACGCGTCTGCAAGGGGTGGCACGAAGTCTGCAAGGATCCATGCCTCAACTCGCTGCTTGACCTTGAATGTCACTTCGATTCCACCCCTGAGTTGCCCAGATTCTGGATTCCGGAGTTCGAGCGCAAGATTGATAATATGCTCGAATCGGTTGTCGTCTGGAGTGCAGGATCCCTAACTGAAATCCGCGTCAGGCATTGCTCTGACAGATCGCTCTCGTTGGTCGCTCAGAGGTGTGTTTTTTGGTTGAATTATATGCGTGTTTGATTGGGTAGTAGATGATTGAAGATGACGTTTATTGAATTCTCTAGCTAACATTTTCTTTCTTTTATTGGGTTTTTTTCTGATTAAGGTTGAATTTTATGGTTGTGCGTGAATATTTTCTCGTAAATTTCCTTTTCAATCACACATCCTAGTTTTCTCCGCGGGATAATTGAATTTTTTATTTGCTTTTGTAGAATCGATAACTTTGGCGAGTTTTATTAATTTTAGAAGTGGTTGTGAAATTATCGATTGAAAGTTTTCAACTTTTCTTCTCATTACTGTTTCACTTGTTATCATTTTTTGGTTTGAGGCTTGAGAAAAATTGGAAATGGTAATCTGATGATTGCAAAGTTCATGCTGATCAAGTGATTGTTCAAGTTTCCAGTCCATTATTGTTTGATTTGAGATAGATTCCTACTTAAGGTGGGTATCTATTTGGTGTGATAGAGGGTTTGCTTATTGCAGTCAAATTTATGTTTTTTTATTGCTTATTTGTATACCAACTGATTAATATGGGATGTTGCATGGGAAACTAGGCAATATTTGAGTATAAATGAGTTAAATTGTGTTGTAGTTGGAATCATCCGAAGATCATTGATCGCTCCATGGTTGTATTATTGCTTGTTGTATGCTTATAACTTCAGTTCTTCTCTATACCCTGTTTATTCCGGTTCATTTTCAGTCCACTGAAATGCATGGTTGGGGATCTGTAGGATGTCCAAGGCTCCAAGTTCTTCAATGGTTTGCTGAACACTGAAATCATATATACGGGTTCATCAAATTTGGCCAGTCCTATTAAAAATCTGACTTTTTTCATGTGTATTAGTTTTCTATTCTTATATCGTTCAAGGCTTAATTATACAAGGTTTCAATTACGTTATCCAGACTGCAATATAGAACAAGGAATTTGCTAAACTTTATTGAACCTTGCTATGCCCCCTGGAGAAGGGGAGAAAAAAAGATTTTGCTGTAGTTTTCTTGCAAAAGGAATCAAATGGTGAAAAAACAATCAAATGCACGGTAAATGTTCTTTTCAAATAAAAAACAACTGGATGACTGGGTGTTGACGAAACAACTGCGTGTCCTATTTTTTATAGTACTCAGTAAAGATCAATAATTTGTATGTGGAGAGAGATGCAATTGAAGCAATATTTTAACAGTGTGGCTTTGTTTGGTTTTTGTTGCCATATCTTGCTTTCAAATTATTGATGTTAGCATATTTTGGGATGCTATTTCACTGATCAATTCTTTGCCATAAGTCATTGTTATCTGATTTAGACACTGCCGATGTGCATATCAGATTTGGGTTAAGCTATTTATTTTGCGGCTGGGTTTTTTGACTACATGTATTTAACACTGTAGCTGTAGTTATATTATTTTTAAATTTTATTTTGTATCATTTAAATGGTGTTATATTGTTTTTAAATTTTATTTTATATCATTTAAATGGTTTTGCTAGCAAGCTTGTTATGCTCAAGCACGCTGTTCGCTGGGAATATACTAATAGTTATATGTATTCACGAGGTTGCTCAAGTGTTTATCTTCTTTAAGTATCTGTTTGATGGTCCATTTCTTTTCGTAACTTGATGCATATATTTCAATCTGTTAATAATTGAGATCGAACCTGGTGCTTTTTGTATTTTTTTCAGGTGCCCAAATCTTGAAGTTCTTTCAATCAAGAGCTCTCCTCATGTCACGGATGCAATTATGGCTGAAATAGCATCCGGGTGCCCCAAGATTAAGGAACTTAATATCAGCTACTGCTATGAAATATCCCATAAAACTTTGGCTATCATAGGATCTCATTGTCCTAATATTTATATGCTTAAGCGGAACCTAATGAACTGGTTGGATCCTTCCCAACATGTAGGAATTGTCCCCAATGACTATCTGAATGCTTGCCCTCAGGATGGCGATTCAGAAGCTGCTGCCATCTCAAAATTTATGCCCCATCTTCTCCATCTTGAACTTCGGTTCTCCAAGTTGACAGCTAAAGGCCTCACTCTGATTTCTGAAGCATGTGAGAACCTGGAGTATCTTGATTTATCTGGATGTGCAAATGTGACTAGTCGGGATATTGCCACTGCATCATCAAATCTGAAGAAGTTGAAAACTATCAAGAAGCCCAACTTTTACATCCCAAGGTCTGTTTTCCATACTGAAAGGTATGGTCATTGGAGACTGTATGATCAGCGATTTCAAACGGATGTGTTCAGAATTTGACTGGACAGCAGGAATAAGGACAAAAAGACAGAAGGACCGTGAAATTACCAAGGGATGGATGATGTGTGTTCATTTGCAAGGTACAACAACAGCTTAAAATGTTACTAAGTTATATTTTACTCTTTGATGTGTATATATATCATTATATTGTATCCCGTGCTATCTGGGGACACAGATTCTCTCTGTATTGTTGTTTGTTATTTGTAGTTGTTTGTATCTAGAACTTTATTATAGAGCTGGATCTTCAAGCTATCTTTCAATTTATTCAGACGGAGCTGCAAAAGTATGAGCTTTAAACCATGCTGTTCTCCATTCTCCGTCGATTGCTTAGTTCTTGAACTTTGCGTTGTAGTTATATAAATTCTTGATCATTTTGTCACTTGGATTAACCTACATCAATAGGAGCTACAATTTTTACCAATAGTATCCCATTACATGATCTGGGTGACTCATGGGTAATCCGAATATTTTGTCAAACTCCCGAAAGTTTACATGTCACTTACCGGATAAAAAGTGCAGAAGCCGATGAGACAGAAAGCTTGCAAATTGTATCCCATGCTGTTTCCTGAGTCCTTGAATAGGCTCTAATTGGTCAACTTAAGTTCAAATCTTCTGAAACTCATTCAAGATCAGCTTCAGAAGTCGAGAAACCCAAGCTTAAAGGACTATTTCTGGCAGCAAGTTTAACATAAACAGTCTTGGATGCACGAATACAGTTTTGAGGCTTAAGTACTCTATGCTTAGAAGAGACAATGAAGAAAGAAGGGGACGGAACGCAAGTTTTAGCTAGACGCAGAGAAAGCATTAGTAAACCTTAAGTCCTAGCTACATCTCACACAAAGAGAACCTGGCTACATGAAAAGAACACCTAAAAACTACTCAAACTGCCTGCAGATGATAGGCTCTGTAAGCAGAATACAGCTTATTCAATGTAGTAACATGAAGTAGTTGACAGCCATAAACACACAAAAGGTGATATGACCAAGAGTTTCTGGCAAATCACTGGCTGCACTCTTTGTCTTTGTTGGCTTCTTGACAAGATCTGCCCCTCCATTAGCTCCTCTTTTCTCACGAACGACAACATTAACTCCTCCAGTAATCTTACGTCGCTGATCATGCTCAACGCTTGGTTTCTCAACGTTAAAACTCATATCTGCATACAGTTCTTAGTAAGGAATTAGTCACTTAGAAAACTAGTGAAGCAGAATTGCCGTCCCATTAAGATGTACTTTGACATTAAAACAAAAACTACCTCGGTTGATAGAATCCACTGTAAGTTCAGAACCTCTGGCTTTAGAAGTCGTGCTCTCGCAAGCAACGAAAGCAACGGCCTGTACGAACATGATTAAGCATAGCCATGAAATTATTTGCTTTTTCATGGTGGATAAGCTCTTGGGAAATGAGGTAGATGACCTTAGGTTTATATACAAATACCCTTTTAAAGTGGTGATAATCTTTTCTTAAGTGCTGCTGCTTTAGACAACTATGTCTGATCATGACCAAAAATAAGAGGAAATGGAATCTCAAGCTTTAGAAAGATCATTATTCAAAGATGCAAAGTCTGGAAGCTAAAGTAGCTAGGAGGACAAAATGTGCAGAAAAGATGAAGGAAAAGAACAAGACTCACATGGCATCAACTCTTAAAGTTGACTGTGTGTTGTATGTGTGGGGAAAATTGCAATTTCAGCAATGCAACTTAGGGGTAGCATTTTTTATTATATACTAATTGATTTTTGTATTTAGTTTGGTGACTTTATAATATTTTGCAATTTAGTCCTTTTCGGGCCAATTTGTTGGAAAATTGCATGTAACTTGCAGATAAACCAATTAAATTGTAATTCTAGTCCTATAAATTAATTATCAAAGGACAAAAAATATCAACTCTCCTAAGTTAGAGGACTATAAATGTCAACGGCCCCAAGTCATAGATTAAAATTGCAATTGAATTGGGTCGTCTGCAAGTCACATGCAAATTTCCAGCCAAATTAGGTGAAAAATGATGAAAATTGTCAAAAATTTAAAATTATAGGACCAAATCAATTCTTCCAAGACCAAAACTATCACTCTTCACAAATTATAGGACTGAAATTGCATATTTCCCTGTATGTGTGTATGAAGGAGACTGACTTGAGGGTTACAGCAGATATCCCATAGCTATATATCAAGTTGGAGGCATCGGATTCTGATTCTGAGACTTCACAGACTGAGAACCAGGCATTGTTGGGGGTATGATTAAAGTGCATTCATAGATAAAATGTGTGTAGGAACAAGCATATATCAAGAATTGTTTTAAACCAACCATTCGATTCTGTTGGGATTAACCTAATAGTGAGCGATGCGCCGCAATACCACTTATTTACACTGGATGAGAAGTTAGAATTAAATGGGGCAAATAACAATTTACTCCCCTATGATATTAGAAATAAGTAAATTACCTCATATAAAAAATAAATACTAATTTACCTCTTATGTTTTAAAAAGTAAAGCAATTTACCTCCCAACTTCAAAAAGGTAAATTGTTCATTTTTTAAATATAATGAAGTAAATTGCTATATTTTAAAAAATATAAAAAAATAAATTGCATTTTATTTTTTATAAGAGAATTATTTGTCTATTTTGCCTAACATAAATAGGTAGATTATAATTTACCCAAATCAAATGATATAAATGAAGTGGGAGCACAAAGACGATGCAAAGGTAAGCTTTTGTGACAGAAAGGCCGAAGACGAATATAAAGATGAGTTTGGAGAATCAATCAAGAAGTCGGCAAAATTGCAATGTTGGTCCTATCCACGTGCTTTAGGACATCCTATTATATTATTACTCAAAACTGTAGCCAATTTTGGCACTTGTTCCAATTGCTGTCCGCAACTAACGGCCGAAGCCACGTGAGTTTTGTTTGGATATTAGGTGCTCAATTGGGAGGAAATTTAGTTTTTATGGTAAACTGATCAAAATGTTTTTTTGGATATGAATTTTTAGAATTTTTAAGATATTCTTATGGACTAATATTCCTTATGGATGATTTATTTTACCCCCTCTTAATTTCTTTTATATTTTTTTTAAAATTTCAACAAAGGTCAAATAGTAATGTCCACGTCTAGAGGTCAATTAATTATTTTTTATTTGATGATGATAATTCTAATTTTTCAAAACAATGATAGCGTATTCGTAATCCACTAGAAAAATTATAACATTTTAACCATGATAATTGTCATGATTAATAATTTACCCCATAGCAAATACTTATTTACCATGGCCACGTGACGATTTTTTAATGTAATTTTTACGAGGGTGGCTAAAACATTTGTCATGGCTGCAACTGTGGCAAATAATATTTTTATGGTGGACAAAATAGTTTTTATGCCGATTTTATTTTACTGTAATTAGTAGTAGCCATTTACCCTAATTAAATGTGTATAAATACTTTTTCAACATGAGTGTATGAAAAGAGTTTTGGGGAAAAAAGAGATGAGGCTGTTCAAAATGTGTCCGAATTGTTCTCTAATCAAATTAATCACTATGTTATTCACTTGGACCATTATATATATATATATATATACACACACACGTCACTATGTCCCATTATTATTGCTCTTTTTATTGAATGTGAAATTTTCAATAAATGCTTAAATGCTGGTCGAACTGGAATAATTTTTATTTTTTTTTGGAGGGGAAAGCAATTTTATTTCTGATAAAGATGAGATTCAACCACAGGGTTTCAGACAAAGAGACTGGGGGTCTCCCCCGGCCTGAATTGTGAAAGCTGCTTTAGCTAGATAGTGTGCAGCTGAATTTGCAGTACGCTTGACATGAGCATAAGACAAGCTATCAAAGAAATGAGACAAATGAAGAATGTCTGAGATAATTGGTCCAATAGCGGAAGCATCCTCCTTTGCCACTAATAATTTCTGAATCACTAGAATGCAATCTCCTTCAATAAGGCAATTACACCAACCTTGCTCAATTCCCAAGTCCACCACCAAACGTGCTGCTAATGCTTCACAGTGCTCAGGATCCGTGGCTCCCAGTAGAGTTTTAGTACGCCATGCAACGCAATTGCCTTCATGATCTCTTGCAATAACGCCAAGGCCTATCCCACCCCATTCTTTCGCAACTGAAGCGTCAAAATTAATTTTGATTGTACCTGACTTGGGAGGAGACCAGGTTGGTGCTGAGAATCTGTTTGGGGGGTTTTTTCGAACGATGCAATTCTGGAAGTCTTTTAGAAAGCTTCTAGCTGACGCTACCACTTCCATTGGCGAACTCTGTTTATTTTCCATCACCCGTTTGTTTCTACTCTGCCAGAGCATCCAACAAAGAACGGCCAAAAAATTGAATTCATCACGCTCAAGACCTTTTCTAACATGGTTTATCCAGTCCTCCGTACCATCTCGCCATTGTGAAATAATAGCCCATGGTAGGTCAGCAAGGGCCTAGGCTTGCCTAGCGAAAGAACACTTAAGAGAGCATGTTTTGAGTCTTCGTAAGGGGCTCCACACATCGTACACGCTGGCTCGACGTCACTTGTTCTTCTGATCAGATTAGAAGTTGTGGGGATAGCCTCTTTACAAACACACCAAAGGAAAACTTTGATTTTGTTAGGAACTCTAGCTTTCCAGATTGCATTCCAATTCATCTTTTTTTTGCTGCTATGACCCAGGACTTGGTTGTTCCTAAGAAAAGGTAATCTGCAAGCAATATGATACGTAGATTTAAAACTAAAAGAACCATTTTTGTTATAGTGCCAAACCTGAGTATCAGGGGACGAAAAATGGCCAATTGGGATGGCCTTTATCACTGCAGCGTCATCGTGCCAAAAGAGATTGTCAATCTGTTCAGTTTTGCACGAATGGGTCGCCTCATCAATTAAATCAGCGACTCTAAGGCCAGGGCACAATCCATTCTTCGACGTGATAGGTTGAAACATAGTCGGTCTCGGAATCCATTTATCATCCCACACTTGAACACTTCTCCCGTCACCAATGCGTCACCGGATGCCATCTTCAAGGATTGGTCGTGCTTCAAGGATGTTGCGCCATGTGTAAGAAACATTGTAGCCTACTTGAGCATCAAATAATTCACTTCTTGAGAAGTACATTGCCTTCAATATTCTGCTAAGCAGGAGGTTCGGATTTTTGAAGATCCTCCACCCTTGTTTGGCCAACATTGCGAGATTGAAAGCCCGGAGATCTCTGAATCGTAAGCCACCTGCCTTCTTTCCTCCGCATAACTCAGGCAATCCAGTGTATCTTGTTGTTGTCTGAATTATTCCAAAAGAAATTAGTTGAGATGCTTTCAAATTCCTTAATCGAAGAGACAGGGATTTTGAAGCAGCCCATACTATACGAAGGAATTGCTTGAAGAATTGATTTAATTAAAATCTCCTTTCCAGCTTGGGACAAAAGCTTTTCCTTCCAACCCCCCACTCTACTCCAAATTCGTTCACGAAGACAATGGAATAAATCCTTTTTCCTTCGGCTGACTACGTACAGGAGTCCCAAATATTTCTCATATGTGGAATCAATACGAACTCCTAGGACTGCTGCTAGCTCATTCCGATTAGAGGGTGGTATTTCGGCTAAAGATAATGGATGACTTTTGTAAATTGATTTGTTGGCCAGAAACTTTCCCAAAAGTATCCAACACCTCTCGGACCTGTATCAAGGCATCCTAGGATGCTTGGCAGAAGATAAGGGTGTCATCAGCGAAGAGCAGGTGAGACACCTTAGGAGCACTGCGAGCTACTGCCACACCACGAATGCTACCTTTGATTTCATAGAACTGCAACAGACAATTGAGGGCCTTTGCACAGATGATAAAAAGATAAGGTGATAGTAGGTCTCCTTGACGGATACCCCTACCTGGTTTGAGATAGCCAAATTGAGATCCATTTAGCATAAAAGAGTAAGAAACCGAGGACACAAAACTCATGATCATCTTGACAATACAAGTGTGAAAACCCATTTTAAGCAGTATGCGTTTCATAAAACCCCATTCTATCATCTCGTAGGCCTTACTCATATCTAGTTTAATGGCTACACTCCCCTCCTTACCCCCTCTCTTGTTTTTGAGAAAATGGTTGACTTTGAAAGCAACTAAAACATTATCAGTGATCAGTCTCCCCAGTATGAAAGCTGATTGGAAAGGTAAAATGATGGAGTTAAGGTGGGGTTTCAAACGATTAGCAATAGTTTTGGAGACAAGCTTATAAATGAGATTGCGAAGACTAATCGGTCGAAATTATGAGACATTAACAGGGTTAGAGCACTTAGGAATCAAGACAATGTGGGTGAAATTAAGCGAAGGTGCAATTTCACAATTGTTAAGCATGTTACGTACGCACTTAAGGGTAGAACGACCTACGATGTTCCAAAAGCGTTGATAAAAAACAGGGGGCATGCCATCAGGCCCCCCAGATTTAAAGGGGAACATTTGTGATAAAGCTAGTTTTACCTCCTGGGCAGAATACTCTTTGAGAAGTTCCCGGTTCATATCCTCGGTAACTTGAGCAGGTACTGCACTAATCACTTTCTCGAGCTTGTCATTAGAAGGATTCGATTATGAGAATATGGTATGGAAGTAGCGCTGGATGATTCCTTGTATCGCGTCTTTCTCCTCGCACCATCGGTCCTCCTCATTTTTTAGTCTGTCAATGTGGTTCATCTTTCGTCTCAGTGAAGCTTTAGAATGAAATAATGCAGTGTTTCGGTCCCCCTCAGCTAACCAAGCTGCTTTCCTACGTTGTTTCCACTAATTTCCTCTGCAGAACAAATTTTATGGAGCTCGTTTCTCAGGGACTGTATCTCTGCTTTTTCCTTTTGTGTGATCACAGATTTTGTGAGCACGCAATCTCCTTTATCCGCTTCTTCATTTGGCCAAACTATGCTCGGCTCCATTTAACAAGGCCTAATTTGCATCTTTCCACATCATGCAGTAAGATCCCACTAGGGTCAGTATCAATTGTTCCTTCTCATAAATGAGAAAGTACTCATTCACACTCCTCAGATTTTATCCAACAAGCTTCAAAACGGATCGATCGGTTCCCTCGTTTACTCCATATTGGTCATTCTTTTTCACGATGAATAACAATAGGGGCATGATCTGAATATATTCACCGAAGGTGAGAGACACGTGTCTCAGGCCAGGTAGTGTTCCATGCACTGTTTGTGCATGCCCGATCTAACCGTTTCCAGACTGTGCTCGAATGTTCTCTGTTATTACACCAAGTGAACGGGTGCCCCGAAAAAGCCACATCAAACAAACCACTGTCTCCAAGCGCGAGTCGAAAATACCGAAGGTGCCGAGGTGGAGTCGGATTAGAGCTCTCTTTCTCTGTGTCGGATAGGATAGCATTAAAATGCCCTGCACAAAGCCATGGCAGGTTAGATATAGTGCTGAGACGTCGAAGGAGGTCCCCAAGAGGTAGATCTTTTGCTAGCATCTAGAGACTCGTAGAATCCAGTGAAACGCCAGTAGTAGTCATCTTCGCTCAGCAAGATGCGTGCATCTATATGTCCTTGGGAGAAGCTAAGTAAGTCTACATGAATCTTTTTATTCCACAACAATGCTAAGCCACCACTTTTTCCAATTGCGTCCACACCAAGTCCGTGCATATCCAGTATTCTCCTAACCTTGTCCAATTTCCTACTTACACTTTTCAATGAGGAACACTAGTGGGGGGTTATATTCGTAAACAAGTTTTCGAATGTGCCAAATTGTCCAAGGACCCCCCAGACCTTGGCAATTCCAAACTATGCAATTCATAATGCTCGGCGGGGCTGCGAGACAGTCTGCACTGTACCTACGTCTTCGTCCATAGGTTTTGACTCCAGAGTAGCAGTTCTTTTACCAAGTCTCACCTCCAGTTCCTCGAAGGCGAAGAAAGAAGGTGGGAGCTTTCTTTTCCCAGTCCGAGTATGGGTAGACTGAGTGAGGGGTTTGCGTTTGGTGATTTTGTTGTTGGTGTAGCGTTTTGGTTTGGATTTAGCAATTAAAGGTCCAAGATTAAAGGGATCAGACAAGGTGAGAGGTAGGTTGACTAAGATTGAGTTTGATTCTTTGTTGTGTAGGGTAGGTTCAAGGCTTGACTGTGCACGATGTGGTAGGGCAGGGGTATGAGTGTTTGGTGTGTTATAGGTGGGATAGGTTTCCTTGCATGGGGAGATTTATGTAGCTTGGTTTGCATGCATGCAAAGCTGGGTATCGTTAAATTGTGGATAGGGGTCGAGGTCATGTACGTGAATCGGAGGGATGGTTGTAGGTGCAGTAGGTGGGATAATGGTGGGGGGTGGTAAATCATATGTGGGTTTTGCATGCATGGGAGTGACGTGGTCTTGCACAAGGGTTAGGGTGGTAGGTAGGCTGATATTGTGGGGAGTATTTGTGTGTGATGGGTCTGCTACAAGGTCATGAGGTGGGTTAGGTGGTAGGTGGAATTGTGGTGAACTAGGAAAATTTGGATCATACGGGTGGTCTTCATTGGTCTGAGGTAATATTGTTATCTTCCCATAATTAGCCACTAGGGAGTCTGATTCTCTTGAGTATTCCTCTCCAGTGATATCTCTAATACCATGAATAGATCCTGAGATTGAGTGAATCGGATCCACATTGTTGGCTGCACTATTCTTTCATTCCATAGGAGAATCACTTCCAAGTTTAGATCCTGTGAAATCCCCGAAGATCCGCGGTCCCCTAATTTGAGCATCTTTCCTTCCTAAATTCGATGAGTATTCCGGCCGGCTGAAGTGTGAGCTTGCCTTTGGCTTCCCGGGATGACGTTGTTAAACTTTGTGATTGTTTTCTCTAAGCTATGGGCCATATTGTAGTGACTCGTTTGGATCGATGAAACATCCTCGTAGCGTTTTGGGCAGAACTTAGCAATATGTCCAAAGCATCCACATAAATAACAAAAATTTGGTAGCCTATCGTACGTGAGTGTGACTAATTTTTCAATTCCTTGAGCAGAAAGAGTCGGAGCGCTCTCTTTAGCGGTTTTGAAACATTAAGAGAGACCTTTAATTTTAGAGCTGAGGACCAGACCAATCCGTTTTCAGGAAGTTCGATGTCCAGGAATCTTCCAATTATGTTACCAATGTGCTTCGCCATAGCCCGAGTATGCTGGCTAAGGGGGAGATCATGGACGAAGACTGTGAATGGATACCAGTCCAAGCAAATTTCTGTCGGATTGGAATTCTGTTGGATGGGATTAATGATGCGTAGATTTTTTTTGAAAGTCCAAGGCCGACCCTCAAGAGTACGCTGTAAGTCAAGCTGATGGTTAAAATGAATGCAAAATCTGTCTTTTGAGATTCTCCTAAGAGTCATGCCTTTAACAGGTTGGAGTATCGAGAGAAGCGTGTTTCGTAGGGCATCAAAATTAGTGTTCCTGTGTGAGAGAAATCTGCCAACCAGAGCCAATTCAAAACCTCTAGAGTCCTCTTTACAATTCCAGTCGGAGTTTGGAATAACAACCCTGGCCTCCTCATCTTCGGTTAAGGAGAGATTCGGCCCAAGTTCCATACCATATTTCGCCATTGAAAAAACCATTCTAGGGATAAGCGGATTAGAGCAGGATCTGCACTGCCGTGGATGGATAAACCAGGTTTCCCAAGAGTGAGCTGCACACGATATAAAACAACAAATAAGCAAAGTGAGAAACAAAAGGCGAAAAGGAAATCAATAAATTTGAAAAATAGTAGAACAAGGCAGGAGAAAGAGAGTAGATCAGTTGAGAGGATGGAGATTGATAATGTAAAGGAACACTCATGCAGGAGACTGATCACTCTCATCCATGAGACAACTGGATTAAAATTTTAATAGCATATTCTATTGCATTTTATACTTCTACTAGAAAAAAATTGATTTTTCGCAATAGCCATTTATCATAGTAAAAAGAAAAATTGTGGCAAATACCAATTAATCACGGTTTCACAACGGTCATTGACTGTTGTTTGTGCAAGTGTGGCTAAAATATTAGTCATGTCCAAACCATGGCAAATGTTTTTGGCTATGACTAGAAATCATGAAGAATATAGATTAAAAGTGGTAAAAAAATAAATTTTTTCTTTGACTTTATTAACCATGGTTAATAGTAGTGATTTACAATGGTTTTTAAGCCGTTGTTATTTATAGTGTAGTGAATACTCAATTTTTTATAGTGTTCATTTACTGTATATCTACCATATGTATAAAACTTTTTTTTTTAATATAACAAAATGATTTTTATTGAAATAATACATACATATTAAATAAAATAAGAATTACAATAAAAAATCCAATAGGTAGAGTCACCCAGCGTACATGTAAAATAAATAAGAAAATACAGCTCAACCATCAAATAAACAAGCCCAACACAAGAACTTTTCATCAATCCCCACCGTCGCAAAGCGAAACTAATCATAGGCGTCTCATATTTGAAGATGCTCTTATCATCTCCTGTTTGGAGACAACTGTGAGAGCTAATTTTATCGTGTCTGAAAAATTAAAATACAAATAAATTATCACAAATAAAAATATTTGGATTAAAATATCAATGTGAGTACAATCTCTATTCTATCCGTTGATTATTCCCTCCAAAAATAGATTTGACAAATTTGATCAATTCAAAGGGGAATCTCCACGTAGATCTCCTTTGGACTTGAATTTGAATTTCTATAACGTTAATTCGAGGGCTTTCGCCAATAATCCCGAATTAAACGCTATAGTCTTGCCTGGAATTTGATGATTTGAAAGTGGATTTGCCACTTGAATCTTCTTGAGATGATGTCTAAATATTTATAACGTTAATTCGAGGATTTTGTGCATATAATCCCGAATTAAACGCTATAATTTGTGGCGCACCTTTGACGAAAGACTCGATCTTTGTCTTGAACGCCTTTGAATATTCTTGAGCTTTGAAGAACCGTGTAGAGAGAATTATTTGCAATTTTTTCTCTGCTTGGCTCTTCGTTCTCGAGCTCTGTGTCAAATGAGGGTGTAAGGACCCCTTTATATAGGTGTCAGAGAGGTAGAGTTGTGATCTACTTGAACACCTTTGGTATTATCTCTTTATAATTTAATTTAAAGAAAATAATACATCATATATTTGGAATAATATGATTGGTCAATTTGACATTATCTCTTTAATATTTGCATTTTATAAACAAATAAATATAACCAATATTTGTCTTGATTTGATTGGAGCGTACATGCAATTGCTCCATGTAGCGCGGTCTGATTGGTCGGAATCTTTGACTGCGAAGCATTATTTGATTGGCCGAAATACTTCGTTTTGACACTTGTCGGCCACTGATTTGATGACAAAATATATTTTAAAATATCAATTAAATTGGCTATTTATACTTGAAATTAATTTATTAAATTCCAAATATAAATAGAAAAATATTATAATTGATAAATAATATAGTATATGACATTTGTCATTATTTAATTGGGTGCAAAATTAATTTGCCTACAAATGCCCCCTCGAGACTCATTCACAAATATATGCTTGAAAATGTAATTTTCGAAGTGAGTGAGTCACGAAAATGTGAATTAATTTCATTGGACCAAGATAATAAATTGGGCTGAAAATCTAATCCATGCATATCATGTATTTATCTTTGACATTTTCTTTTTCTTCCTTTTGACCAAAGATAAGGTGGGCCCAAATTGATTGTGTTGGTGCACCAAATACACAAAATTACTTGGTCATCTCCCTTTTGTTGTCAACGTCTGCACATGAATGAATTTCTTTCTTCTTCACCATGAATCTCTGCACGTCTTCATCTTCAGCCAAAAAAATTCCCTTCATCTCATGGAAGCTAGACTTTGATTCCAACACAATTTACCGCAAACTCGTGATTCCAGAGTAATTTATGTTTTAATTGGACTATAATTTAAAATCCAATTCCAACTCTTCTCTTAAACAACTAAGTTCTAATTGAATTCTAACTTGAATCCAATTCTAGCTCTTCAATTCGACATATATATAAGAGCTTGATTCAGCATTGATCAAGCACTAATTGTTGGGAGAATTTGTGGTATGCTTCATTTGTCAAATATTTTTTTCACTCTCAAATTTTAGCCATGCACGCCAGGTGTTTGCTTGAATGCCCCAACGAATTGCTGCTGAAAATTTCATGGTTTCTTTGCAGATTTTTTTTTTGTTTTGCCGCTGAAGCTTTCTACTCAAATTTATTCTAATTTTTGAGTTGGTGCATCGTTGAAGGTGCGATTGAATCTCTTTGTCCAACAATTTGAGAGCAACGAGAGGTTTCGTTTTTCTTTTTGATTCTCAAGTAAGTTTTTCAATTTATGAGTAATCTCAAATTAGATTTGAAATATTTAGTTCGTATATATGCAATTGAATGATTGAAAACTTTATTTCATATTCATTAATTGCTAGAACTAGAAATTTCAATGCTTTTAAAATATATATGTATATATATTTTTAGATCCATCCAAGCAATATATACATATATATATATATATTTTGTTTTCGCCTCAATTAGGCCCAAGTAGAGAGTCATAGTGCATGGAGATTAAAAATTTTACCATTGGTTTAAATTGTATCCTCCAAACGGGTTTGAAATATTAATCTCGTCGTTCTAATTTTATGCTAAGCTAGAAAATCATGTATTTCTTATCTAGCTTGCATTAGAGATTAATTAGAAAATTATACTTGGCTCAAATTGTCTCCACAAATTGGACTTGAATCATGAAATTCTTTTTTTGTTGGAATCTTAGATCCATAATTTCGGCTTGAGTCATTCATGTTCTCGGTCCAATTTCATGTCAAGTAAGAAGACCAAATATTTCATCACTTTGCATAGAGATTTATTGAAAAATGAATTACCAATTATCAATTGGTTTTCTCTGTAATTTTTGTAGAGGCCTACTTGGGGGTACATATATCACATGCTATATTTTCTTCTAATTTATTTGAGGTTTTTTTTTTTTTTTTTTTGACAACTCAATCATTTTTTCTTTTTATATCATATAGCGTGGTTTATTTCAAAGACAAATCTTCCCCTTCCGGTGAGAACCATTTGATCATCCTTGACAATCAAAATCAATCTCTAGAGAAAGGCACAATGTTAGCGGTTTATGCACCCCTTATTGGTGGTAGAAACGTGAGCCCGTGGCCGAGATTAACCAATTCTTCTCCTTTGAGCGAATGGTGTCAAGAAGCTTCATTGAGCTAGAACGTCATGGCGTGGATTTTATGAGCTAACCACCATGAGTCTCCTCGTCATCAACCATCAGACGACTTCTCCCATTTATGCACTTTGGGTCGTTCCATCATTGAAGGTGACGCAAAGTGGGATGGCGATCTTTGTTTTACCGGAGAATTTCGCTACACCAAAGGATATTGGGAGTGGACTGAGGACGTGCTTAGCCGATGTGGAGATAGACCGCGCCATCTCAAAATATATGATGCTGTTTATGCTTCACTGTTTACTTATGACCACAATTCCGATATCGTCAAAGCATTTTGCGAAGTATGGTGCCCTCTTACAAATACTTTGCTTACTTCTGTCGGGGAAATGTCCATCTCGTTATGGGACCTGCATGAACTTGTCGGACTTCCTATGACGGGCTGTCTTTATGATGAAGTTGTACCAAGTGGCTAGAGCTTACCGGAGTTGATGAAAAGAGAGAGAGATTTATCCCTCGTTCCTGTAAGTATTTGCTTTATACTTACCACTTGCTTCAAAATGCCGATGATAATCGATGCTCCCACGTATCCATTGACAAATGGGTGAAGTTTTGGTCCAAGAAAACTAATAAGTACCATCCGCCTCCTCCTCGTAAGGAGAAGAAAACGGTTCGGCCTAAGTCGACTCATAACCCTCTTGGTGATTGCAATTCACGAGAGGTGGTCGACTGCTGATGAGGCCTTATTTGCCAAGCTATGCATTGAAAGGAGTCTCAAGGAAGAAGTTTATTTGGCGGCCTATTTAGCTTGTTGGCTTTGCGTGTTTGTTCTTCTTAGTAAAGATGTCAACTCCATTCGTCCAAGTACTTTTAAGATGGCGTCCTTGATGGCGAATGGTCGACGAGTGAATTTAGCTATTCCCGTCTTGGCGAGCATATATGAGGGTTTGAATACCGTTGCAACTTCTCCAAAACCAGCCGGTACGAATCACTCTTTTCCTATCCACTTTGTTTATGCATGGCTAGCATGTTACTTCAAAACTCATTACTCGGTTTGGCAAGAGTTGCGTGGTCCAAAGATGATGAGATTTTTTGGAGAAGGAGGTGCAAAATATTATGAGCCACGAGAAGCACGCAAGAGAATTCATAAGGCCGAGTTTGTCTCTTGGGCTTGCAATATGCTTGTGAAAGCTGAGCCGTTCAAGTTTGTCGATGATGGTCGTGCCGAAGAGCTCGATCATACTTTGTTGCAATTCGTTCGAGTTATCTTACTCTTCGTCAAGGCGGCAGATTCATCATTGAGCCATATAGTCCTCATAGATTTGGGCATCAATTTGGGTACTATCAAGATGTACCAGGAATGCTCAGATATGACACACATGTGGCCTCTTTAGAAGAAGGACTCCGCTACTAGCGCTTATGTGTTCTATCAAAATCTTCATCAAAAGCTTGATTTCCTTGTCTGCCTGTTAATGCTAAGAAACTCTGCTCGGAAGCTTATAAAGCATGGTGGGCTAAAATCCATGGGACCTTTTTTGATGACAACATTGCATGTTTGATCAGACCGAAGTCAATTAAGATCACACTCAAACGTAAAAAGGACGAGGACAAGCAAGTTGATGGTGGCGAGAACGAACCTCCACATGCACTTATTCCTCCTATTGTGATCGAGTGTGATTCTCAAGCTGCTGTTGTGGAGGCAAGCAAAGGAAAATGTTCTTCACATAACGTAGCAGATAGTGATAGTAGCAACAAGGATCGTCATTGGAAAAGGCAACGAAAGGAAGTTACGCCTTTGAAAGCAACGGAGACTAATGAAAATGCATCGCGGTCTTCTTTAGCTAACTTTGTCGCGGAGGTCGTACTTCCTTGATCATGTAAGTTTAAGCTTCTCTTTTTCTAATGTTTTTTTGCTGAAATTCCCTTTTCATTCCTCTTTTAGTTGGAAGAAGAAGTGTAGTCTATCGACATTGGGGAAGAATCTGAGACTAGTCATTCGTCGACTATGACTCCTCCACTTGGGATGGGACTTAGAAGGAAACAATCTTCACCTCGTGCTGCGGTGTCAGTACATAAAGGTGAGAGCTTTTTTTTTTCAATTACCAAAAAGAGTTCCTTCAAAGGTTGTGGAGTGGTCTCATCGTGAAGATATCAAATACTCCGGTTGACTTTCTCTCGTCAATTGAGGACGATGTCTACCTCATTCTTGAGTCCATGAAGAGTTTTCAAAAGTGGAGGAATCGTTAAACATGTTTTTTGCCAAAGTTCGTGCTTATGACGAAGCGAGATCTTTATCTTCTGAGAAATTGTTCCAAAGTCTTCATGAGCAACAATTGAAAGAAGTTAAGGCTCGTTTTCAAGATGTGCAAGCTAAAGCAAGCGAAGAAGCCTCTGAGATCCAATCTGTTATGGACGAGTCGGAGCATGTTGAGGAAGATATCGCAGTATTGAAGGGACAAAGGATGAACTTGCGCGCTACTTTGAAGGAAAAGAAGCAACTTAATCATGATACTCAAGCCAAAGTTCATGAGGTCGAGAAAGACCTTGCAGCACTTGAAAGTACCGGCCCTCTAGATGATGCAATAGTGCAGAACTTGGAGTCTTCGAGAGCAAATTTGGGGATACTTACAGAAGACTTGAAGAGTCTAAACCCTTTTGCTTAGAATTTTGTTTCTTGTTGCATTCTCTTTTTTTTTTCGTACTTTTTGTTTTGCCCCCATGTTTTGAATATGATTAAGTAATAGAATTCTTCTTTTTCTTGCTTCCATCTTGCAATCTTTTAGCATACCTTAGTATTTCCCACGTCAACATCATCAAATGAGAAATAAAGATATTTCATATGTTATGACTAAACTTAGGAATGTCTAAGCTGCCTACGTACCTCATCAAGAGGATCAAGTCATTACGTAGTTCAAAGTACAAAATATTTGTTTGAAAGAGGGAGGGCCGTTCACAGTTCATACTCATGTGGGCCAGGAGGTTTTATTTGTTTTTCTCCTTTTTTTTGTTTTTGTTTTTCTTTTTTTTTCTTTTTTTTCGTTTTTTTCTTCTTTTTTTTTTCAAGCATAGTATCGTTTCAAAAATTTCCCATTGATTGGGCCAATTCTCAAACCGTCTTCAGCGACCACTTTATATGCACCATTTGTGTAGGCTTCTTTGATAACATACGGACCATCCCACGTTGGAAAGAATTTGTTTCCCGTTCGATGCGTTGTGACTGTAGGTCTCCTCACTGCAAGAACTAAATCGCCAACCTGAAAAGAACGCAGGCGCACTTTTTTATTGAACGCCCTAAATAATCGGGCTTGGTAACACTCGAGCCTTTGTTGTGCTTCTAATCTCTTTTCATCGAGAGCTTCCAACTCTTCAAGTCGTATTTGAGCATTTTCTTCCTCGGTAAGTCCTTCTTGTATGGCTATCCTTAATGATGGGATTTGCTGCTCAAGTGGAAGGACCGCTTCTACTCCATAGACTAGTGCGTAGGGAGTTGCTTGAGTAGGTGTTCTGACAGTGGTCCTGTATGCCCATAGAGCTTCTCCAATCCTCTCGTGCCAATCACTCTTTGACTTAGCTACCACTTTCTTCAGTAGATTGCACAAAGTTTTGTTGAATGCTTCGGCAAGACCATTGGCGACAACATAATACATAGAGGAATTTCTTTGTTTAAAATCAAATTTTTGACATAACTTGTCTATCAAGCTATTGCAGAAGGGCTTCCCATTACCAGTGATGATGTATCTAGGCACTCCGTAATGATAAATGATGTGGGTGCGGATAAAATCAGCAACATTCTCCTTCTTCACTTCTTTAAGAGGTACTGCTTCAACCCATTTAGAGAAATAATCTGTTGCAGCCAGAATATACAAGTGACCTTCGGAGGACTTCGTCAAAGGTCCCACAACATCTAAACCCCAAGCATCGAAAGGCCATGAAGCAACGGTAGGATGTAATGGCTCAGGTGGTTGGTGGATCAAATTGGTGTGAAATTGACAAGCTTGACATCTTTTTGCATAGTCTATGCAATCTTTGACCATAGTAGGCCAATAATAACCTATTCTCTTTATGCGGAAATGTAGTTTTGGCCCCGATTGTTGAGCACCACAAACCCCAGAATGAGCTTCTTCCATGGTTGGACCTTTTCATTATCACTCAGGCAGCGTAAGAAAAGTCCATCAAATGATCGTCTATAGAGCGTGCCTTTGTAATAGATGAAACGAGTTGCTCACCGGTGGGTGTCGGTCCTCCGTCTTAGATCATTGGGTAACTTCCCCGTATTTCAAGTAGTCAACCAGTGGTTGTTGCCAATCTTCTTCTTCAACTTCAAAAACCTCCGTGACGTGATTTTCTTCTTCTTGGAGCATGTCATCCTCATCATCACTGAAGATTGGTGGTATGATCCAACTCTTACATATTGGTATACGTGTTTCCTTGTCGGTCATGGAAAGTGTTGAAGCGATTTTTGCCAAGGCGTCAGCTTGTTTGTTGTCTTTCCTCGGTAGATGCTTGAGTTCTACATCTCCTAGCCATCCCATCAGTCTCTTTGCGTAATTATGATATGGGAGCAATTCAGGTTTTTTGACTTCATAGAGACCAAGGAGTTGATTGACCACTAGCTGAGAATCTCCATATACTTTGAGGGGTAGTTGTTTTGCATCAACTGTTATTTCTAATCCCAAGATTAGAGCTTGATATTCCGCCACATTGTTTGAGCAATTCTGTGTTAATGTAAAGGAGTAAGGTAGTACTTCTCCTTCTGATGTAACAAATACAACTCCAGCGCCAGCTCCTTCTTTATGGGAGGCTCCATCAAAGTACATCTTCCAAGGAGGCGTAACTTCAATCACGAAGACATCTTCATCAGGCAAGTCATCGGATAACTCCCATTCGGCAGGCATGGGATTATCAGCTAGAAAGTCTGCTAGGACTTGCCCTTTTATGGCTTTTTGAGGAACATATGTGATTTCAAATTATTGCAGTTGGAGGTACCATTTTGCAAGCCTATCCGAAAGTACTAGCTTCGCCATGACATACTTCAAAGGGTTAGCCTTTGAGACCAAATGAATGCTATGAGATTGGAAATAATGCTTCAGCTTCTGGATTGAGAAAATAAGTGCCAGACACAACTTTTCAATAGGTGAATATTTGAGCTCATTTGGCGTCATTGTCCTGCTCAAGTAGTACAAAGCATTCTCCTTTCCTTCATCATTTTTCTTAGCGAGCAGGATTCCTACAGAGCGTTCCTGAGCAGCAATGTAAAGAATTAAAGGGCGCCCTGGAATAGGCGCAACCAAGACTGGAGGCTTCCTTAAGTAGGACTTTATGCTTTTAAATGCTTTGTCACAGGCTTCATCCCATTGAAATGGTACGTCTTTCTTCATCAGCCGACTGAATGGTTGACAACGACCGGCTAAATTTAAAATAAACCTCCGGAGATATGCTAACTTTCCTTGCAAACTTTTGAGTTCGTGGATGTTTCGCGGTTCTGGCATCCTCAAGATGGCATCTATCTTTGCTTGCTCAATTTCTATACCCCACTGGCGGACGATGAACCCAAGGAATTTTCGGATGTAACCCCAAACGCACATTTGGAAGGGTTCATTTTTAATTGATATCTCCTCAAGCGTTCAAAAACCTTCCTCAATTCATGAAAATGATTCTCTCGCTTCTTTGACTTTACAACCAAGTCATCAACATAGCATTCGACATTCTTATGAAGCATGTCATCGAAAATCTTTTGCATTGCCCTTTGATATGTGGCGCCGGCATTTTTTAGCCCAAAAGGCATAACTTTATAGCAATATATACCTTTAGGAGTGCGAAATGCAGTCAACTCCTCGTCTGCCGGTGCCATACGTATTTGGTTGTACCCAAACGATCCATCCATGAAGGATAAAGCTTCATGGCCTGTAGTGGCATCTATCATTAGTTCAGTAATTGGTAATGAGAAGTCATCTTTAGGGCATGCATTATTCAAATCCCTGAAATCAACACATACTCGAATTTGCCCATTCTTCTTTCTTACAGGAACGATGCTGGAAATCCACATAGGATACTTAACCTCTCGGATGAAACCGACTTCAATGAGTTTGTTCACTTCGCCTTCGATCAACGGGATTAACTCAGGTCGAAATCTACGCTGGCCTTGTTTGACAGGACGAGCTCCTTTCTTTACTGACAGGTGGTGTAAAGCTACATTTGGATCTAATCCGGGCATTTCTTTGTAGGACCATGCAAATACATCTTTAAATTCATGGAGTAATGTAATATAAGTTCCTTCTTCTCCATGAGTTAGTGAGGCACTTATGTAAATTGGTCGAGGATTTTCAATGTCGCCTAGATTAACTTCTTTCAATTCATCGATGGTGGCTTTAATACCCTCCTCAAGTTCTGCAGGAGCATCTTCAGCGTCTTCTTCTTCAACCTCACTCTCTTCAATTAAGGTGATGTGCTAAGTTTGTGCAATGTTTTCTTCAACATTATTGCTAATATAATTAGACGATGCTACACTTTCTTTATCGTCCTCGTCATCAGATTGTACTAGTGTGAAGATCACGGTTTGTGCTTTAGCCTTTAAAACTTTGCCACATGATATGGTTAAGGGTTGTCTGGCGCTTCATTCTAGAAGGGATCAAGCTTCTAAGTTTTTGTGTATGTGAAGACTTGATGTTTTTGTTCGGACGTACCACTACCTTTTTCTTTTGATGTCTCACTCTTTGACACGGACACAACCTATCAAAGACGGATTGTCTGTTGGTTATTCCGTGCAATTCTTTTCTGTGGGGGCCAAGTCTGTTAAATATGGATTCTCTCAAATTTTCTTCCCTCTTGTGATCTTCGGTTGAAGAAAACCCTTCAGAAATAGAATTACTGTTGACCCTCTTTATAGTGATACGAATAGGCTTAGGTGGAGTAAAAACCTAAACCTACTCGAGAATCTTGAATTGCATGTCCTTTTTTCTTGAGCATTATTTGGGTAGCGTTGAGTCCGTGAAGTTTCTTACCGGTGGCTTCAGGAGGAAGTTTTCCAAGGTTGAGCTTTTCTTTGGGATCGTATCCGGCTTTAATAAGGAGCTTGAAGGCTTTGGGGTCGAATCCTTTTTGTCTATGGCTAATGCTTCCTGTCCTCCTTCCTCTTCTTGGGTTGAGGGCACAAATCCCTTGAGCGGTGGCTTAGACGGTTGCTTCATGTTGATTTGAGTCAATGGTAAAGTTAGACTCTTTTGACGATTCAGGTTCGAGGGTGGATGACTCATTTTTTCTTGCGTTTTGATTATTGCATGACTTTGGCCCTTCGGAGGGCAATATTTCCTTTCCCTTGTTAGCATCTTCAATATAGTACTTAGCATCAGCAAAGTGTGACTCAGCTTCAGTAAAAGGTTTGTTGTCACCGAGTACCTTTTTCACTATACCCATTTGCGACAATACTTAAACATTGATGCTATGTAGATGGAACTACTGCATTTTCATGTAACCAGGGACGACCGAGAAGCATGTTGTAGGAAGTCTTGGCGTCTATGACATGGAATAATGCGCTCGACACCATGTCCTCTATAGTCAATTGCATTCTATAATACCAACAGCTCTTTGTCCTCCTTGATTGAAGCCTTGGATCATGAGGCGGCTGTTAGAAAAGTTCATATGGGGATTTCTAGTTTCTTCAAAATTCAGGAGGTAAGATATTGACTACAGATCCTCCATCAATAAATACTCTATTCACTTTTTGTTCACGTATAATCCAGACGAACAAAGGACGATTATGAGGTTTAGACCCAAGAGCAAATCTTCATCAGTAAGGTAATTGTAGACATGAGTAATCAGAGGATCTCCTCCATGTATCCTCATTGTTTGTCCCCATGTGTGGTGTTACATGAATCCTTATTTGGTTGATATGTTCGCTCTCGATTGTAATAACATTTGTCGCGGCGGAATCCTCTTCAAGAATATATCTTACCTTGGCGAGCCAACTGCATAACTTTAATCCTTGAACACGAATCTTGTATTGCGTGCCCAAGCAATATTTTATTTTCGTCCTTTCGTTCGTTCCTCCCTCGGGTCGCTTATTATTTTCTGGCAGATCAATGAGTTAGCTTCCAAGTCATCAAAATATCCAGGAACATCAGAGTCAAGAAATGGATATTCTCTTGCTTGTATTTCCTTTAAAGTTAGTTTCCTTTGTGGCCTCTCATAAGGGAACATTATTCCTTGAGGCAACATTGTCTTTGCAGTGCTTTTGAGCTTGAAATAGTGCACGTTCACTGCATTTGATTCTTTGCTTGGAGCTTTTGAAAAGGGCTTGCCCCCTTTCTTCACTTCTTGTTTTTCCTTGTTTCTGCGAAGCTCTTGGACAGGTGGCCCTTCAACCCCACTTGCCATCATACTCAACTCCATATCATGTGCTCGAGTAGCCAATTCTAGAAGAATCTGGGCAAGATTCCTTGGAGGATATAGCGAAGTCCCCAATGCATTCCTTGAATACACATCTCGATGGCGGAAGCTTCAAATAGTCGATCTTTGCAATTAAGACTTAGATTCCTCCACCTATTGATATAATCAATGACTAGCTCTTCTTTCCATTGGCGAGAATTTGTAAGCTCAACCATGTTGACAGTTCGTCTAGTGCTGCAGAAGCGATTGAGAAATTCTTACTCTAGTTGTTCCCATCCGTCAATTGAGCCGGCCTCCAAGTCAGTGTACTAATCAAATGCATTGCCTTTTAGTGATCGAACAAACTACTTGACTAAATGGTCACCATAGGTTCCCGCGTTGTAGCATGTTTCAACAAAATGAGCCACGTGCTACTTAGGATTGCCCCTGCCATCAAATTGTTGAAACTTTGGTGGTTGATAACCCATTGGCATCTTCAAGCTGTCGATCCTCGGAGTATATGGCTTGGAGTAAGTAAGGGATGATTTTGAGCTTCCTTCGATCTTGCTTTTGATGGTTCCTTCAATGAATTCTTTTAGCTGGTCCATGGGAATCAATCCGTCAGAAGAAATTTGAAGCTCCTTTGCATACTTGTCTCTTCCAGTATAATGTTGTTTTGCAAATGCTTCCACTTCATCATAAGCCTCAACTTGTTTCCCCATGACATGACTTGCATCAACATTATCTGCCTTGTTGATCAATCGAGCAATCTGTGCGTCTTGCTCTTGGACATGCTTCGTGAGTCCTTCAATGGCTCTCGTCAGACTTGCGAGTTGTTCCTCTATGGTTGTCGTATTAGTCACCATAACTGGAGCCACGGAGTAGCTAGACACGGAGAGATGACGGAGGAGATTTATTTACATCACTTTCGCCTGCATAGCTAGGTGAATGTAAGTTCTTCTCGATGTACTCAGCGAGAGGAGACATTTGAGAAGATTCTTTGAGCTTCTTCGACATGCTCCTCGTAGTAACACCGACACTCTTGGTACTTGAGTTCGAAGACTTTGATATAGTGAGTTTGGAATTCACGGACTTCATAGCTTTTCCTTGAGTATCCATGTGAATGCCTTTCTTCTTTGCTGAAGGGAAGAGATGAAGGGTAGAGCGGTCCCACTGGGCGTGCCAAAATTTGTGAGCGCTAATTTTATCGTGTCTGAAAAATTAAAACACAAATAAATTGTCACAAATAAAAATATTTGGATTAAAATATTAATGTGAGTACAATCTCTATTCTATCCCTTGATTATTCCCTCCAAACTATATATTTGACAAATTTGACCAATTCAAAGGGGAATCTCCACGTAGATCTCCTTTGGACTTGAATTTGAATTTCTATAACGTTAATTCGAGGGCTTTCGCCAATAATCCCGAATTAAACGCTATAGTCTTGACTGGAATTTGATGATTTGAAAGTGGATTTGCCACTTGAATCTTCTTGAGATGATGTCTAAATATTTATAATGTTAATTCGAGGATTTTGTGCATATAATCCCGAATTAAACGCTATAATTTGTGGCGCACCTTTGACGAAAGACTCGATCTTTGCCTTGAACACCTTTGAATATTCTTGAGCTTTGAAGAACCGTATAGAGAGAATTATTTGCAATTTTTTCTCTGATTGGCTCTTCGTTCTCGAGCTCTATATCAAATGAGGGTGTAAGGACCCCTTTTATATAGGTGTCAGAGAGGTAGAGTTGTGATCTACTTGAACACCTTTGGTATTATCTCTTTATAATTTAATTTAATGAAAATAATACATCATATATTTGGAATAATATGATTGGTCAATTTGACATTATCTCTTTAATATTTGTCTTGATTTGATTGAAGCGTACATGCTATTGCTCCACGTAGCGCGGTCTGATTGGCCGGAATCTTTGACTGCGAAGCATTATTTGATTGGCCGAAATACTTCGTTTTGACACTTGTCGGCCACTGATTCAATGACAAAATATATATTAAAACATCAATTAAATTGGCTATTTATACTTGAAATTAATTATTAAATTCCAAATATAAATAGAAAAATATTATAATTGATAAATAATATAGTATATGACATTTGTCATTATTTAATTGGGTGCAAAATTAATTTGCCTACAACAACCTTTGCAAGTCATCTGCATCAAGAATGCAAAGGAAATGGAGAAGATGAGAGCAAAACAAACTTGAATCAGCGGAGACATATTGTCCGGACAGGCAAAGTGTATTTTGCCCTTAAATATATTTTGTACCTCTGAATTATGCGTGTAATTACATTGAACCCCATAAAGTACGAAAGGTAATTATAAAAATATCGCTGATAAAATAATTTGGCATTAGCAGAAAAGATGCCCTCCTCACGACATACTTCCTATGCCTTTTATTTTACATCCTAAAGTATGCTTTATTCAAAAATCTCCCCTGAAACTACTTTTTAGTGTTTAAAATTTATTTAGTTTAGGGGTGCAAAATATATTTAAGGGCAAAATACACTTTGCCCTCCTCAACTATATTTGATTTAGTATTTATCCCTCCTAAACTAAGAAATATAACACTTACCCCTGGTTGGACAAAATTGCCCCTCATGCCTTCAATAATTATATTATTTTCAATGTATATATTTGGTTATTTTACACATCAAATCATCACCAAATTATTTTCTAACTAAATTTTTTTAATAACTGAAGAATTTAAATTAAAATAGAATAATACATTAATATATATAATAGATACACTATAAATATAATATCCCAACAAAAAATCCTTTTACATAAAAGTTTTTTTTTTTTGCATTTATTGTACTCATATATTACTTACCTTAATTTTTTTATTGTATTTATTTTACAATGTGAACTATTTTACATACTCAATGTCAATTAATGAATAAGTAAAATATATACACAAAAAAGATTATGTAAAATTTTCTTATTAATTTGATAATAAAATTAAGCTATTAACTATTTAATTTTATATATAAAGAGGAGTAATTATATATCCATTTTTTTACATGTATTTTCTTTGAAAGATATGACAAAATATAAAATTAAGCTATTAACTATTTAATTTTATAGATAAAAATGAGTAATTATATATCCATTTTTTAAATCTATTTTCTTTAAAACATATGACAAAATGTATTTTTTAATCTGCATTTCCAAAATGTGTTTAAATTTTTGTTAAGCATATATATTGTGAATTTCTTTTGAAAGGCATATTTTAGTTGTTGGGATATTATATTTGTTGTGTATTTATATTTATTAGCTTATCCACCTTTAATTTAAATTCTTCACTTAATAATTTTTTTTAAGTTAGAAAATTATTTGGTGATGTTTTAATGTGTAAAATACTAAAATATATTAGGAACAATATAATTATTCAAGAAATGAAGGATAATTTTGTCAAACTAGGGAGTAAGTATTATATTTATTAGTTTAAAGGGCCAAATATTACATAAAAAATATTTCAGGAGGGCAAAATATATTTAACATTATATTTAATTCTATATTTAATATATATATATATATTCACGTGCCAACTTGAGGGGGGAGTATTGAATTTAACCTTGTCATGTGGAACAATTGAATAACATATTTTGAGTTCATTTCTTTCAAATTCTAATGTACAAACTATAATTGGCATGTTTAGGTTGATAATTTGTAATAATATTTAATAAAAAATATGGATGTCTATATATATAGTGGAAGTCATAAATTAGATAGAGTGAAAATACAGAAAAGAGATGTTCCACATAGAAATATGATGGAAGTTACTCGGGCATTGATAAGGATGTAAGGTATATGTTGGTGTTTGAGTGATTCATCACTCTACTCTTTCCCACATAGAAATTTTATTAGAGAAATAAATTTCTTATATTGAGTTTAAGATTCAAATGTTGTTTGAAATGTTAAGGAAATTAGAGTAAACGCGGGAATACTCCATAGGAGTAATGCTGCTTGCACAGTGCGGAAAATGCTCAATCTCATAAATCATCTTTTTGCACAAAAATATTTGAATTTATCTAGATTAAATAGAAAACAATTTCAAAATTTTTTATATCTGTTCTTTTAATAGCTTTACTGTCAAACCTGAAACTGTTGTCCATTTTCTACCATTTTTTCTGCTGAGTTTTTATTACCAAATTTAATTCTATATTTAATCTTTTGTTATTTTTTGAAGCCTATCAAAGGCTTGTTTGTCCACACTTCAAACAACACAACACCAACATTTGAAAATCACCAACAAAATTCACCTGAAAATCCCCTCTCATTTTTTCTGCACTGTTTTCTTCATAAATAAGAGATTTGCTCTTCAACTTTTGCGGTGAAGTGAGTATTGTTCGAGGAATTTTTCAGTATAGTGCAATGTTGAAAAATAGAACCGCAATATCCTTGAAGAAGTTGCGTAAATCCTGGTGCATAACTATTCGGGACATATAATTTTTTCAAATCAAACAGAAATTTTGTAATTCAGTTGGTATTTGGATTGGACAAGAGTTGTTATGATATAATTCTTTAGTTAAGTTCACTATTTAAATTTGGGGAAAAAACTTTTTTCATCCACTAACTTTGTCACGGTATAATTTTGGTCCATTAACTTTGGTAGTTTTAGATTTAGTTCGATATCTTTCAATTTGGTCCATCAGCCTTATTTATGACCATTTTTCCCTTTTCCTATAAAATAGCTAAATAATCCATTTTTCCTGCTCTAAAATGGCCCAACATACTTTCGAAATAAATTAAGCCCTTATAAATTTGTACCTTTTGTCGGCCGTCTTGTTCCCGGGTATTCCAAGTCCTCAATTTTATGGACTTCCTCCAACCACGCTACAGCAGCAGAGAGTTCGCAGGCACTTGGCTCATTCAGCAACAAGCAGCACAACCCTATTTTATTTTCTATCTTAGAGAGTAGAAAACACTCTAGTACAGGGACTTAATAGAATTTTGGAGAACAAATTGAACATAAGCTTTTCTTTATTGAAAAAATATAAATAACATTACATAGATATTAATTCCTCTATAGGAGGAGACAACTATTTAGCCTTTTATGGAGCAGAGGACTTGACTCTTTGGGAAAACCCCCATAAACTAAGAATTTGAAAGCTACACAGATAGACACTTGGAATATTATGCTTTTGAAGAGTAGGAGAATATTTTCCGATGATCCCCTTTTGCCTCGTTGCTTCCTTATTTATAACCATCCACGGACTCCAAATGCGGATTTCCAACTTGTTTTTGATGACGTCTTTGCGTTCATCATCACTTTATCTTTTCTGTATAATGTCATTGTGTCATCATCCCTCGTCTTTTCCAGCCGGTGGTTATAATGGCTTGTCGGCCATGTGATTGCTAGCTGGCTCCTTTAATTTATTCTGACTGTTGCCTTTTGTTATTTTCTGTCGACAGTCTCTTTTTTGAATTTTTATATAATTCGAATCTTACTTCTCCCTAAAAAAATTCTTCCGTTTACCCTTGTCCAGCTTTGGTTCGGGTTTCTTTTGAGTAACCTGTATCTTGGTTCCGAATAGTAATTTTTCTTGTTTTTGCAGCAAGGACATACACGGTTATGCCATTTCCCCAACATGGAGCATGTTGCATGTCTTCATCCTTCTGGCCTCAATTGCAGGTAGTTTGTTCTCCCATATGAGCATTCTCTTTTTTTCGAGCATGCTTTCTGCAAACTCAGTACTCTTACTTGTCATGGAGTTTAACAGAAATGATCCATTCACTTTATTAGAGAAGATCTTAAATGGATACTTGACTTTGTCCATCTCAGTGTGACAGACCAATAGATCCCAAGCTATTTTAGTGAAAATGTCGTCTTCATTGATAGCTGACACCAGTGGAGCTTCTTCTGAGGCCACTTTAATTTTGTTAAAAGCTACCATATCTAGTCTCTATAGTTTGATGAAATGAAACACTGGATGCGTTGGAAGCAGATCGGCCAGGGAAGCGCGGCGGAAGCGCGAATAATCGAAAAACGGTAAAACAAGCGATAATTAACGAAATTAATTCTGATCAAGGGGTGTACCCTTGATCTTTCCCAGGCGTTCGGTGTATTAAATATAAAACATAGGCCAAGAAATCACGAAAAAAAACAAGGAGCGAAAACCAAAAATGGAGTTTTACCTTTATCGTTTTTCTCGTACGGCTACTAGCGTTGTCTCCTCTCCGTTTTCATTTTCGGATCCGTCCACGTCGAGACCTCGATCTTGTGATCCTCCCAAGAATGACACACCACCACTAAAGGATGTGGAGATTTCGTGCTAGCAAAATCTCCACAGAAGAGATGGAGATCAAAACAATCGCTATGAATTAACGTGTTTTGATCTCTCTTTCGTTTTTTCTTTTGATCTCCAAGACCAAATGAAAAAATTGATATGGAGAACATGGGAGAGAGAGAGACGCACAAATTTTGTGCGGTTTTGAGAGGCTAGTATGTGTGTGTGTGTGGCTAGGGTTTAATGAAGGTATATATATGACCTAGTCATACACATACTAGGAGTCCTAACCTAGTTAGGCTCCAAAACAACCATCCTAACCCTAGCCACCCTTAAGCACGAATTTTGCCTAAAAAATCAGCCAAAGAACCTTCCAAAATTGTCCTCCTTGACTTAGCCAAGGTCCAACCAAGGCTTGGGGCTTGTATTTAATGAATTGGGCTCGATAGGATCAAGCCCACGTCTTATGGACTTATATTAATCTAATTTGATTATAAGCCCAACATTAAACTCTTTATCTTTTAATTTAATTAAAAGATCCAAGCCAATGCTCTCTCTTTCAATTTATAAATACAATTTATAAATTGGACCAAGCCCAATAAAATTAATCTAATTAATTTTACTAGCTAACTTGAAATTCTAATTTATCCAATTAATTAAATTTCAAGTCATCCATCCAATGGATTGGTCTAAATAAATGATCCAATTATTTATTCTCTCCAAAGATTAATTTAATCCAATTAATATAATTTGACTCTTCAAGAATTAATTCCAAATTAATTCTATCCCACTATAGTGGTAGGGTGTGACTCTTTAGGTTCACCCTCAGCTAGACTTGGTCATGTGTGACCAACACAATTAATTAATCTAATTTAATTAATTATTTCTGATTATCTCATAATCGGAAATGGCCCGTTACCATAGGTGGTTGTCTAGGAACAGTCCATGGCACTAGAGACTAGGTGAATGTTGGCGTGAACATTTAGGCTCCGAATCCATACGAGTACGGTCCTATTGTCAACCGTCTCCTGGCCTTAGTCTAGGACATTGAATTGGGTATCGGTTCCCATCCTTGACTAGGCAACTATGCTTAACACTCGAGATACGTTTACTCTACTGATCCGATCTAGGAAACCTATCCCTGATCGATCAATCGCTTTGGCCAAAGACTTTTAGAGTCTAAACCATCACAAGGTGCATAGGAGAACTCTCTGTCATATAATGACAGGGGACAGATCCTCTCTTGGAATCCACCGTCCTCGCTACATACTCCGAGTGCACTGGATAAGGCTTATGATGACCATGCCTCATGACACAGCCACCGCTCGTCATATCCAAGATACAGTCTTCGTATGCACGTGACTGCCATAATTCCTCAAGTCAGAGGACTAATTCTCAAACTATCGTAATCGGGAATTCCAGTCATACCGACCAAGCCTTAAGAGGCTTCCATATGACGATTCCCACGAGTCACTTCAGTCAGTTGACTACTTTGCCAACTAACCCAGTAAAACTGCACAGACGACCTACGTCTCCTACCGACGAAACACGGATGCAGTACTTAATGCAAGTCTCCATAGGATCCTTGATGCCCAATCTCGAGATCCTTGACTTGGAACGTTCCAGACCGATCCTTAGGAGTTGGTTTCATAGCTGCCAAACTTATGCGCAGCCCAACTCCACGGGTTAACCTTTCGATCCGTGGGCATTTCGTTGTGATATTGAAACCCCGTTCAATATCAGTGGTAAACACAACGAAAATATTGCCATCTTGATGAATTCTTACCATATTCACCAATCTAATAATATTTAATAAAGATTGTTGAACGGAAAACAGCCAATCCAATTGGCTTTTGGTCACCCATTCCAACAATCTCCCACTTGACCATTAAGCCAATTACCCATGTCACTTAGAACCTTTTGAGCATGAGCAATCTACGATACCGACTCAGTTTCGCGGGTCTACTTTATTTCCTGCTGAATCTATACGGTCCAACAGTGTATTTCCTTTCACCATCGTTGCTTGCAAATGGTTGTTATCTAAGAATTTTTGCGGATCTTGTGATGAGATCTCGGGCCCATAAGGCTCTTGCCCTAGCTTTGTCTTTCGCCTCTAAGGCTACAACTGGCTCGACTGTGCTAGGCACCACATCCATCACATGGATGTTGTTTTTCGATCCAAACCACTTTCCTAGACTGACTTGTTAAAGTCGCCCCAAATTCAACTTTTAAGATGGGGAGTTTGCTTGAAATCCCTCCAAGCTACCATGCCTACCATCAAGTCCGAACATGATTATACTTTGAGGACTTATCCGTTATTCACATGAGTCTGGAAGCTAGTATCGCTTTAGCTTTCCAGAATTAACTCTCCACAAATCGTATATCAGACACACTTCTTTAATCCTTATTCAGGAATTAAAGACTGTTCTTGACAACTGTCTATTGCAAATTTGTGTATTTCCAATATACGTTGTGTCATGTCCTAAGCATACACAAATCAGGTCCAACACACCAAACCAACACTTTCGTGTTGTCTTCGGCACAGACGTAGGAAATGTCCAAGACATCTGAGATGTCTCATCAGTCAACCATGACTGAGTTTTGAATAGCTCGACCCTAATGTAGGAATCTAATTCCTTTTATGGAGAATTTCGTGAACAACTTTATATGTGTCTTAGTGTTTCTCAAACATATTAACCTCATTCCAAATGGGAAAGACGTTTTATACTAAACACATTGAAACTCACACCAACTCCCACTGACGTTGGGCTCATTTTATCAAATCATAGCTAGTATGATCTTTAGATAAAAATGAATATTCCAGTTTTACGAAGTCTCAAACCCAATTTGAACTTCTTAGTGAATCCTTAGGCTCTAAGCCATTGATTCTAAACGATGTCCAACATCGCTCCTCCTTATGTCCTTTTAGATTAAAATCCAATTCCATGGACAAATAAGTACTGGATATTTGTCAGTTAGAGATGTAGTTGATTACGAATGATGCATTTGAGAAGTTATATGAAAACTTACTCCCCATTATTTCCTTGACGTGTATAGACCATCCTATTAACTCAAGTACTTTGTGGGACGAGAGTTTCATCATACAATAAGGGCCAATCTGTTTCAGTGAAACACCAATCAAACAAAGTCCAACTTAGTTCGATTTCTTCCTTATCAGAGACCGGTCAACCGTGGTCCTTTCAGGAACTTCACTGAGTGAGAATCACATTCTCATAAAGAACTCTCACTAAATACACACCCTCTCGATTCAATCGAAAGTTGATCATGTTGGTTCACCACTCCAAGTCTAACTCTTTGAACCTCATCAAATAAAATTAGACTGGTGAACCCCCACAGCGATCTTGTGTATTTTAGTAACTCACAGATATCACACTGGATTCAATCCAACATGTAACTGGTGAAACTCATTTTGTCCCACAAAAGAGCTTTTGCGGTCTTTCTCCTTCTCAGTAAGGTTTTGAAAGCTAATAGATCCAAATCGCCTATTTCTAGTGCTCTTTGAATCCATCAATCTCTCTCTTCCTCAACTAGAATAGATTGACCTACCAGGACTGTAAGCTTGGGCTTTTTTATTATCATTTTATTCTGTATTTGAGTATCCATAATTCAACTATGAAATAGTATACGTTTCACCCAGCAGACATGAATCCATTTAATGCCAAATAAGAAGCTTCATTGATCAAAATATGTAATCAAAATTGTCCAACAATAATTGAAAACATTATTTCGATCATGCTAGGTTACATAGATACTATCCTAACATGATCACCATTGAGCCTTACTAAGCCCCTAGTCTTTTATAGCAACAGCCCCGCTATCGCTATGCCTTAGGACCTTTTGTTTCGGCTTTTCTACTCCTCATCACTATCTGCAAACCATTTGTAAATTATGAATTCGTTGGTATCCAATACCAAGAGTAGAATGGTGATTATGTTAATACTCAATTAAAGATTTATACCTTCATTGGAGAGGAGCTTGCTACACTCCCTCTTCTAATGGCCCTTCTCTCGACAATAAATGTAAACATCATTCGGAATCCTTGATTGATGAACCCTCTTCCTCTTTCCTTTACCCCCGCCTAGCGGTGTAACAGGAATACTTTAAGTGTTAGCAGTGATAGAAAACATCTCACCTTTCTTCCTCTTCTCGCGTCTGGCAACCTTGCCCTTCGTTTCAGAGGTTGAAGCCTCTCCCATTAGTACCATCGGCACAGATTTTTCAATCGTTGCCTCGTACTTGACCAATATATTAATCAACTCATGAAAGCTTTCCTTAAGCTCATTCATGTTATAGTTGATAGTAAATTGATCAAGGGAGAGAGATAGGGATTATAGAATCAAGTCAACGTATGTTTCTTCCTCCTTGAAATCAGCCTGGAGGTTTTTAAGCTTCTCCACTAGGGACAGCATCATCACTCCATGCTCACGTACGGACGATCCCTTAATTCTGCTAAATTTTAGCTCCATGATATCTTCTCTTTTTTGGTGGGGGTTGTTTTTCCATGAATCGTAAATCGCTCCACTAATCCATTTTGATAACTTTGAAATTTTCAGAAAATTTGGTGACATAGTATGGACTGAAGCTAAAGCTCCAAACTTATACCACTCTCGAACTTCTTTGGGTTTAGGCCCTTCTAACATCAAGGCCCTGTTATATTTTTCAGATATCTCGATAATGGTCTTGCTTGGGTTAACTCCTCTGCGGAAATTAATTTTTCCCACATTCACTGATAAACCTGCCAAGCAGAAGAAAAAGAAGAAGATAATTCGTTAATATTAGCCTTAGAAGTGCCTGTCATTGGTCTAAGGATAATCTCTTCCTCTTTTACCCCAGAGGTGCTGGGTTGACTCGATCAATCGCTATGGCCATAGACTTGAAAAGTCTAAACCATCTCAGAGCGCATAGGAGATCTAGATGTCACAATACATATAGGGGACAGATTCTTTCTTGGAATCCACTGTCCTCGCTACATACTCCGACTGCACTGGATAAGGCTTATGATGACCATGCCCCATGGCACAGCCGTCTCTCGCCATGTCCAAGATATAGTTTTCGTATACACGTGACTGCCATGATTCCTCAAGTCCGAGGACTAATCCCGTACTATCGGAATCGGGAATCCTAGTCATACCGATCAAGCCTCGAGAGGCTTCCATATGACGATTCTTGTGAGTCAGTTCAGTCAGTCGACTACCTGGCCAACTAACCCACTAAAATTGCATAGACGACCCATGTCTTATGCCGACGAAACATAGCTGAAGTACTTAGTGCAAGTCTCTATAGGACTCTAGATGCCCTATTTCGAGGTCCTCGACTTGAAATGTTTCAAACCGACCCTCAAGAGTTGGTTTAATAGCTGCCAAACCTATACGCAGCGCAACTCCGTGGGTTTAACCTTTTGATCTGTGGGCATTTCACTGTGACATTGAAATCCCATTCAATGTCAGTGGTAAGCACAACGAAAACAGACTGCCAACATGATGAATTCTTACCGTATTCATCAGTTTAATATTATTTGATAAAGATTGGCGAATGGCAAATAGCCAATCCAATTCTTTTGGTCACCCATTCCAACATGTCATGGTTGTGATTAGCTTGCGTGCTTTGGTAGGGATTTTATCGAACAAAGAACTTCCACTTGCCGCATCTATCAAGCTTCTATTTGTCTTAGAAAATCCTTCATAGAAGTATTGAATCAAGAGGTGATCCAGAAGTTGGTGATGAGGCCAACTCTGCACTAGTTGCTTGAATGTTTCCCAATACTCATGAAAATTTTCCCCAAAAAATTGATGTATTCCATTTATTTCCTTTTGGATGGTTGTAGTTCGTGAGGCCGGAAAGTAGTTTTCAAGGAATTTCTTTTCAGGTCGTTCTAACTAATTATGGATCCCGAAGGTAGAGAATAGAGCCAATCCTTTGTTATATCGCCTAAAAGAGAAAGGAAAAGCTTATAATTTGACTTGCTCTCTTGGCGATCTCTAGGGGTCTCACGCTAGAACATACTACGTGAAATTCCTTGAGAAGCTTGTGTGGATCTTCACCTGCAAGGCCACGAAAAGTTAGAAGTAAGTGAATAAGCTAGATTTAAGTTCAAAATCAACATCTAAAGTTAGATATTTAATGCAAATAGGTTATTTATTTAAGTCAAGAGAAGTCATTTCATTAATTGTCCATTCCGGATTTTGAGCCATGACTACTTCTTCAGAATCACTAGACGTAGGCATGTCTAGTGCAAGATCTACCTCTGTCTCAAAAGAGGTAGAGGCTTCTTCAATGGTTGCTTGTTTTTTTCGAAGTCTACATGTTCTTCGTCTCAGGATCAAATTCAAGTTCACCTTTAAGATCAGCATTAAAAAGCAAGCAACGAGAATAAGTGACAAAAATTATTCTAAAGGCACCAATCCTCGGCAACGACGCCAAAATTTGATGAGTGTCAAATCCACCAAAAAAATTATCCTACTAAAACTTGTGGAAGTAGTGAGTAGGGTTGAATCCACAGAGATTGTTTTAAATTAATTCCTTCAAATAAAAATAAAATAAAAGAGGGGATTCCGTTTAAAGTCTAAGTCTAGAAAACAAAATAGAAAGATAAATATATATGAGAAGAAGGATTTCTAGTTAAGACATGATCATGCTTCATTCAACTGTTGATCATAGATGCAAAGATGACAATAATTCATAAATATAAATTGGTTATGGTCATTGGTACGACCTAAGGACCTCACCTTTCCTTATCTTCTCATTCGTCAAGGAACGTTCGTTGACTAATTCTCTAATCAGTAAACAACCTAGGGAATGTCCTCAAAATTTAATAATATACCGATAGCATTAAGAACTAGAAAGGCTCAAATCTAACCAATAAATTCATGTGATGATTTATTTAAGTTAGATTGTGCATTTACCACGGCATAATCAAAAACTACGACATAATCAATTATGTTACGTTACTATCAGTTATTGAACTAAACAAACAGTTACAGTTTTGCAAATTTAATTAGCTAGGCAAAATATTCTTGACATGAACAATGGTACCTATTATTCATAAATCAGATTATTTGTGATAAAAGCACATAGAACAACACAAATACCCATATGAATGAAAGTACAAAGCATAAATTAGATCTCATAACTCACTGGAATTAAGCATTCACCGAGTCTTTAATCGGAATTAGAAGAACTAGCCTAGCATACTAAAAGACATAACACATAAAAGAAAAGAGGAAATTCTATAAGAAAACGTAGAGAATGAAAGATCCAAGGATCAAAAGTTGTCTATATGTAGAATTTCATCACATATATATACTACTAGTTACCTAATCCTATTAAAACTAGAAAAGGTAGAATCCTAGTAAAACTAAAAGTACTAAGGAAATAAAACTATTTTCTAAATAAATTCTTTCAGCAAATATAGTTTCCAATCATCAATAGGTATCCCAATCAGCTCCAATTCTTTCCAAAAATCATGTGTTGAACTTTCCTTTGGCAGCCGCATTCCGCAAACTTAGGAGTGGGCACGCCTAACAGGTCATTCTAGTCTGTCAAGATTCTGATTGAAGCATCTTTCTTTCTTTTTTATTTCGTCAATCCCTTATCAGATTATGTTATAATATGACACTTGATTAGGAGTATTTTAGTTGTAAAAGATAGCAAAATATCACTTGAATTTATAGCAAAATGTACTCCTATCAACAATACACACAATCAGCATCTCTTCTCTCTAACCACATTTTCTCCATCTCCATACTCTCTCCATGTTTGTTCTTCTTGGTTCTATCAAATCAAGAAAAAATGAGAAGAGAATCAAAATCGATAATCTAATAACATGTTTCGGTTCTCCCTTCTCACTTCTTGTGTTGCTACCATGAGAAGAGATCCCAATGATTGGAGTAGATATCTTTGGAGGATTTCAAGGTTGAAATCTAGGTGAGACGAATTTGGAGGAGCCAATGCTCAAAGCCGATCAAAGAGAAACGATGAGGGTAAAAATCCAGTTTAATTTCTTCTATCCTCTCGACTTTTTTTAATTCGTGGCCTTTTATTTTACTAACTTAACACCAAACACCCAGTAAATATCAAAGGTATACCCCTTGATCAGTTTTAATTTTGCACTTCCGCCGTGCTTTCGAGGGTGATCCATTTTCTATAGTAACTGGAATATTCGATTTGTCAAGAAACATATCGGGTGTGACTCGATAAAATGAGCTCAAAGTTCAGTTGGGAGTTGGATTTTGTTCCAAAGTGTTTAGTGTATAATGTGTTACTCATTTAGAATGAGGTGAAGATGTTGAGAAACATTAAGATATAAAAATTTAGTAATTCACGAAATTCTCCATAAAAAGGAATTAGATTCCTAAATAAAAGGGTTAAGTTGTTCAAGATTTAGTCATGACAGACTAAAGAGAAAGATTATAGCTTTTCAAGAACTAGTCACATTTGACTAATGACAAAGCTCAGATGTCTTAGACATCCTCTACGTCTTTACCATAGGTAGCATGAAAATATTGTTTGGTGCATTAAATCTCATAGTGTGTGTTTTTGGGCATAACACCACGTATTTCGGGAATACACTGAGAAGGTAGTAGATGGTTGTCAAGAGCAGTGTATAATACCTGAATAAGGATTAAAGAAGTATTTTCGGCACACGATTTGTGTATAGTTGATTCTAGAAAGCTAAATGATACTAACTTCCAAATTCATTTGAATAATGATTAACTCCTCAAACTGTAGGTACGTACGTTTGCACTTGATGGTGAGTGTAGTATCTTCAAAGGATTTCAAGAAGTCATCCCATCTTAAAGTCGAATGAATGAGACTTTTGGAAGTCTGTCTTGGAAAGTAATTTGGATTGAAAAACTGCATCCCTCAAATGGATGTGGTGCCTAGCATGGTTGAACCTTTTGTAGCCTTGGAATGAGAAGGCTAGGGCAAAAGCATTTGGGCCCGAGATCTCATCACAAAATCCACAAAAAGTTCTTAGATAACTATCATCTGCAGGTAGCACTTGTAAGGGATACATACGGTTGACCATGTAGCTCTAACAGAAGATATTGTAGACCAACGAGATCGAGACGATATAATAGATTGTTCATACTTAGAAATCTCTGAGCGACATAAGTAATTGACTTAAAGGTCAAGTGGGAGATTGCTGGAATAGGTAAGAAAAAGCTAACTGGATTAGTTGTCTTGTATTCAACAATCTTTATTAAAATGATGAATGTGGTAAGAGTTCATCAAACTGGCATTATGTTTTGTTGTGCTTACTACCTATGTTGAATGGTGTTTTAATGTCACAATAAAATACCCACAGATCAAGAGGTTAACCCTGTGGAGTTGGGTTGCGCATAGGTTTGGAAGCCGTAAAACCAACTTCAAAAGAGTCGGTCTGAAATGTTCCAAGTCAAAGACCTTGAGACGGGGTATCGAGAGTTCTATAGAGCCTTGCACTAAGTACTGTATTCGTACTTCGTCAGCAGAAGACATAGGTCGTCTATGCAAATTTAGTGGGTTTGTGGGCAAAATAGTCAACTGAATGAACTAAATCGCAGGAATCATCATATGAAAGCCTTAAGGGCTTGCTTGGTATTATTGGAATTCTTAGTTTCGATAGTAAGGGATTAGTCTTCGGATTGGAGGAATCATAGTAGTTGAGTGCATATGAAGATTGTATCTCAAATTTGATGAACAATGAATGTGTCTTGAGATATAGTCATCATAAGCTTTGTCTAGTGCAGTGGGACTATGTAGCGATGACGACGGATTCCAAGAAAGAATCTATCCCCTATCAGTAATGTGTCAACTAGATCTTGTATGCACTTTGATATGTTTAGATGCTACAAGTCTATGGCTATAAAGAGAGATTGAAAGGGAAGGGATTTTCTATAACAATCAGTAGAGTAAATACATCTCGAGTATGAAGTATAGACGCCTAGTCAAGGATGAAACCGGCTTCCAAATTCATACCCTAGACTATGGTTGGGGGATGATTGACAATAGGACCATACCCATATGGAACTCGGAGCCTAAATATTCATGTCATTATTCACCTAAACTCTAATGTCATGAACTATTGGACAGACTATATTTTATATTGTTTAATCAGGAGTAAGTACTTAAATTACATTTAATTAATTGGTTCACGCCAGAGTGAACTTAAAAAGGCACAAGCAAATTATTGGAAAGTGATGAAATTAATTCAGAAAGAGAAAAATTAATTTAATTGGATTAAACTAATTATTGGGGAACATAAATAATTCAATCATTTTATGCGGAGTTGTCCATGAGATGGATGGTCCAAAATTTAGTTAATTAAATTAATTGAATTTTGAATGTAGTCTTTAAATTAATTGAATTAATTTAGAGGCTTGGGTTAATTAAGTAATGGATATGATTCATTAATTAATTAGTAGATGGACTTGTCTAATTAGTGGATTAGATTCATTTGTTAGAAATGAGATACAAATATTAGTTGGACTAATTATATTTGATTGGACTTAATTATTAAGTGGATTGGATTCAATTAATTAATTAAGTGTATTTTGGGCTTGTAAATATTTAATTAGATTAATATTCAATTGGGCTTTCTTTGTTGGGTATTTTATTTAGTTAGATTAAATAATGAGCACAACAGAATAAGTTATTAGGCTCAATTTGATTTGTTGGATAAGTTAATTTAACTCAATCCAAGCGTATACAAACCCTAGCCCACGTTGACCCTTTCTAGGTCAACTTATCTTGTATGGAAAAGAAAAAACCATCTACAAGGGTTAATTAAAGTGCTGATTTTTGAGTTTAGGGAAAAGGAGAGAGTTTATGGGAAGTTGGTGGAGATAGGCAAGTGATCTAATTGACTAGGTTTTCCCCATTTGCTCCCAACTTCATTGCAACTCTTCCACAACTCATTAGACACAATCCTAGCTGATTTTTCTCTCTCAAAATTGCTGAAAATCCATGCTCCATTATTGCCATCTCTATGATCCTCTAGGTTTAGAACCAAATCAAGAACTAGGTAGATCGAAAAATACACTAACCAATAGTTTAGTTCTTCGATCTCTCTTTCCAGTTTGTTTTTTGCTAGCACAAGAATAAATTTCATATCTCACTGTGGTGTGGACGATATTAGAGGGCTCCTATGTTGGAGTTTTAAGTAGATGTACGAGGGAGATCACGTGTAGCCAATTAAAGAAAACGACAAGGGCAAGGTTTTATTTTAAATATTGTGTCTCATTTTCACCATAGCCTAGATAATAGATATAATATTTTGTATGATTTGTGTGATTTTATATATATATCAGCCTGAGAACGGCCAAGGGGTACACACCTTTGAACACTTTAATTTTTTTTATGTTCACGGACTGATCCACTTCCTTTAAGGTAGATATTGTTATGTTATCTCATAAGAAACAAAATGAAGCCTTAGATATTTATTTTGTTTAGAAACGAAGCAGAAATCCGAAAGAACTTAAATGATTAAGGTCTTGATTAGGGAGGAGAATACGAGTCGAGTTCGTTTAGTGAATATTGCAACACAACTTTGACATTACTCATGAAAAAACACCTCCATCTAACTTTTAAAGGCATGATCAATAGTCTATTCATAAAAAATAAAGTTACCTAAGTAATTTTGGAGGGACTTTGGATATGGCTTGCCATATTTTGAATACAGCCCCTTCGTAATGCAATATGAGTACTCCTTTTGAACTATGAAAATGAAGGATACCAAGCCTTATATACTTTTTAGTATGGGGTTGCCTTGCAAATTTGTTGATCCCTGAACACAAGATAAATAAATTAGCCCTAAAACTGTTGATGCAGTGTTCTTGGCTATTTAGAGACAAGTTATGCTTTGATATTTATAATTATTAAATAAAAATTTCTAGGCATAAAAGTCAATACAATAGTTGAATTTCGTGATGCTACTTTCTTGGAAGATGTATTTCCTATAAATAAAAAAAAAATAAAAAAAAACAAGAATGCTTCTAAGTGTTTCTTTGAATGATTCACTTGCCTCTACTTTATACTCCTGATCACATGGAAAATATGTCATACTTAGGGGTTGATCCTAATAGTTCTAGTCAGACTCATGAGGAGTCAGATAGATCTAGACGGAGTAAGAGATTTATAATTGTTAATGATTTTGGAAGTGATTTGTAACTTACAACATCGAGGATGATCCTGTAACCTTCAAGGATTTTATAGCTTCTTCCGAATTCAAGTAGTGGAAGGATGTTGTAAAATCCAATATGCACTCCATTATTTGTAATTAGACATGGGTGTTAGTCTATCGTCCTTAATTTGGGATGTACTATGATTGGGTGTAAGTGGATTTATGAGAAAAAATTGAAACCTGATAGGACTATAGCTTAGTTTAAGGTTAAATTGGTGGCTAAGGGCTTCAGACAAAATGACCGAATAGATTATTTTTATACTTATTCTCCAATAGCTCAGTTAACTAATATCTAGATGCTTATAGCACTTGTCTCAATATATAATCTTCTAATTCACCAAATGGATGTGGAAACAACTTTTCCTCAACTCAGGAGGAGGAAATATTCATGCAGCCTGAGGAATTTGTAACTCATGGTGACCAACACAATATGTAAACTTGTTAATTCACTCTATGGACTTAAAAAAACACCAAAACAATGGATCTAACTTAGATATATACACTTAGAGGTTAAAGAATGTAACTTTCCCCTTTTAAGCATACAATTATTAGACAAGAATATTAAGTGATGAGTAAAATTAAAAATTTATGTAATTTTTTCTAATGTCAGCATTTTTGTTCAAACCCTAATGAAAGATGGTCAGATTGAATTTTCGGGGGGGGGGGGGGGGGGGGGGGGGGGGATGTGAGTATAATTTTAGAACTTATTTGGAAAAAAATATAATTCCGCATTCCTAAAGGGAAGTGTAAGTATAATTAAACCTATCTACTATGTACATAAATCTTTTTTAAATAATAAACAACATAATTTTTATACAAATAATTCATATATATTAAATAAAATAAAAAATTTACAAAAAATATCCAACACGTAAAGTTGCACAACACGTAATACAAAGAAAAGACAGCTCAACCACAAGAACTTTTCATCACCCCCACCATTACAAAGAAAAACCAATCACAAGCATCTCATATTTCAAGCTGCTCTGATCATGTCCTGTTTGGAGACAACCTTTACACGTCATCTACATCAAGAATGCAAAGAAAATGGAGAAGCCAAGAACAAAATAAACTTGAATCAGCCGAGAGGTACTGTCCCGAACAGCCAACGACTTCGGTCTTGCACGCGGCCAAACGGGTATCCGTGTCCGCAGCCTATTCTTGATTTGAACAACCATCTTCCGAGACTTCTCCAAGCTGTCCAAAGCTAAGCTGTCCTGTTCCAAAGAGGGACTCTGAATTTCATTATTTGAGTAGGCGGAGGTCGGGGGTAGGAGAATGGGAGTAAAGTAGTAGTGCTACCAAACATAGAGAGAGTGCATATCTCATTTCAGCCATGTCTGGGAAAAGACAAGTGATGATGAAGAGGAGGAATTTGTTATGTTGAGGGGAAGATAGTAGTGTATGTATCACGTCCAAATATATAGATGGACAAGTGGAGGAAAGTAGTGCATGAGACACGTCTATGATGACAACAATATCAATAATATAATAATAAAGGTAAATTACAATTATACGAGATTTGGTATAATTATAAATATACGTTCGTTATTTGAAAATTACCAATACTCCCCTGATTTTAACGGCTGTCTAACAACTAGTTCAATCCGTTAGGTTTTCGTCCACTTTTTGTGGTAAACTAACTAAAATACCTTATGGATTAAAAAATATAATTTTTTTTTTATAAATTAAGTGGATAATTTTTTTTTTAGGTTTTGAAATTTTTTCATCCACTCTGTTCGATTTTTTTATAAATTTTTATTTAAAAAAATATTGTAAGGCCAAGTTGACAATTTCATGCTTTTATTCAAAAATTACATAATTTTATCAAATATAATAAAGTATTTGTAATTTTTTTAAATAATAAAAAATTATTTATAATTATATCAATTCTCAAAAAAATCGCCGTAATTTACAATAATAATCAATGCTACCTGTGCAACATGAAAATGGATGTGCAGTGAAGTGTGGATGGAAATTGTTTGACGTGTGGACAATCTTACAATCTTATTTATTTTATACCTAAGTGGAGATGGTAGGTACGGTTCCTTCCTCATTCAAGCAGCCGAATTTGACTAATTAAGGAAACTGCAGTTACATACAAGATAATTTTTTTTTTTTTTTTTTTTTTTTTTTTTTTTTTGCTTTAGTGGATGTCAATAGTAAGAAATTAATATACCAATTATCAATATTATACAAGGTTAAATACACTTTATTCTCTTAATTATTTTTTACATAACATTCAACCCTTATAAACTAACAAGTCTAATACTTACTTTTATAACTAAATATTTTATATACGTAGTCAGTTAAATTTTCTTGCTATAGTGAAACTTGGTGCAGTTACAATAAATGATCACATATCAAACTATTTATATTACAAGCTATATAAAATATTATAAAATTATAGTTGTACATTTAATAATATACATATATATACACTACAAAATCAAGGTTAATTGACATGGTTAATAACAAAAATAGCCGTAGCAAATAGTCATTAACCACGGTCATGCAACGGTTGCTGACCGTGGTAACTGCGATGGTGGCTAAAACATTTATCATGGCTAAAAACCATGACAAATACTTTTACCATGGCTCTTAGTCATAGCAAATAACTTTTTTGTGGTGAAAAACATATATCTTTACAGCAATTTAACTTAACCGTGATTAATAAAAAACATTTACTATGATCTTTAGTCCGTAACTATTTAAATTATAGTCAATAATTATTTTTTTCCTAGTAATATATATATATTAGTGAAATTGCGAAACTATAAATTTATATGTGCCAACTTGGAGGGGAGTATTGAATTCGACATTATCATGTGGAACAATTGAAGTACATATTTTTTGAGTTCATTATATCAAATTCGAATGTACAGAGACTACCATATGGTTATATATATATAGTTTTAGATTTGATTCGAATGTCTGTAAAGCGATAAGCATAATCACATTTGATGACACTAGAAAAAATATAATTTTTTATTATGATTAATTATTATAGTAAATAAAATTATAGCAAATACAAATTAATCATTGCTTCACAACGGTTATTAGCCGTTATTTCTACAGGTGTGGTCAAAATCATGTCAAATATTTTGACAATGACTCAAAATCATGGCAAATATTGATTAATCATGATAAAATTTTAAATTTTTGCTTTGATTTTGTTTAACTGTGGCTAATACTATTGATTTACTATAGTTTTTAGAACGTGGTCATTATAGTATAGTGAAAATTCAAATTTTTTGTACCTATGGTGCAACTGCTTCTCATCTTGAAATTTTGATGGAAGATCATCTATCAACTATTTATATGGCTAGGAGATTCGTAAAATATTAAAACATTATAATTTTATTCAAAAATAATAAGATTCATAATAAAAGTGCAACATGAATGCATAATTGTTAGATATAAACATGGTATTAAATGTGGTTAGACATTTTATCACTAAGACCAAAGTCAAACCACCCTACAATATCAGCAAAGTCGGGTTAAATACAATTTATCCTTATGTTAATGAAAAAGTATAAAAAAAAAAGTTGTGAAAAAATAAAGTATAATTTATCCCCTTGTAATTTAAAAAATGATGCAATTTACCTTCTTTCGAGTGGAATTGCATCATTATTAGTATTACAAGAGGATAAATTGCACTTTATTTTTTCATAAGATTTTTTTATATTTTTTTATTAACGTATGGAGATAAATTGTATTTAATCCGAGCAAAATTGTATATAAAACATGTTCCGCTAGTATGCTATCGCATTTTTTGCGGCTTGGGATCCTCTACTCCTATTCCATGCTACATCTTCTATTACCTTTATGGATTAATGCGACGTGAACAATTTTAAAATTAAAGATGATGATAAGAGTTTTGGGTAAGAGAGAGAAAATGCTAACAAAAATCATGGGCAAGACAAAGAAAATAGAGGGTTTCATCCAAACAAAATATTTAAAATAATCCACGGGAAGAGAAAAAAAATAGACAATCTTATTTTTTATTCTTTTTTTTTTCGATTTTTCTTAATTTAAAAGAAAGAAAAATAGAAAATCCATTTTCTTGTTAGTCATCATCTTCAACGTGGAAAATGTTGATAATCATTTACTATTTATCTCTTTACACCTAAGTGTAAAAAATTATGTAGAGAAAGTTTCAGATTTTTTCAAAAGTTTCATGGAGGTTTCTTATTTTCTAGTTTTTTCCCTTTTTCCTTGATATTTTTAAAAAAGAAGAAAAAAATAAGTTCCATTTGTTTTATTATTTTTTTAAAGCGATTAATTACTATTATTTAAAATAATTTAATTAAATTATTCATGTCAAATATCAATAATAACAAAGACAATAGCAACAATCATACCCTAATTAAAAATATCAGATAAATGAAATCTAAAAAATTGGATAAATATTATATTTGGATGTAATGAGATAAATTGGATTTTCTATTTTTGTTTCTTTTAAATTAAGAAAAACAAAAAAAAAAAAGAATAGAAAAATAAGATTGTCTATTTTTTCTCTCTTCCCATGGATTATTTTAAATATTTTTGATGTAGATATGCGTCCACATCGGTTGCAGACGAGGAGCTTGAGTGGCTTATAAGCCCCAAGACCTCCTCTCCCTAGCGAGGCGCCTTTTCAGGACAAACCCGTGAGGCTCATACGGAGCCAAAGCGGACAATACCTCGCGCAACGGGGCACCGATCAAGTCGAATGTCGCATCAATGGCGCCGTCTGTGGGAACGAGGCCATGTGCCTCTACCCAAGCTCCTCGTTCTGGGGGGCTATGATGTAGATATGCGTCCCACATCGGTTGCAGACGAGGAGCTTGAGTGGCTTATAAGCCCCAAGACCTCCTCTCCCTAGCGAGGCGCCTTTTCAGGACAAACCCGTGAGACTCATACGAAGCCAAAGCGGACAATACCTCGCGCAACGGGGCACCGATCAAGTCGAATGTCGCATCAATTTTGTTTGGATGAAACCCTCTATTTTCTCTCTCTTGCCCATGATTTTTGTTTGGCATTTTCTCTCTCTTACCCAAAACTCTTATGATCATCTTTAATTTTAAAATTGTCCACATGACATTAATCCATACAGGTAATAAAAGATGTAGCATGGAATGGGAGTAGAGGATCCCAAGCCATTTTTGGTCGACAAGCTTCAAAGATCGAAATTGTATTTGGGCGACGATTCTCATCTCAAGGGGTGAAAAGTTGGTCCACACGCCATTCAGTGACAAGATCAGACGAGTTTAGGTGATATTTTGCTACTGATTCTTCAAAACTCACTCCTCTTATTTTGCAGTGTTGTAGTGAATTGAGTTACGGCAGACATTGATTAACTTCGTGTTGAAGAGTCGATGGTTCGGTGAAAAAACACCTGCAACAATTAGCCAAACAACTTGGCAAGAGAATAGGGTGAATAGTAATTTATCATCTATGATCTTATAAATAAGTACATTACACCTCTATGAAAATAAAATAACAATTTACTCTTTCTGTGCTTTTTTCTAAAAAAAAAATAATAATAATTTACCTCATTAGACAGTGAGATGAATTGTTTCATTCTAAAAAGTATAGAGAGGTTATTAAATTGTTATTTTAATTTACTCATTTAAAATATTACAAAAGGATTACTTGCATTTTTTTTCTAAGAGTATAGGGCCGCAGCTTCTAATCAAACCCCCTAACTGCACACCGTCCATGTATAGCGCATTCCTTCTCACCAAGAACCATGGGGTTTTTTCAAGCATGGGAAATAGATAACCAATTCTTTATTTTCCGATCGTCTGGAAGGGACAAAAGAAAGATCTTGTTATTTTTTCAACAATTTTTTATCTCTAGTTGACCTCTCAGTAGGATTCGAACCCAGATGAAGTGAATCGATTAAAACCTCATATTCATACTAGAACCACGATGATTCAATAAAAAATCATAAGCTAAGCCAAAGCTTCCCTGAGTAGCCATTCTTCCAAATGCTCTAAACATCGCCATAAGAAGTTAGTTTGATAACCAATAACTAGAGCAATTCAAACTCTCTTTTTCTCCTGAACATGGTTATACTTAGAACGCTGATGAACAATGAAGAGAAAACATGCTTTGGATGGCATATATCATATAAGATTGAGACCATATATAGTAGTTATATTTCCCTCATAAAAGTAGAAGAATCAAATAATTAGTTATATGATATTAGACATCGTAGTGCACGTAATTTTACTAATATTTTATTTTATTGAACTCATAATTTGTTTCTGTATATTGAAATTTGTCATTGTCTTACAATCTCACATATAAAAACTGGTGATAACTTATTTTAATGTATTAATTGTCAATACATTATACATATTTTACTTGAATTAAATTAAAAATTAAAACTTTGTACAATATATATTATATCAGTAGCGATGATTATATTTACATGCAAATACTAATTTGTTGTGTTTAATTTAATCAACAATAAAATTACACAAAAGTGAGTAAATTAAATTTGTCAGTATGTAATTGCATGGAATTAATTTTCTTAAGAGAGGTGATTGAGTAGTTAATTCAATATGAGTTGGGATGTTTAATAGGTTCTATCAATGGAAGCACATTTTTGGCATTTGAAAAATTTTGGTGTAGTGGTATCAAAACTAACACTTTAAGTCTATAAACCCCCTTCTCTTTATAATAGTACTAGATACGGTGGTATGTACTACTCATAATCGTTTCTTTATATTAAAATTTATCATTGCCTTACAAACTCACACACAAAAATAATTTGATAACTTTTTTTAATGCATTAATTATTAGTACATAATTTACTCAAATTAAATTAAAAATTGACACTTTATATGATATATGTTCCCTTGATGATGATGAATATATATACATGTAAAAAAAATACTATTATGTTATTTCAATTAACAATAATCTTAAATAAAATTAAATTAAACTTAATTTTTTAGTCCATGTAATTGCATGGAATTAATTTTATTGAATATTTAATTCAAAATGGTTGGAAAATTGAAGGGTATTTTTTGTATTATAATAATTTGGTGTAGTGGCATTATAATAATTTTAAAGGGATTGTGGTTTAAGAGAGTGGGTAAAATTTAATTAACTTGAACGGTATTTTAATGAAATATAATTTTTTGTGTAAGTGGTATGAAAAACCATCCTTTTGTATCTATAAGTCCCCTTCTCTTTATAATAGTATAGATCATGGTCTTTAAACGCGGACCAGACCGGCCGGTTCTATCAGTCCGACAGGGAATAGTACATGAGGCATGTCCGGGTATGTGTATCAGAACCGGAGTGGTCAAACCCGGTGTGAACCGATCAAAATTCAGCTAAATCGGTGAAAACAGGCCAACCCAGCGTCTAAACCGTTTTTATATTTAAGAGAGAGAGAGAGAGAGAGAGAGAGAGAGAGAGAAGAGGAAGAAGATGGCGTCATCGGTCAAACTTGTGGTTGCTGGCAGAGTTGGGGATCAGACGATGGTGGAGAAGAAGGAAACAAAGTTGTTGGTGGTGATGGGGAAATATAAGGAAAGAGGGATGGAGGGAAGAAGAATGAAAAAAAAATTTAGAGGAAAAGAAGAAGAAAATGGGAGGTGGGAAAGATGAAAAGGGATGTGGTGGTAGAGAGAAGAAGGAAAGGGTGGTGGAGGGTGGGGTGAAGAAGGAAAGTGGGTAGGTGGGGAGGAGTTAATTATTTTTTTATTAATTAAAAAAGAAAAATTACAAAAAAGTAATTATTTTATTATATTAATGAAAATATGTGAAACAGCGACTTAACTTTTTTTTTTAATTTTCAGCTGAAATTTTTTAAAAAAAATTCGCCGTGCGCGATTGGAATCCACGACTCGGTTTTTTTTTTTTTTTTTTTCGAGTCGTAGTTCAGAACCGCGACTCAAGCATTTTTATATATATATATATATATATTACACGAATTTTTTTTAAAAATATACAATAATTATTAATAATAAATTTAAATATTATAATTACATTATTACAAATATTATAATAAAAATATAAATATTAAAAATATCCTCCTGTCCCACAATTATGTCTGTGTCGTTGACGCCGATGTCTTCTTATTTCTTCACCTATATTTTGTATTGGTTCGTTTTGTTCATCATTATCATCACCACCGAAATTAATGCGCAACCGACTTGATGATGCTACAGAACTGAACTCCGCATTATAACGAGATGCACTAAATGATGGGAATGGAATTGGTGAAATGTTATATCCTGGTGCATATGGTTGACTAATGTCAAGGCCAAGGTCAAGATCTACATGTGAAGAATAAGCTTTTGCATAGTTTGGCATGTATGTCGATTGAAACCAATCATCTTGTGACGGTTGAGCACATAGTAATCTTGTGACGGTTGAGGCACATAGTAATCTTGAGGCGGTTGACGCATATAGTAATCTTGAGGTGTATATGTTGTTGAAGGACCAGCTATATCCGCTCCAACATCACCACGTTCAACTGAACCAATAGACATTTGGCTAGAACTTCTCCTTTTTCTGTGGGATGTGGTGGGAGTACTATCGAATGATGTTGAAATTTGTTGTGGCTGATGTGTTAGGCTTTCTTGAATTTGTACTTCGTGTGCAAGGCAGGCCACTAATTAGCGATACCCTTCAATATCTACTGGTGTAGATTAACAAAGTGTTTCAAGAGTATTTACCTGTTCAGTTTGAAAAAATATAGAAATATAATGAATTTTAATAAAAAAAAATTGTTCAAAAAATAAAGTATGTAAAATAAAGCATGTGATATTATATAACATACCACAATCTGCAATACTGGTGCCACAATCTGCAATCTGCCTCTCCAGATTGGTATCCGCTTTCCATACGTCTATCAGTAGACGACGACACGAAATGACATGTTATGTTGTTGTACCATTCCCAATATCCTCAATCTAATCTCTTTTGTTGGAAATGTGTTGTCTTTGTGTGACCGTGTCATATCGTCTTTGCCATCTAGTGATGTAGAACTCAATCTGTGCCGTACAATTGGAAACGGGTGATCTTATGCAAGCTCATGTCCAGAGTATCTAGTTGATCTGCAATATTTTGCATCATCCCAAATTGGCGAAGGACCCGTTTGGGATGATGCATTTCTACTATTGCATAAAATATTAAGGGACATATTGATCTCCACAGCTGGTGGGTTAAAATCCCTTGCGTAAGCCATAATGACATCTGATTCCATGTCATACGGCTGCCAGATAAACTATAATAAGTAAAATGATACAAGTTAATATCATTTAATATGATCGAATAGATGTAATTAATATCATGAATATAAGATATCTGACCAGACTGCATCTCATCTAATATGTCTCTTATGACCCGAACAGTTGTTCGCACCGTCCGGGTGAAAGTGTGCTCACAGTTACATATCGCACCATATGGTGCTGCTGGGAGCAAACGGTTATTATCTATAGGGTGTTGACCCATATGTACACGTGCAGAACCAAGTTCGGGACAAAGTGGAATGACATGTGACCAGGCCCAAATCTGCAAAGATAATATAAACTCTAGTTATTATTGAAAAAAATATCTCTACAAATTTAATAATTCAAGTTACTTGTAACAACTGCAACATGCCACCTATTGCAGCTTTGCCTTTTGTGCTGGCATTACACAATTCACAGTATAAAATGCCAGGACAACACTGCCCAACTGTAGTTCCTAGCTTCTACTATATCCTCTAATTTTGCAAGATATAGTAGCGATACCAGGTTTTCTGATAATTTAGACACGTGATACATGGGATATGATTTTACTTAACCTGCAACCGTGAACCCTACAACGCTCCCTCTTCTGGTGCGAAACCTATATACTGCATGCAGTATTCCTGCCATTGAGTGGTTGTTCGTTCAAGATCAGTCCCTGTCATAGGCTTGCTATCTATTGGGAGTCCCTATATTACCTGGACATCCTGTACGGTAATTGTGGCTTCTGAGATACAAAAATAAAAGAGTGTGTTTCGAATCGCCATCTCTCCACCAATGCAGTGATTAGATGGCAATCATATTGAATCCTACCGCACCTATATACTCCATAAAATTCTATTTGGTGTAGGATTTGTTGTACATGAACAGGGATGTCTTGTTCTCGTAAATTGTTCCAAAATTTACCGTTGCCACGTTTTGCCTGCAGGACCTCATCAATGTCAACATCAAGGATGTCATCAGACATATGTTGTGCTTGTGTTATGCTACTAACACCAATCCACATAAATGTAAGTTTGACAAAAGAGCTTCCAAGTGTGTATTCATAGGTTATGCTACTGGTGAAAAGGCCTATAAGGTCTTTGATCTTAAAGTACTTTTGAAGGAAACAATATTTTCTTTTCACATACTTATGTTCCCACAACTTCTTATCCACTTCCTATTATTACTCTTACAGAAGACTCCCATCAACCTTTTCTTCCTCTACCTAACACATTCTTTGATTCTTCTACCACTCCTACCCCAAACTTGACTCCATCTAACCCTATCACTCATCCGTTCAGACAATCACTTAGAATCCATGCGATGCCACTATGGTCTCAATGATTTTGTTTGCCAGTCTAACTTTTGCCCCACATCTCCTCAATTACACCATTTCACTCCAACATATGAGTGTTCTATAGCATCACTCTTAGTCTTATAAGAAACTAAGAACTTTCTCATAAGCGGCACAACACCCACAAAAGGAATTGTACATGGGATATTGTTCCATTGCATGTTGGTAAGAGGGTTATTCGAAACAAATCGGTGTACAAGTCTAAGGTAAAGATTGATTGTGAAGGAAGCGGATCGACTCGAAAATCGCGGCGGAAGCGCGAAAAATCAAAAACACGATAAATCTAAAGCAATGCATTCTCGATTAAGGGGTGTACCCTTGATCTTTCCTATGCGTTTGGTGTATAAAATAATACATAGGCCGTAGAATTTAATACAAGAAACACAAGATGCGAAAACATAAATAGAATTTTACCTTTCGGCATTTTCTCGTACGGTTACAAGCACTGATTCCTCTTTCAACCCGATTCTCCTCCACGAGGTTTCAAATTTTAAACCCTCTAAATCATCCACTTCACCGAGGATCTTTCTTTTCCTCGTGTTAGCAAGATAAAGAAACGGAAGGGAGAAATCAACAACACGTTATTAGTTAACAGCGTCGATTTTTCTTCGTTCTTTCTTTGATTCGATGAACCAAAGGAACGAGAAAGGAGAGGAATATTTTGAGAGAGAAAAACCAAGACGAAAGTTGATTGAGGCAAAATTCGTGGGTTGAGGTTCATGGACTTAGGAGAGTGTGTAAGTGTTTTTGACCTAGTCACAACACCACACTAGGTGAGACCTATCTCATCCAAACTCTCTCCACTCTTTTCCTTGAACCCCTAGTCGCTTTTTTCATCAAAATTGGTTGAAAATTTTGTGCACCTCATCATCCCAAACCAACCAACTCTTCCTTTAACTTATACAAAATTAAAACGGGTCATGGGCTTGGACTAAAGTGGAATAGGCTCTAATAGATTAAGTCCATGTCCAATTGACCTAAATTAAATTCAATTTAATATTTAAGTTCATCACTTTAAGTCCTTTAATCCAATTAAAAGACCAAGTTCATTCTCTCATTTAATTTATGAATCCAATCCATAAATTAAATCAAGCCGATTAAATTAATCCAATTAATTCAAAAGGCTTAAAATAAAAAATTAACTAATCCAATTAATTAATTTTTGGAAAAATCCAACCCATGAATTTATTTATAAATGATCTAATCTTTCCTCTCCAAAAAATTAATTTAATCCAATTAAATTAATTTCTTTCTTTCAGAATTAATTCTAAACTAATTCCATCACACGTTGGTGATTAGAGTGACTTTTTAGGTTCACCCTCAACTAGACTTGAGCATGTGTGACCAACATAATTAATTAAATCTAATTTAATTAATTATTTCTAATTATTCCATAATTAGGAATCGCCCGTTACCATAGGTGGCCGTCTAGCAACAGTCCACAGCACTAGAAACTAGGTAAATATTGGCGTGAACATTTAGGCTCCAAATTCATACGAGTATGGTCCTACTGTCAACCATCTCCTGGGTGGCCTTAGTCTAGGGCATGGTTTGGGTGTCGGTTCCCATCCTTGACTAGGCATCTATGCTTAACACTCGAGATACGTTTATGTACTTATCCGATCTAGGAAATCTATCCCTAATCGACCAATCGCTTGGGCCAAAGACTTTTAGAGTCTAAACCATCTCAAGGTGCATGGGAGAACTCTCTGTCATATACTGACAGGGGATAAATCCTCTCTTGAAATCCACCCTCCTCGCTACACACTCTGAGTGCACTGGATAAGGCTTATGATGACCATGTCTCACGACGCAGTCACCGCTCGCCATATCCAAGATACAGTCTTCCTATACACGTTACTGCAATGATTCCTCAAGTTAGAGGACTAATTCTCGTACTTTCAGAATCGGGAATCCCAGTCATACCGACCAAGCCTTAAGAGGCTTCCATATGACAATTCTCGCGAGTCACTTCAGTCAATTGACTACCTTGCCAACTAACCACTAAAACTGCACCGAAAACCTACGTCTATTGCCGACGAAATATGATTATAGTACTTAGTGCAAATCTCCATAGGACCCTAGATGCCTAGTCTCGAGGTCCTCGATTTGGAATGTTTCAGACCGACCCTCAGGAGTTGGTTTCATAGCTGTCAAACCTATGCGCAGCCTAACTCCACAAGTTTAACCTCTTCCGTAGGCATTTTGTAGTGATATTGAAACCCCGTTCAATATCAGTGATAAGCACAACGAAACACATTTCCATCTTGATGAATTCTTATCGTATTTATCAATCTAATATTATTTGATAAAGATTGTCAAATGGAAAACAACCAATCCAATTGGTTTTTGTTCACCCATTCCAACAATCTCCCACTTGACTATTAAGCTAATTACCCATGTCGCTCAGAATCTTCTGATCATGAGCAATCTATGATATCGGCTCAGTTTCGTGGGTCTACTTTATTTTTTGCTGGATCTACACGGTCCAATCGTGTATTTCCTTTCACCATCACTGCCAACAGATGATCGTTATCTAAGAATTTTCGTAGATCTTGTGATGAGATCTCGGGCCCATAAGACTCGAGCCCTAGCCTTATCGTTCGCCACTAAGGCTACAACTGACTCGGTTGTGCTAGACACTACATCCATCCAATAGATGTTGTTTTTCGATCCAAACCACTTTTCTAAATTGATTTATTAAAGTCGTCCCACATTCAACTTTTAAAATGGAGCGTCTGCTTGAAATCCCTCCAAGCTACCATGTCCACCATCAAGTTCGAACGTAACTATACTTTGAGGACTTATTCACTAAACACATGAGTATGGAAGCTAGTATCGCTTTAGCCTTCCAGAATTAACTCTCCACAAATCGTGTGTCAGACACACTTCTTTAATCCTTATTCAGGTATTAAAGACTGTTTTTGACAACTGTCTACTGCCAATTAGTGTATTTCCGATATGCGTTGTGTTATGCCCTAAGCATACACAATATTCGGTCCAACACAACAAACCAACACTTTCATGCTGTCTTCGGTATAGATAAAAAGGGATGTCCTAGACATCTTAGCTTTCTCATCAGTTAGACGTAACTGAGTCTTGAACAACTTAAGTTTTCTCATCATTCAACCATGACTGAGCCTTGAACATCTTTGAGCTTTCTCATCAGTCTCCTGCGACTGATTCTTGAATAGTTCATCCCTAATGTAGGAATTCAATTCCTTTTATGGAGAATTTCGTGAACAATTTTATATATGTCTTAGTGTTTCCCAAACATCTTAACCTCATTCCAAATGAGAAAGATGTTTATACACTAAACACATTGGAACTCATACCAACTCCTAGTGACCTTGGGCTCATTTTATCAAATCATACCTAGTATGATTTTTAGATAAAAACGAATATTCCAATTTTATGAAGTCTCAAACCTAGTTTGAACTTCTTAGTGAATCCTTAGACTCCAAGCTATTGATTCCAAACGATGTCCAACATCTCTCCTCCTTATATCCTTTAGGATTAAAATCCAATTTCATGGATAAATAAGGACTGGAATATTGTCAGTTAGGGATGTTATTTGATTACAAATGATGCTTTGGAGAAGTTGTATGAAAAACTACTCCCACTATTTCTTTAACGTATATAGGACCATACTATTAACACAAGAACTTTGTGGGACGAGAGTTTCATCATACAATAAGGGCCAATCTGTTTCAGTAAAACACCGATCAAATAAAGTCCAACTTAGTTTGATTTTTTCCTTATCAGAGACCGATCAACTATGGTCTTTTCAGGAAGAAGTTCACCGAGTGAGAATCACATTCTCATTTTTTATATTCAAAAGCTCCCACTAAATACACACCTTCTCGATTCAATCGGAAGGTGATCATGTTGGTTCACCACTCCGAGTTTAATTCTTTGAACCTCATCAAACAAAATTAGATTGGTGGACTCCTCACCCACTGATCTTGTGTATTTTAGTAATTCACAGATATCACACTGGGTCCAATCCAATGTGTAACTGATAAACTCATTTTTTCTCACAAAAGAGCTTTTGCGGTCTTTCTCCTTCCCAGTAAGGTTTTGAAAGCTAATGGTCCAAATCGCCTATTTCTACCATTCTTTGAACCCATCAATCTCTCTCTTCCTCAACTAGAATAGATTGACCTACCAAGACTGTAAGCTTGGGCTTTTTTATTATCATTTTCTTTATTTGAGTATGCATAATCTAATTATGAGATAGTATATGCTTCACCTAGCAGACATAAATCCCATTCAATGTCAAATAAGAAATTTTATTGATCAAAAATTGTTTAACAATAATGAGAATAATATTTTGATCATGTTAGGTTACATAACATTACCCTAACAAGATCACCACTAAGCCTAACTAAGCCCCTAGTCTTATATAACAACAGCCCTGCTATCGCTAAGCCTTAGGACCTTTTATTTCGACTTTTCTACTCCTCATCACCATCTGCAAACCATTTGCAAATTATGAATTCGTTGGTATTCAATACCAAGAGTAGAATGGTGATTATGTTAATACTCATTTAAAGATTTATACCTTCATTGGAGGGGAGCTTAGGATACTCCCTCTTCCAATGGCCCTTCTCACAGCAATAAATGCAAACATCATTCGAAATTATTGACTGACAAGCCCTCTTCCTCTTTCCTTTACCCCCGTCTAGCGGTGTAACAGGAGCACTCGAAGTGCTAGCAGTAGTAGAAGACGTCTCACCCTTGCTCCTCTTCTCGCGTACTGCAACCTTGCCCTTCACTTTAGAGGTCGAAACCTCTCCCACTTGTATTGGCGGCGCAGAATTTTCAATCATTATCTCGTACATGACCAATATATTAATCAACTCATGAAGACTTTTCTCAAGCCTATTCATGTTATAGATGATAGTAAATTGATCAAAGAAGGGAGATAGTGATTATAGAGTCAAGTCAACGTACGTTTCTTCTTCCTTGAAATCAGCCTGGAGGTCTTTGAGCTTCTCCACTAAGGATAGCATCATCACTCCATGCTCCTGTATGGACGATCCCTTAATCATTATCATGCCAAAGAATGCCTTCGTCATGACATATCTCATATGCCATTCTGGTACCGTATAAAGATTTTTCATGTGGTACATTATCGACCAGACGTCCTCATACCTTTCGTACTATTTCTAGATCTCGTTACTCATCGAGCCCAGTAGGATACTGTGTACTTTTCGATTGTTTCTCATGCCACTAAGTAAATTTTTCGAACATCAAACGTTCTCCGGGCAGAAACCCTTCCGACAAAGTCCAAGGTAGAAACTTATCTAGAAAGTAAGTCTGGTTCTTGAAATTGAGGATCATTCTCAGATTTCTCAGTCAATCCAAATGGTTTGTTCCATTAAACATTAGCCTCAAGTATAGTTAAGTAGATTCTTAGAAATTAACAATAAACAAAAAAAATAAGCAAATTATCATAATATTAGGTTCAAGATAAGGACTTGGACTTCAGTCATTAACCCTCTCACTATTTCTGTGAAAGTCCATCACTCTCAAATGGAGTTTCGGGAAAACCTTTTTCCTAGTGGACTTGAGGTCCACAAGCGAAATCTCCTTGCCCCGCTTTTACGATTCATATGGAAATAGCCTTGTGGGAGGTATCGAATACCATTCTCGTCCTACGAGATCCCTAAGATATTTACCTCATTGGTTTCACGTGATTTCAAGGACTCCAAGCAAATCACATTATTTGGTATTAGACTGACCCATCAACCGAATCATAGCGCAAACTATCGGTCTCTACGAATCATGAGACAGGAAAATAGAAGCGTAGTCTTTTCATTCACGATAATAGTGCAGTTTCATTTCAGTCCATACGTGCCACGACTCGTGAGACCACATATGAGTGAAATCAGCTTCCTCACTAAATTACTCTGAATGGAAGGCATGGAAATTACATTAGTTGGCAGTAGTCCTAGTCTATCAACCGAATCATAGCACACATTATTTCTCCCCATGACTCGTGAGACAGGAAAATAGGTGCGTATTCACTTCGTTCACAGTAAAAGTGCAGCTTCATTTTAGTCACACGTGCCACGACTTGTGAGACCACGTATGGGTGAAATTGGCTTCCTCATTACATTACTGTGGATGGAATGTATGAAATAACGAACTATTTGTTTATTTCGATTTTAGGGTCTAATATTTTAACTTGGTCCAACCAAGTGAGAGTTCATTTTTAATATGACCGAGACCTCATCAGAATATTAGTATCTTGCATGAAAATATATCCAATATATTTAATACATTAAATAAAACGCATCGCATGCAAAATAAAAGCCTAGCACACCCCTGTTGGATGATCACAAGCCCAAAACCTATGCGACCTACTGAGCCCGCAGTGGATCTATGGTCAGTCTAAGGGTAGGCCTACGCTATTACAATATATAAACCCATTAACACATTATGGGCTTTGTAATCTCTCTTTATTTATTCTTCTGTTTCATGGGCTCCGTGCTTCGGGCCTCTTCTCCATGGATCTCCGTGGGTCAATCTATGGGCCTCCATTGTCTGGGCTTGCTCTTTACAATTATTTAAAAAATAAAATAAAAGTAAAACCTCTCCACATATTCTACTCTCATTACAACTTAAAAAGAAACCCCAATCAACAGTCGTGGGAGTACATTAATAGGGAGAAAGAAAACCTTTAAATATAATAGGCTAAAAACGAAGAGAAAAAGAAAATAAGAGACAGGCAGGCCCCAACCCAACAGAAAATAAACCATACATAGGGTTCAATGGGCTTCGTGGTAATCCATGTTAATCCAATTAACAAAGTAGCACATTATTTCCAAAATAAACACGCACATCAAATATAACGCAAACCATGCATTATAAGAAATGATATCCAATATCATAAATTAATTACACATCCAATCTCAAAATTTATACGTAAAATAATGCAACTTAATAATGGACATAAGTGCAACCCATGCAAAAAATTAATTCTTGTTTGAAAAGCATTCAAATTAATTTTAGTAATTTAATATTGAGAAATACCAAATCTCAACCAAAAATTAAATTCACCAAAATTAACTATTTCAGAAAAATATGCAGAAAATCAAAATAAATCAAAAAATAAAAAATTCTGAAAAAACCAGAAAAATCGGGTCAGACGGCGGGCCAGCCGGCAGCAGGCGCACGCGCGCGCGTGTCCTTGCAGGCCCCTACCTGCCTGCGCACCTGCAGTAGCATAGCGTCATCTACTCATTTTTTTTTCGATCTTTCTGAAACTTTTTTCTACAATTTCTCAAACAACAAAAAAATAACCAATTTTCAAAAATTCCAAATTTCAAAAAATTTCTTATGCCCAAAATTAAAAGCAAATTAAACACATAAACCCTAGATCTATATATGCAATTAAAATCAAAAAAACATGCTTCCAAAGCCGATTTAAACAAGTAATCATGTTGAAACACGTAATACATGCTATATTCTAGGCCTATACACCGAACCAGGCTCTAATACCACTTGAAGGAAGCGGATCGGCCCGCGAAGCGCGGCGGAAGCGCAAATATTGAAAATACAATAAATCTAAAGCAATTAATTCTCGATCAAGGGGTGTACCCTTGATCTTTCCTAGGCGTTCGGTGTATAAAATAATACATAGGCCATATCATTTAATACGAGAAACACAAGCTGCAAAAATGTAAATAGAATTTTACCTTTCTTCGTTTTCTCGTATGGCTACAAGCATTGATTCCTCTTTCAACCCGATTCTCCTCCACGAGGTTTCAACTTTGAAACCCTATAAATCCGTCCACTATAATCACCGAGGATCTTCCTTTTTCTCGTGCTAGTAAGATACAGAAAGAAAAGGGAGAAATCAACAAATTGGTTACATATTGTGATGCTCACTATGCAGCATATGTCGACTCTCACAAATTGGTTATTGGTTAGGGAACATTACAAATTTGGATTCATTAATCCTTCATTTGTTCGTAGCAAGGATAAATTGGTTGATCTCTTCACTAAGGTTCTTCTTGGCTCTTTATGTGTTTCTTTGATGTCCAAGTTGGGTTTGTTTCTTCCAGCTCCAAGTCCCACTTGTGGGGGGATGTTGAGACTGTTGAGAATGAAGTCCATAAACAGCACTTGGATAACAGTTGAAGGTTGAAGACAGAGCCTTAGCTTCAGTAAATTCAATTGCAGGGAAGCGTGTTTCTGGTTCTACTTTTTTATTAGTGAACTACCACTTTTGTATACTACATCCTTTGTATATTAGTATTCTTTGTTAACAAGTGATTGTTAGGTGGTTAGGTGAGGTGGCAGCATATTTTAGCAGACGCGGTGACTTCAATGTATTTAAAGTTGCAACTCTTAGCTCATTTGATAGATTGAATATACAAAAGAAATTTCACTGCAAATTCATAGCTTTTGCTGCTCACATTCTTTGCTTTTAGTTTGAAATTTCACATATGAGTCATATGCCACATTACAATCCATGTCGAATAAGATGGTAAGTGATCCACCATGTAGGAGGTTATGTCATGTCATCGTACAACTCATCAAGAAGTTGTCTACGTCATCATCTATGTCACAGCAAAACTTAACAGTGAGGTGAGTCAGCAACAACATGGAAGGAATTGATGAGTCACCAATCTCTTCAGATAGAGGGGAATCAGTCAGCAGCTAGCTAAGTGTCACACAACACAAGTCACCTGCCACATCAAGTGTACATGTGGTAGTGAGATGAGTCAACAGCCACAGACGCAGTATTTGACGAGTCAGTTGTCATGGCATGATTAGCAGGATGAGTCATAATCCACGGAGACATACATCCACCAAATGGTCAGTGTGATGTGTCATAGGCCATGTAGACTAAACCTTGAGTCATCATGCTATTAAGATAGAGGAGATGAGTCAGCAGCATAGTGGCATATATCCGTGAGTCATCTGCCAAGTCAAACATGCACGAGAACTCAACAGCCAATTCATCAAACATGAATGACTCGACATCTAACACATAGCCATGTAGGACAAACTGGTTGTGTCAGTCATTTTTGACACCTTGAATAACTTAGTTTGCTGATTCATCTGCTAAATCTATGGATGGATAGACACGTCATATGCCTAACTCATCAATGCTTGAACGAGTCATTGATCACGTCATGACATGTAGGACATGAAGGAAGGTCATCAGCCACCGATGGAGGATACTATGAGTCATGTGTCAGGTAAGGGAATTTGATACGTAATTTGACAAGTAACCCTGGATTTGTTTTAGTCAAACCACCATTTGATTCAGTAACTATGTCGGCTGCCATGTGGGACGTGCAACAGCATTCAGATGCCATGTGTATTCAGGTGGATGGAAGGGCTGCCCAGCATGCTGCTTCGTCAGCAGACCGTTGGTTGTCACATAATGCCTTGTAACTGAGGGGCTGCATCACTCGCCATGATGGCAAACACGTCATGCTGCCCACAGGACCCCCCGAGTCATTTGCAGTGCTGGAGGCCGTTTGATAACAGGATGAGTTCATCCATTCCTGCCTCGTACCTACGCCAATGGGAGCAAAATATGGGGATGTTGACTGAGGAGGACGAGATCTGCTCCAATGTTAGAGACAAAGGCTGGCATCAGGCAGTTATAATTGACGAGCAACAGATGCCTCGGTGCTATACACGGGCAGCATGAGGATAAGCCACCTCCTCTTCGATGGAGCTGGAGAGGTTTGTGGCGGCTTATGACGACATTAAGAAGGGAGACAACACGCAGATATTTAGGAAATTGTGGCGAAGACTGAGGGCCTGTTGGAATATTTGGCCCATGACCTCTTAAGGTAGGCCCAAACCCACAAAGGCCAGTTGCCGCCCCGCCCCGATCCACCGACCCGTTGACCCGCCCCGACTTGACCCGATTACACTTAAACCTAACCCTTCTCCTTCTCCACATGACTGCTCGTTTTCTCCCCCATCTCTCTCGGTTTTCTCCTTCTTGTTCTTGTTCTCTCCACCGCGCCGTCTCCCTCTCTCACCGTCTTTAATGGCGTCCGTTTATAAAAGCCATTGTTGGCGTCTTGTTTAAAATAGAGGACAGAATCAGAGTTATCGCCTTTGTGGTGAGACCTTTGTGGCGTGGCCTTTGTGGCGTGACCTCGGCGGTGGAGGGTGCCTCGGTGTGTGGCCTCGGTGGCGGGTGCTTTGGTGGCGAGCCCTTGGGTGCGTGGGTTTGTCCCGGTTATTGGCTCCCTGAGCCTTGTTTTCTCGCTTTTAGTTTATGTCAATGTATTTGGAGTAATTTCATTGTCTAATTCTTGTGGATTAATCTTATTGTGTAATCATGCTTTTTGGGCTCACTGTTTGAGGGCGTAAAAACCTCACAGTGGTATCAGAGCCGGTTCTTCCGGCACCGTAACTACGGTAACCTCGCTCCTATCTCTTCTTATTAATTTCGATCTGTTTACATTTCTGCCTTGTGGGTTGTTGCTTGGTCGCTTGATTTTGTGCGGGATATTCTGTCGATTACTTCCTCTTGTGAAAAACTTTTTCTAAAATTTTTCTGTGATAAATTTCTGCAAAATTTAAATTGTTTCTCGTGCACTGTAAGAAAGGGAAAAAACTTATTTTCTTAGAAACTGCTTTGTGCATAGATTGATGTTTAGTTTGAGGTTATTTGTTAAACTTGTGGACAAATTCTTTTAAGAAAATTCTCTGTTCTACATTCTGAAAATTTGTTTTTTTGGAAACTTGTGTAGTTATTGCTTTATATAATAATCCTGTAGTAAAAGGCTTGCTTAAGGACTGATAATTGTTAATTTTGGTTTGTGCTAAATTTTCTGACAATATTACTGTGTGTGTAATCAGTTTTTTGCTTTTGTGCAAATCATATTAGAAATACAATGCTTAGTGCTTATTTTGGTTTTGGTAATTACGCTTTGTGCTTAATGGTTTTTGTGGAAAATCGCTTTGTGCGATTGCTTTGTGTCTTGGTGTTTGTTCGCTTAGTGCGTTAGATTTTCTGGGTGAAAATCGCTATGTATTGATTGCTTGGTGCGATGGCTTTGTGCATTAATCCTTTGTGGATTTGAGCCTGTGCGGCTGTGTCGCCTTGGTGGCTTGGATGAGCCGTTGGCGGCTGTTGTTTCCTTTGTGGGTTGAGCCTTGGTGGCTACTTTGTCTTCGTGACTTTGCCTTTGTGGCTAGATGGTCTTTGACTTTGCCTCAGTGGCTATGGTTTAATAGCGATGCTATGTATTCGCTTAGTGCATTAACCTGTTGTGTTCTTTTTGTCGCTTAGTGCATTCGGTTGTGTTGCTTAGTACATGGATCATTGCCTTATAGTTGGTTTTGGTGCGATTATTTGTTGTTGCTTAGTGCTTAAACCCTTGCTAATTTCTCACTTGGCCGACCCTTGAGGTTGTTCGGTATCTGGTTGAGAGTTAGTAAGGTTTTCATTATTTGTTTTTTATCTCTTTTGGCATTCGTTGCTAATGACGTTGTTTTGCAGGTGTTGTCTCGTTGGAATGGCGATGATGTAGCCAATTCCGGCCCTTGGATTAGGTTCCCTTTTGGGTCCTGGTCCAAGGGGGGAAATGTTGGAATATTTGGCCCATGACCTCTTAAGGTAGGCCCAAACCACAAAGGCCCAGTTGCCGCCCCGCCGATCCACCGACCGTTGACCCGCCCCGACTTGACCCGATTACACTTAAACCTAATCTCCTTCTCCACATGACTGCTCGTTTTCTCCCCCATCTCTCTCGGTTTTCTCCTTCTTGTTCTTGTTCTCTCCACCAAGCCGTCTCCCTCTCTCACCGTCTTTAATGGCGTTCGTTTATAAAAGCCATTGTTGGCGTCTTGTTTAAAATAGAGGACAGAATCAGAGTTATCGCCTTTGTGGTGAGACCTTTTGGGTGGCTTTGTGGCGTGACGGCGGTGGAGGGTGCCTCGGTGGTGGTGGCTCGGTGGCGGGTGCTTTGGTGGCGAGCCCTTGGTGGCGTGGGTTTGTCCCGGTTATTGGCTCCCTGAGCCTTGTTTTCTCGCTTTTAGTTTATGTCAATGTATTTGGAGTAATTTCATTGTCTAATTCTTGTGGATTAATCTTATTGTGTAATCATGCTTTTTGGGCTCACTGTTTGAGGGCGTAAAAACCTCACAGTGGTATCAGAGCCGGTTCTTCACCGGCACCGGCGTAACTACGGTAACCTCGCTCCTATCTCTTCTTATTAATTTCGATCTGTTTACATTTCTGCCTTGTGGGTTGTTGCTTGGTCGCTGTGTGTGCGATTTTTGGATATTCTGTCGATTACTTCCTCTGTTGTGAAAAACTTTTTCTAAAATTTTTCTGTGATAAATTTCTGCAAAATTTAAATTGTTTCTCGTGCACTGTAAGAAAGGGAAAAAACTTATTTTCTTAGAAACTGCTTTGTGCATAGATTGATGTCTTAGTTTGAGGTTATTTGTTAAACTTGTGGACAAATTCTTTTAAGAAAATTCTCTGTTCTACATTCTGAAAATTTGTTTTTTTGGAACTTGTGTAGTTATTGCTTTATATAATAATCCTGTAGTAAAAGGCTTGCTTAAGGACTGATAATTGTTAATTTTGGTTTGTGCTAAATTTTCTGACAATATTACTGTGTGTAATCAGTTTTTTTGCTTTGTGCAAATCATATTAGAAATACAATGCTTAGTGCTTATTTTGGTTTTGGTAATTACGCTTTGTGCTTAATGGTTTTTGTGGAAAATCGCTTTGTGCGATTGCTTTGTGTCTTGGTGTTTGTTCGCTTAGTGCGTTAGATTTTCTGGGTGAAAATCGCTATGTGCTATTGATTGCTTGGTGCGATGGCTTTGTGCATTAATCCTTTGTGGATTTGAGCCTGTGCGGCTGTGTCGCCTTGGTGGCTTGGATGAGCCGTTGGGCGGCTGTGTTTCCTTTGTGGGTTGAGCCTTGGTGGCTACTTTGTCTTCGTGACTTTGCCTTTGTGGCTAGATGGTCTTTGACTTTGCCTCAGTGGCTATGGTTTAATAGCGATGCTATGTATTCGCTTAGTGCATTAACCTGTTGTGTTCTTTTTGTCGCTTAGTGCATTCGGTTGTGTTGCTTAGTACATGGATCATTGCCTTATAGTTGGTTTTGGTGCGATTATTTGTTGTTGCTTAGTGCTTAAACCCTTGCTAATTTCTCACTTGGCCGACCCCTTGAGGTTGTTCGGTATCTGGTTGAGAGTTAGTAAGGTTTTCATTATTTGTTTTTATCTCTTTTGGCATTCGTTGCTAATGACGTTGTTTTGCAGGTGTTGTCTCGTTGGAATGGCGATGATGTAGCCAATTCCGGGCCCCTTGGATTAGGTTCCCTTTTGGGTCCTGGTCCAAGGGGGAAATGTTGGAATATTTGGCCCATGACCTCTTAAGGTAGGCCCAAACCCACAAAGGCCCAGTTGCCGCCCCGCCCCGATCCACCGACCCGTTGACCCGCCCCGACTTGACCCGATTACACTTAAACCTAACCCTTCTCCTTCTCCACATGACTGCTCGTTTCTCCCCCATCTCTCTCGGTTTTTCTCCTTCTTGTTCTTGTTCTCTCCACCAAGCCGTCTCCCTCTCTCACCGTCTTTAATGGCGTTCGTTTATAAAAGCCATTGTTGGCGTCTTGTTTAAAATAGAGGACAGAATCAGAGTTATCGCCTTTGTGGTGAGACCTTTGTGGCGTGGCCTTTGTGTGGCGTGACCTCGGCGGTGGAGGGTGCCTCGGTGGTGGTGGCCGGGTGGGTGCTTTGGTGGCGAGCCCTTGGTGGCGTGGGTTTTCCCGGTTATTGGGCCCTGAGCCTTGTTTTCTCGCTTTCAGTTTATGTCAATGTATTTGGATTATTTTGTAATTTCATTGTCTAATTCTTGTGGATTAATCTTATTGTGTAATCATGCTTTTTGGGCTCACTGTTTGAGGGTGTAAAAACCTAACAGGGCCGAATACGGGCCTCAGCTTAATGGTTGGGGAGGATTGTATGGACGGACCCAAGTTGAGGAAGGAGAAGCTCCTGAATGAGCTCAATGCTAACAGGATAAAGTGATTATTTTGCAAACTCTAATAGCTGACTGATAACTGTACTGCTTCCTTTTTTCCGTGTCAATTGTTGGTTCTTTAATGTGACACTATGGGGTTTTGACTATGATTCTAGATTGGAAAATCCCGAAAATTACATTTTCTGCTTACCATTCTATGAAAATAAGGTGTTATATGCATTTATGGTGTTGCTTTGAGTTGGTAATCCCCAAATTCAGCAGCAGTAGTTGTGTTGTTGGCATTTATAGCTTCTCTTTCTTGTGAATCGGTGAGCATGTAATACTGAAGTTTTCGAATTGCTCAGGCATTAAGTTTCCAGGTGTAATCAATGAATTATGATCATAATGTGACATTCTGAAACTCACTGTTAGTTGATCATTAGCATATTCATGTGTTCTGTCCGTTTTTCCAATTCTCCGTGGTTCTTTTTCAACTTTAGTCATGTTATATGCAACTTTGGGAATTTTACATGCGTGCTTTGCTTTGTAGCTCATTGTTGTGTTTCCGCTTACTTCTCTGCACCTTCACTTTCTCATCTTGCAGGCAAATAGAGCATTCAGATGGTGTTACAATGACTTTGGAGATTTTTACTACGCACACGCCCAAGCATCTAAGAGTTATGTACACGTGACTATTGTACTTCATTGAAATATATCATTTGTATGTGACTGAATGCATACACAAATGATAAAGTGAGGTTTATCTCTAAGATCAAAAGATATGCTAATTACTAATTGAAGTGCTTTCCAGTTGAAAGAACCTAATAACGAATATTCTGAATAAGGAAAAATTAGTACCCATTTGAACAGGCTTGATGTGAGGGTATGTTAACCTAAGTGTTTGCTTGTGTTTCATGTATTTCTCTAATAACATTGCCTAGAGTACTTGCAGTTTCTGGAAACTTGCCAAGAACTTGGAACATCTAGATAAAATTAACTGCAGCCCAAGATACTGCAACCTGCGGTGTTCTGTGTGCACTCACGAGTTGGGACGGCAGAAATGAAGGCAAACTACCATGCTTTGATTGTTTTCTCAAAGTACATATCACATTAAGCTTGATGACTTTCAAATTTCTGACCAGTTGAGCTGGTTATGTTTGTCAGGGCCAAGTCGAATTGACTTGCATAACGAAATTCTTTATGCTCGGCATGCAGATCAGAGGAACCCCACGTTCCAGCCTGTCTTGCGGGTGGGCAGTGAATTTGCTAGGGACTTGAGAGCCATGCTGTCGAGGGAAAATCATATAAAAAATTATTATAACCTTAGAGCATCAAGGGAGCACTGAAATGCACAAGGCAGAGCATTCTGAAGGGATGCACAAGTCGCAAATCAATATAAGCAGCAGATCATTCTGAGATGGATTGAAAATGAAAAATTACAAGAGATTGTAGCAGATACGGCTCAAGTGCAGAATTGGGGCTATTCAAAGCAGTGTTGCATATAAGTTGGCAAAGGGGATCACAGATTTGAAAATTTAATCCTTTTGTTTGTTGATAGTCTTTATTTTGGTGCTTTGATTAATTTTGTAATTTGTTAATTTTCATTTCTGGCTATCTTTGCAGCTGAAATTTTGCTTGTGACCTGCTGAGCTGCGTGAATTTATCATACTCGTGTTCAAATTTACAAAATTGAGATGCATAGAAGAACTTAACTGTCGAGTCTGTCTTGAGCTCCTTCTAATGGGAGAAAAAGTTACTTGATTTGTGAATTGTGTTGTGTTATTAAACTATTTACTAACTTTGATATTGAAGTGATTTGCTCTTTGTTATTAATTTTACGTAGGTTTCCCTTGGTAGTACTTTTACATGGTTTACCTATAGGATAAAGTGAGGGACAGTGTTTTCTGCATAAGGCTAATCGGTTAAAACTATTTACAGTAGAACACAGTACAACTTTTTGGGTAATTGTAATTTTGCTTTGTGGGTGCAACCTTATTGTAGTTCCATTTCATATTTATGTTACGCATCATTTGGAAAGTTGAATCTTGTTATTGAAAATGTTCTTTTATTATATTTGGAACTTGTTTTTGAAGTATATTGTATCATATTTTTGAGATAGTAGTGGAAGGGAAGGTTTTTTCATAAGGCAAAAATAGTCCATGCTGGAAAGTCTTCCATTTTTTTATTAAAGCAGTGGATTAGGAAGATATTCTGGCACAAGGACTTAGAAGCTGTTTTCGGATGGTGTAAAAAATGATGTTCACAGATTTCGTGAGGCATATTTCAATATATAGTTTGGACTTAATGATCGGGTATTTGTCAAGATTCTGGAGAGGGCAGGCAAAGTAGCTTATAAGCTGGAGTTGCCACAAACACAAAAGATACCCAATTTTCCATTTGACTGTCTCAACGTCTACGGAGAAACACGGCTCCACACATGCTGTACATGTCTTCCTCATCGTATATATACCTCAGTGCCTTCTCGCAATCCGAACAAGAGACTGCCAAAGAAGAACAAGAAACCAATGCAACAAAAGTTGGTAAACTGGTTCAGTGCGAGATTACGTCTTCGTTTGAAATATGTGACTTACGTTTGTTCGTCCTGCAGCCATCAGCCAAACAGCTTAGCAATCGGGTCGTAGCTTCTGAACAAAGGAAACCTGACTCAGAAGTCTAGTCAAATCCCCCACTACACGGTCCATGTATAGCATGTAAAGTGAATTCCTGCTCTCCAGGAGCTCCAAGGCTTTCCGAGCATGGAAAATAGATATCACCCATTCTTCCAAAAGCCCTACGCTATCACCATAACAAGTTAGTCTGGGAACAGTGAATAGAAAAGCACGCTCCATATTACATGTACCGCATGTATCATTGGCCTTGAGACGACAGTAGTTATATTTCCCTCAAATTAGTTAGTAAATCAAATGCATACAACTTGGTTTTATACTTCAGAAATGATATGAGAATAATAATGTGAAAAAAGTGCATACTTATATCAAAGTCTTGACTAGTTGACCATGAAAGTAAGTAGTCGGAAATCAGAAACTCGACAAGCTGAATCCTGCCATCAACATCAGTATTTCGAAACAATCTCAGAAAATACCCAGGTGATACGTATATCCCTTTAATCCTTAAGACATTATGCACAAAAAACTGCAGACATATTTAAGGTGCTAGTAAATTAAATATAAATGGCAATTTGATGTTAATATTTTAACCGTAGTAATCTAACATAAGATGTGAAATTAAAAGGGACCTGAAGAATGGTTGTACAGTCAATTCCACTACTTTGGATTAGTGATACTAATTTGATATATACACAAGTAAAACAATAATGGCATGGCGTAAAACAGAGCAAAGGAATTTATCAAAAAGAAACATGTCTAATTTCTTAAACATCTACTCAAAAAGTACATAGGAGGAAATCCAACAAGCAATCAGTCTTGCATAAAGATCATTCCAAACAGAATCATATGGTGTCTTAACATTCACAAGACAGAAAGTAAAAATGGTGACCTAAACAGTAAACATGAAAGCAAGCATTAGGAGAAGAAGCAGTCAACTGAACTGATACTTAACTACCTTATAAGGTCATAGTAAAAACAGAACCATTGTCATAACTGCTCAGTTAATTCCAGAATATATCCATGCAATCAAACTAACTCTCAAGTCGACAATTAATGCAAAGCATAGGCTAAAACTTACATTATGGTAAATATAATTATGCATTTTTGGGATAGGCACCATTCTCCACTAAGAAACCTCTTATCGTGGCACGATAACGCATTTCAAGTCCTGAACAGTGCGAATTGAATTGTTGTGATGATGCAATTCTGGGGAAAGAAAAAAGTTTTATTAAAGGGATGAAGAAAATAATTAGACATTTTAGATGAAACTGAAGATATTTATCGGAAAAACTAAACTAACCCATTCTCCAAGCTTACAAACATATTTGTTTACACCTCCTAAGAGAATCACGAATAGCCTCATTCTAAACATTAGAGGTATAGGAAGAACAAGCATGAAATACCTCTCCATAACATTATTCTCATAAACAAGAAGTTCCGTTTGCAAACTCTCAGTGGCTGCCATATTCTTCAACTTTTAGCTCTAAATCGCCTTCTCATCTGTACAGGTACTTTCAGACTGTAGAACTTCATTTTGGTAATGACTATTTGCTGAATGTCTTTTCAGGACTCTGGCAGCAGCATAAACACATACTTCAGTTGTAAATTAGCTCTTGTGTAGGTACTTACAGCAGGCCATATTTTAAGCAATTATTTGCTCCTTCGGCTCTGGACTTCATATTCAGATTGTTCAACAAGCTTGGGAATCAAGACTTGCATTCTGACATATCTTTTCTGCAAAAATAGTCGGACTACTTGTCCAGATTTTCTTATACTTTTTCCTACTACTCAGGCATACCAGTAAAGTTTCATTGTAAATAGCCAATTATAATCATAGTCTTAATAACCTTCATCACAGTCTTACATTTCATCCTTTAAAGAAGAGAATTTCTTGAAAGTACTAGAGATATTATTAATTTATGATTGGCTTTCTGAAATAAAATGTGCAGTTATATTTAACAAAATGATCTAAATGACAGTGTTAGTATTGCAGTTGTTAATGATCCAATTTTGCGCCAACTTTCAAGATAAATTGCAACAGTCATGAAACAAAAAAAAAACCTCATCTCCTTCTGATCCACTGCACATCCTTCGCACAATTAAGCTACTTGCTATGCTTTCAATTGTCTCATCTTTCTTTCCAGTAGACGACGAGCCCTTAATGGCTTCATGGGACCAGACATAATGTGTAAATATAGGAAGTATTCCAAGCACAGAAGAAAAAAAAAGGAAAGCCTGATATGTCACACTACAAAGATTCGTCAGTGGTCAATTTTTTTTCTAGACAAGGTTCTTTGAAGAACATAAAGAAGAATCACTAAAAATGACTTAAATGCTAAAATTAATCATTATGAATCCTTCTATCTAGAACGAAGTCATGTCCTTTCAGGATGTCCACAACATTAGTTTTCTAATAGTGAAATATACCTCCATTATACGCTCCATCGAGGAAATTATATTGGGATGAAGGTAGCAATTTAGATAATTAATCTTTAACAAGTATTTCACTGCCTTTTTACTAGTCAAAAGCCGTGTTACCAAACTTAAGAGTAGCAGAATAGAGAAACTTGACTTGATTTGGTACCAAGAATGAAATCTACAGCTTGATGTGACCAGTTCTTGAAATTACCTTTCTCTACCTGCAAAATATACAGAAGTAACAAAAGAACTAAATAAGAGAAGGCAGTTATAAATTCTCATCCACACAAATTATCAAAGCATGGAAGGCACACAGGGTGGAGCAACACACTTCAAGAGGAGAGGAAGTCTCACAAAGCTCCACAAGAAAATCTACTGAAGCTCTCAGTTGCTCCATTTCATTTTCAATTGCAATTTCTGAAAGTACATTAAAAATAGCAGGAGCAGTAGATAGCAATTACCATCTAAATAGGCAACCACAGATTAAGAGAAACGGCAATGAAAATCATAGAAAACTCAAATTGAAAGAATATTGATGAAGTCGCACTACTGATTGGTTAACTAAACTTTTTTGCATAAACTCTTGAGACACAAGCAAAAACACTAGAGATAGTTCTCTTAACCAATAAGTGTTATTGACCAAATTATATAATAATATTTCCAGCAAACACTTTAAACCATTCATACTTTTTTTTGCATATTAGGTTTTAGCTTGTTTACTGATTCCAAGGGAAACATTCTCGAAATTGGTTTTGCCCAACTTTTGATTCAGAAAGCAATAGGTTAACTTGCACATGGTGAAATGACATAACCCCGTCCACAAATTGTTGTAATATACCCTGTCATAAACAATGCTAAACAAAATTCATTAACCAATACTTAGATATCTTTATTTGTTTTCAATTTGTTTTACGTTATTCTCTAGTCATAAAAAGTGCTCTTACTTGCTGTTATCAAAGGTGATCTCCAAAATTAAATCTGAAAGATTGAATCCTTGATATCGTTACATGTCATTTCTTCGATAGTGATAATAGAATAAACCTTCTTTAAATATCTCAAGCAAATAACTTACTTCGCCGCAACTCCCTCACCTTACGAAAAACTAAAATCCTAATCATTTCAAGAATTTTGCAGTCCCAATTAAGACAAATCCAAGCATCTGAAAGCATGAATAACAAACTATTAAGCAATTTCACCCGGAATAGACGACCCCAACAATGAGCCATCACATCTACTCCTCTTCCGCTCTCTTAACCTCACTGCAAATGAAACCAAAATCTAGATTTTTTTAATTCAGTAAAAAGGGAAGGATTCGAAACATAAAAACTACTAGACTGAAACCAAAAGAAATACCAAAACTGCCAGCAACAGTGTAAGAGGTTAATTCCATTATCTCAAATGCAAGGAGATAAAATTTAATAACAGAGATGAGAGAACCTTGTCTAAGAAATCTCCGACGAAGCACATCACTACACCTATTTTGATCAGATTCATGCTTTGGGCTTAGCTGCCCCAGGTTATCATAGAAATAGCATTTGCACGATACGTGTTGTGGAAATACATCTTGATGCACCCCATCTGGTCTAAAGAAATCAGTAAAGCCCCATTAGCAAATCATCAAATATCGAAAACTCAAAATCTATGCATGTAATAACATAAAAATAGATTTGAGTATCCTGTTTCAACTTCAAATAGCTTAAACATACCGAGTCAAAAACATCACAAGTCATCAAAATCCGAACACTAACGTATACACTAAAATCGAGAAATGTTAAAAAAAAAAAAAATTAACAAAGTCTGGAACAATATACTCAGACTTAAGATACAGAGTAAAACGTGAGAAACGGAGAAAATACTAGCCTTCAGCAATTTTGAGATCTTCCTTAAGTCTGAGAATTTCTTCTTTCCGCTGTTTGGCCTAAAAATTTTCAGAAATCCAAAATCAACATCTAAATCAATCCAGACCACAACCGATTACAAAATCAAATACAGACATGAAACGACAGAACAAGGAGAGCTCAAACCTTCCGTTTCCATTTAATAGCATCTGATTCAGAGTTATCACAAGCGGCAGTGCTAGCGGCGGCAGGAGGAGGAAGCTTCTGGCGACGCCTAGACTCAGCGATAGCGACAGCAATAGCGAGCTTGAGAGAAGGATTCAAACCGGCGTTTGCTTGGTTTGCGGAGACCTCCATTTTTTAAGAATTTGATTAAGCGCGGGATAAACTAACAGTCCATTTATACTATTAAGAACTTAGAGTAACTACCTCGATTTACAAATAATATCAATTGACTAAAGTACACTTTTAATTTTTTTTAGGTAAGATTGATTAATTTTTATTAATTAAAATAAATCGATTACAAGTATAATTATTCTTGTCGACATCAATATCTAATAAACATTATCACAATAATTATATCATACTCAATAACACCTATTATTGCAATAGACAACAACTCCTACTATACAATAAATCAACTCTTCTTATATAGCAGACAATATTCCACACACCTGGCAGGATTAGAACTCATACCGTCTAAGTACATTTGTATCTTTGAACACATAATAATTTATTTAATTAATTAAATTTATCAATAATTTTTTATTTCATAAACATTTGGATAATTGTGATCAATTGCTTGTTTGTATCTTGGTTTTGAAACATTTTAAGTTATTAGCAATGATTTTGATGGAGGTGAAGAGATTTCGAGGACTGCAAACAAGTCATTTTCTTACTTAGTTCAATTCTTGGAAACTTTGTGAAAATTATAAGACGTACGATTTCCAAAGCACCCGTCTTCTTGTGATTCACCTGCTGCATCAGAATATCTTTTATATAAAACTAGTATATGTGGCATACTTAAATATGTATGCAAAATTAAATTTAAATTCTGAAAATAAATTATTATTTTTAAAAAATATATTTAATTGAATAAATATAAAATAGAAAAAAAAAAGAAGAAGAAAGTTATGAAAAAATATTATCCGAAAAACATTGAGAGGAGGATAAGAAATATGAAAGCTGAGAAGGGAGAGCAATGAAAATTTGCCAAGTATGGCTTGTAACAATCTATCTTCGGGGCCATGAGAGAAGTGAGAAATGAGAAATTGGAGAGGAGAGAAAAAAAAATAATTAAAAACAAATAAAAAAATAGCATATTGTAAAATAGTGCTCTTTAATTATATAAAGGTACTAGTATATATAATACACTCAGATGTGTGTATAGTTAATTTAGATTAAAAATAATAATATAATAATTTTAGTAAATATATATTAATTAAATAAAAAAATACTAATTAAAACTTATAAGAAAGTTATGAAAAAGTATTGAAAAAAATTAGAGAAGAAAAAAAATGTGAAAATTAAGAATTGGAAAGTTGAGAAGAGCGAGAAAAAGAAAAAAAATAGAAATTGATAACATAATAAAAAATTGACAGACCAAATTATTGAAGACACCAATAAGACCTAGATTAAAGCTGAGGCTCCATAATTATGACTGTTGGGATGATTTGTTATATATTGATATCTAACATGAATAATGATAATCAATTCAATTAAATTAATAACAATCATCATTCTTACTTCAAAAGAAAAATAATAATATAACAATAATTAATTATATCAACATCCGTCAAACTTCAGCAATTAGTAACAATTCATAATTGTCTAACAAAGTGCATAAAATAAATCCTTGGACTCGTCACCAGTAAGAACAATTCGATTAATTTAGCGACCCAAACTAAATTCCAAAGTGATAGGGAATCCAATTCAAAATCAAATCCACATATAGAAAAAATTCTCTCACCACATGAACGACATACCAAACATGGCTAAAATTACCATAAACTAGGATCTAGAAATCAAATTTAAGTAAAATAATCGAACTGAGATACAGAAGATCTATAACAAACAAAATTGCGTCTTGCAGGCCCAAAAATCAACTCCAAGCAAATAAAATGTCTTCCCTCGAAGAAAATAAAACAAGATATACTGTCACATTCTCTATTTTAGAATTGTGCATAGTCGCATTATGACTCACAAATTTGACAAAATTTAATAAGTCGACGGAATAAATAAAGTTTAAAACTAATCAAATACAAAACAACTGGGTCCTTAGAGGACCCTTCATTCCCGAGCAGCCACAGAGAGTCTGTTTAGCCACTCGGAAGCAAAATCTTTATGGTCTAAACTTTAAATTTCCTTTCTCTCTAATGAACACCCTTCTATGACCTCAAGAAAAATATACAGCACACAATCACCTGTTCTTCGCAGCTCCACCCACTCTGCTTTTCAAGGGTGTGTGTTAGAGAAGCAGAAGGTGGAAATAAATTCACATTTCATCTATGAGGTTACAAATGTTTCCAGTAATTCCGTAACAAAGCTCTAAAATAGACTCTCGCAGGACATCAGATGCCTGTGAAAGCAATGCCTTCCCTGAAGGGTCAGACCCGACACCTTCACAGCAGCACTAAATATGGCCTTTTGGTAAATCATCATCACTTTTCAGAATCTCCCAAAGTCCAATGCTCCAGCCAAAACAAGCTTCCCAATTATCTCACCAAAATGGGTTGGTGCTTTTGGTAAATCGATGGCAAGATCGTCCAGCAATGCAGCATAGAGGATGCATCCAGCGGCAATATCCTTTGCATTAATAACCTTCTTGTCAAACAAGTACTCCAGAAGTTTCCCAACTGGTCAACGCATGGTGGGCTTTTCTCCAATCCAAGGGAAATGGCCTCTTTGACAACTTCAGGATGATAAGCAGGGGATTTCAATTCTTCAACACATTGCAATGCTTCGTCAAAGTAAAACTCCTGAGGTTGTTTTCCTCTTAAGCTCATCAGGATTCGATTTTTTTCAAGCAGCAGAGCAACTGCTGGAGCCTGTCTGTGTGGAGCAGGAACTTGAGGTACCGGGTCCACAGAATATCCTCCATAGTTAGCCGGTCGGGCAGGAGGTGCACCACTGCCCTGCAAGAGGGCGCTAGTTCTGCCACCCATGAACCCACCACTACCTTGAGGTAGAAGTCGCTGATTCACTGCCGGTGACTTGCCTATCAGTGGTGACTGAACACGCCCAGCAGTCTGAACATTTGAACCATCCCCTCTTGGCATAGATCGAGACCTAGGAACTTCCCAATTGTCATTATCCATCCCAGGCATCCCAGGCATTTTTCTTGTTCCTGGCATCCCAGGCATCATACCACCTGAACCAGGCCGATTCATTGGGCCTGGGGATAATACTTCCCCCAGCAGCCATGGCCCGACTATTTCTAATGCTAGCAGTAGCACCTGGCCGCAATCCCAGATTTTTCTCAGCTTCTGAGTGGATCTCGGTGATGGTTTTAGCTTTCACCTGGTAATTTAGAATAGGGAATCACATAAGATAAATATGGGAAAGAAACAACCGATAAGAGACAAGTAATAAGCTATGAAGATCACCTCCTCCCGTCTTGGCACCCAATTATTGGCACGGAGATCAATAACATCACGAACCATAAACCTCAGTCGTGCAGCCAGTTGAGGGTTTGTCGACAAATCCTTCAAGCGATTGAAGTACAAATCATTTATACGCTTCGATTTTTGGCTCTCATCGAGCTGTTTACCGATGGTGTTGAAGAATTGACATATGGCCTCAACATTCTCTTCCGCCGGACAACTCTTTTATCTGGTCCCAATAAATTCCTGCAGAAACCCCATGTCAGGATAATCATGTAAATAGTAAGGAAAATAAAATGCCATAAAGAAATACAAGACAGCAGAGAGGATAAACAAACCAATTTGATAGATTTAAAGATGGACGACAACGAAGAGGGAGAACCTGAATGTGATGGACAATCTTTTCTGGAACCATCTTCTGCTTCAAAAGTTCTCCAATTAGACGAATATTTCCAAGCGTCCGGAGTTTGATTAACCTTTCCTTATCTCTTCGTTCCGCTTCTTGCTCAGGAGCAGCCATCTGCCTGACCTCTTCCCTCAATTTGCCAGCACCTTCAAATGCCTCCTGGCAAATATTCAAGAGCACGCGCTTAAATGTAATTTCTTTTCCACCGGGCTCGTCTGATGGAAATGGAGGAAGCTTTTCATTTAGATCTGAACACAGCAACGCATACATGGGGCAAAATGTTGGCTCCAATACAGCCTTGTCGAATATCAAGGAGATAACTCCCTACAGAGAAAGCAAAGAAAGCAAAACATAAGGTCTAGCAAAAGGATACAACCTATGTTGCAGTCCAGGAGAAAATAGACTACACAAACTAAAGAATAAATTGAATAACCAACTCCAGGACTAACAGAATATGCAATACCTTCAGAATATCAGCAGTTGTGATTCCAGTCAATCAATTGACCCTTTAGAAGATCAAACTTCTCCGGAGTCAGCTTGTTCAGTATCCTGCAGGAAACATATAGCATTAAGCAAATCTCTTTCTACAAAAGAAAAGAAGGTAAAGACCTGCCTACTTCAGTCAGAAATCAGTCAGCAACCTACGGAGGTTTTATCAGCACATCATGAATAGAAACAAAATTTGGTCTTTCTAATTTTGTCTCTAAATTTTGGGCCGACAAGCTAAAACTCAACAGACAACATATATGGTTTAAGAGCATGAAGTCCAAATTTCATATGACCTCATACTAAGAAATTAAAAAGAAAAAACACTAACAAAACCAGAGCATCTGTGCTCATAAGTTGCAGCAAATGAAAGATGGATTACCCCTTGACTGTCTTCAGAACACGGTCCTTCTCAGAAAGATTTCCCCTTCGAGCAGACCATGGTACTTCAGCCTTGATAAGAGTAGGTGCAACCTGATACATAGATACATTATAGGGCATTCTCAGTACAGTTTGAACAAAAATTTATCACTACCATAACACACTCAGAACAAGCATGCTAACTTAAGTTCATGACAATAGCACAACTAATGGAAATGCTCAACGGTAACCATCTTCACACACCAACATACAAACAATATCATGTTTGTTTTCCATCTATACAACTTTTTTATGTTACTATATGCATTTCGTAACCCTTTAGTTAAATATATTAAAGAACACAGAAGCAACGTTTGATAACCCTTGCATATGCTATACAACTTAAAACCACTTGTAGAATTGCACTGATGGGCATATCAGCAACTTTTGTAAGTCTACAGATGAGGATACAGCAATCATATTAGCCTTGGGTTTAGTGGATAACTTTCAATATGTTTTAATTTTGCTCAATCATGTTGCATGACTTCAAATATTTGTAAAAAAAGGGCTAGCCGCGATCAAGACAGGACCTCCTAATAGTAAGACCACATGCATGAAAACATAAAAAGAGTGATCAGACATAAATTACCCCTTGGTTGGAAGAAATTTGGCTTCTAGCAAACTGCGAGCTCAGCTGCTCTGTCTTATTGTACTGATTTCCATCTTGTTGCTTAGGGTCAAACCGCCCGCCAAAGTCTCTGTCTCGTATTGCCTCCCAGGATCTCTCCTCTGTAGGAGCAGGAACTTGTGCAGATCGGTTACGCCAGTCACGGTTATCTGGTTCAGAATAGCGACTTTGAACCTGATTTGGGAGCAAACCAAAAAAATCTTATTAAGTTATCATCAGAACAAATCAATAAAAGAAGAAACAAAATAAATAGAAGAGCAAAGCAAGATAATGTGCTGAAAGCAGTCATCATCTTTTAGAACTAAAAGACATATCAACAGACATAACTGATACCCCATGAAAATGAAGTACTAAATTAAAGCACCAAGCTACGCTTGTAAATCAGATTGGTTAGGAAGTGGCAAAGCAATTACTATGACGGAAGGCAAACTCAAGCTTACATTGTTTTCTCCGTGACTCCAGCTGGGATCTGTACCAAAAAATTCAGCTTCAACTTCTTGTTTAACTTTTAGAATCTCCTCAGGGATGATGACCGCCTACAAACAGATAATTAAAGACCATTGAAGACATTAAGAGCAGCTCCAACTCAACAGCCAGGGAGGACCAGCAAGAGTACGGAAGAATCTTTAATCAAAATCCTTTGCAATAAAAGCATGCAATTTAAGTAACTCAGGAAGACATTGAATGCTTAAACAGAAATAAAAAAGGAAGCAATTTCCTTCAATTGCCCTTTTTTCCACCCCAGATAGGATTGGCCCAATTAGCAGTTAAAATCCATTTAACCGGTATGCACAAAGAAAGAAGTTTCGTAGAGACTGGAAAAACAATGACACTAGTGATGAGAGTAAAGATTCGACTTTTTGTATTATTTAAGCTTATATTATTATGTAATGACCAAGAATTGAGGGAACAAAACAATACGCTCCAATATGAACACATTTATTTAAAAAATACCAATCATTACAGTTCTGTACTTGTATACGCGTACAATACAAATAAGCCTTACCTCCCTTAGCTGCAGCAGTTGGTCTCTAGTGTAACGGATCCGTTCATGGCCCTCAAATCGAGACTCTCCAGTCTGTTATAAGATATGAGTGTGAATAATTGTAAGAGAACAGACAAAAGAAAGTACTAAAAGTTGGATGATGTCATAAAGGATCAGATTCTCCTGAAACTATGGGATAATAACTTATAAATGGCAGATTAGATTACAAGGTGCATTATATACGATGAACTGAAACACTAGCGCAACAAGTAAAAACGCTATCAGGATAATATTCAGATTATCATGTAACCATATATTTTAATTACAACTAAGTGCAAATAGATTTACAATGACAACAATAACATCATTTAAATTGACAGAAGCAAATATGTAGCATATTAATTCCATTTATATTATGTCAAGAGCAGCACTACATGATGCCAATTGGAAACTGAATACCAAAGGACATGCAATTACATGCTAAATTCCAAAATTTCCATATCCGCAGGTTTCTTTATGGACACCAACATGCTCCTAGCATGCCCACCTAAAGCCTGCATATTGCTTTCCGTCCATATTTACAGCAACCACACCACTTATGTGCAGTGCCAAGAATTAGGACGATATCAACAGATTCACATTCGCTTAAACAAGGTACTAATTCAGGACATCAAAGATCTTAACCTTTTAAAAGAGAAGCTTTTAACATTTGCCTAAACAAGGTACTAATTCAGGACATCAAAGATCTTAACCTTTCAAAAGAGAAGCTTTTTATCTGTTGACTGAACTCTATTAAGTTCAAAAAAACAAAAAGAATAAAAAGAAAAACATACTTGCAATAAAAGAAACGACTTCAAGTTCTCAGGGATAAGGAACGCATGTACTCAAAACTTCATCAAAACCTCATGGGATATCTACTTCAGATGCTTCATAGAAATATTTCATTCGGATTCAAGTCGTGAATACACAATCTTGACACATGCGTGCGAAAACGGTATACTGTTTTTCGCAGAAAATTTGGAACATATAGAGACAAAATACATGCATACTGATTCCTAATGTACCACAACCATAAATGTCAGAAAACAGATGCAAGACTTTAGAACTTCAAAAGGAGATGCACAAATCAGCCTAAGAGATTCAGATAACACGCACTTAATAGATATAGCATATTTATGTACAAGAACAAGTAGCTGCATGAATAAAACTCAATAAATCTGAAAAACAAAAAGAAATATCTTCCAAAAAAAATCATAACAAATTCAAAAACCCTAGATCTGATGCAGAATTCTCAAAAAAACAACCTTGAAAGTAGGGAGCGAAGATGCACCGGCACCGCCATGGGGACGCAGCAGCGGAAGATCAGAATTCGCCGCCGCCGCCGAGGAATCGAAGCGCGGGCCGAATACTCTGTTTCCACCGCGATTGCCACCACCTGGTCTCAAGCTCAACACCGTCTGATCAGCCTGCATAACTCGCAAATCGGAAACTCTTTGCCGTCCAATCTACCACAAAAACTTTCTTACAGGAATATACGTGATCTATATATATATGTGTATATATATAGATTTTTGCTACCTTTTCCTTCCGTATCTATATACGTAAAGATAGAAAGATAATAGGGAGATGAGAAGGAGATAGAATTCTAGAGAGAGAAATTGGTTTCCTCTCTCTACTGGGAGGAGGAGAGGAGGTGGGAAGGGGAGTGTGGTATGTTATGTAAGGCAATGAAAGAGAGAGAAAAACCCTGATTTTGGGGGGCTACGAAGACGCTTTGAGCAAATTATTGGGGCTCTTTTGAGAATACCAAAAAATCGATATTAGCCTTTCTTGGGTGTATGTTTGTAATATATCGGAAATAACGGGAGTGAATTGGAAAATACAACAGTATTATGGTCCTGTCCAGAACATAATATCATACACTTACACTAAACGATATTTTATCATTTTACGTAACAGGGAGAGATTTGTGGTGTCTGTGAAATTTATTATATTTTGGGGAGTGAATTAGCAATTTTACGATTGTGCTCTGTGAAACTGTTTCAACCTTTCTTGGCTAGGTCAAGAATTTTGTTATTTATAGAGTTTTATATCTGCAACAGTGCTCTCTATGAAGGTGATATTTATTCTCTAATCATATGATATTAGACCGTCCAAGCGCACTCGATGCAATACGTATACATAATTTAAAAATTTTATTATTTTTGTAATTAATAAATGAAAAAAAATTGAAGATAAAATAAATAACTAATTAAAATTGGTAAAAATAAATTGATATTGAATATCCATAAATATAAATGGCAAAATACATTTTTTTGTTATGTAATTATATGTCGTTAACAGTTTGGTCATATAACTTACTTTATTTATATATTTAGTTTTGTTTTAATAAATTTAATTCTGAATATCTCACATTTAGTCATATTTTACAAATTTAACCATGTATTGACAATTTTGGTCTTAACGACCTAATACCTATAGTTATAAATAAAAAATGAGATCTACCCCAGTGTGAAGGGAACTAAAATTATCAATAAAAAATTAAATTTCTCAAAAATTCATAAAAAAAAATAGTGTGTAAATTGAGTAAATTACATAATCAAAAATGCTAACGGCCTGTAGTTATATGATCAAAAATATAATTTTACCATAAAAAAAATAAAAGAGTTGATTGATTAAAATAAATAAACATCTTATGAATAAATAAGTATGTGAAAGGATATTTTATCAATAAATCAACCAAAACAGTTATTATAGAGGTCTTATCTTTAATAAATAGTATATATAACAATTACAAGTACGCATAACGCGTCTTTTTGTAATTTTGTTCAGTAATTTGATTTCTTATGATACCTGGTCGATATATTTTGAGTCTTTAATAAAATGAATTTATACCTTCTTCATTTTTGAATGAGGGTTTTTTTTTTTTTTTAAATGAAAGCAACGAACTATTATCAGATAATTACATATAATCAACACCTACTATTAAAATAGAACAATACATATTATTAAATATAATAATATCTCACACGTTGGTGGGGTTCAAACTCATTAAAGTCAGTACCTTTCAACTTCGCTGGTTGAGCTAAGCCCCATCGGCCCAGTGAAGACATTCTAATTAAGATTAAATTGTATTATATACAGTATAATTGACAAAATTAAAAATGGATAATTACACTAACCTTCCCTCTATATGGGAATATACAAATTCCCCACTCTTACTATGAAATTTATAAACTTATCTATTGATTTATTACCATTATATATTGGCCCTTAAAATTAACCTTTAGATGTACTTTGCACCAGTGTAATCTGTTTTGTGAACCTCCAATATCTTAAAACCAGTCAAAATCAGTGGTGGAATTCTCATGGTGGTTGTTGCACAGGGAGGAATGTTTTGTGGTATGAATGGAAGCTTTGAAGGAAAAGTAAGAGAAATAAAAGTTTCTCTATAAAGCGAGAAAGCTTAATTAATAGTGTTTTTGCCTTTTCAATTCTTTTTTATTTTGCCTAATTATTTATCTATATTATTAATTTTTTTAAGTAAGGATAAAAGTGTAAATTTTAAAATTCCGCCAGTCAATCTTAAACCGTGATTAGTCAGAAGGTGTATTTGTAATTTTTACAATAAGAGGGGGAAATTTGTATATTCTCATATTAAAAGGGGAGGACCATGTAATTATCCCAATTAAAAATGTGTGCACAAAAACATAAACATAACCTATCAAAATTTGAGACATAGATAAAAGAAAAGGGAATCATGCATATTTGTTTGCAGAAAGTCATGTTGGTGTCTTTAAATTTTAATATTAAAATTGCATAATTTATGTCTTTAGACATTAATTACTTCATTAAAAGTGAAATTAGAAGGGAGATGATGCTCACATTTTGGTGAGATGAGTGGTGTTAGTGGATATTTTTGAGCTCATATTCCACTATTTCATACTTATATTACAATATTATGCTCACTTATTGGTCACTATCTCACTTTCTTGTATAATTCACTCACTTTATTATCCACTAATTCATATATATATTAAATTATTATTTTTATATCTATATAAAAAGGCATCATTCTAATTCATTGATATTTTTATGTTAGAACTTTGGAACCAATAACTTCTCCAAAGTATTTTAGAATCATAGTACATTGTATTTTTTTTTTTTTTTTGTAAATTCTATTTAAAGTTTATTATTTTTATTTTATTTATATGAAAGAGAATAAAAATAAAATAAATAGTTAGATCTTTTTTTTATATATATATATACATGAGTATAATATTATTGATAAAAAAATTCAAATAAAATTATTTTATATAAAAATAAATATATTTAAGAGTATTTTGATTGATATAATGATGTATATTTTCACCCTTATAAGGGTAGTTTAATTCGAACAAAAATTATTTGACCTGCAATAAATTAGTAATAAGTCAATTGAAGATAAATATAAATTTTTATTCAGTTTTTTGTTAATCAACAAATTTTAGTGAATTTTGACTAATGTGAACTTATTTGTTAGACGGAAGCGAAATTTAAAAATGCTAGATGCAATATTTCAAATCACATGGGGTCTATATATAATTACACCAAACTTTAAGGGATGATAATATAATTATCCTTAGTCTAATAAACCTAGAAATTAGGCCCACAAGAGATTGGCCCAGTTTCTTATGGGAAAGGACAATCAAGAGCCCATAAGCCCAGCTTAACTCAAGCCTATGAATCATACCATCCTGCTAAATAAGCCCATGTTTTTATTTTCAATTTTAGTTTTTAAAATAATAATTAAAATAAAAATATATTTATCTGTACATATTTTTATTGAAAATATATAGATTTGAAAACCACAATCAAATATAAAATACAATCTCATTAACTAATTTAAATATATTTTCATTTCACACGTAAACCTATACAAAATTAAAAATACATATTTCACTGAAAATTGAAAATGAAACATAAACAAACAACCTAAGTACCTATTAATATTCCTGACGTAGAGTACAGCTTGTTTTTACTTAGGCACTACAATAAAATATAATACTAATGACATATGATATCAAGTAATAATTTTAAAATTGTCATTAAAAATATATATTAATAATAATAATTTTATCCTGTCATTATATAATTATTAGTGAAAAGAACTGTGTGTAAAATTATCATTATAAATAATTAGTGGCACATCTACAAAAACAATGCATGTAGTGACAGTAAGTTAGTATTGTCACATCGTTGTGGACTAACAGAAGTGTCGCTATTTATTTTCAATGACAACTTAACATGCAAATGTTTCTTACTCGTTTTGTTAATTATACAAAACAATTATTATTATTAAAATTTTAAAATTTATTACTGCGATACATTAAAATTTTTTGTCACTATTTATATGTAATCAGTGACATATTAAAGCTATCACTTAATTTTTTTCGTTGCTAATTTTCTATTTTTTGTAGTGAGAATAATATACTTTAAGGCCATCTTTACTTTGGATGATTAGCCATGATATCATGGCTGATCACTTTTTATTTTTTGTTTATTTTATTTTTTATTAGCTCGTGATTAGTACCTCAAATTTAAAATATGATGTGATTTTTTCATGATCATAATCACAATTTAATATATCCTATTTTAATCACATCATCTAAAGTAAATGTAGGATAAATGATTACAATTTGTAATCTTCTCATATCACTGTTCAATATACTCAAAATCTTTTGCTAGGAACACTCTTCAACTCTGTTTTTGAGTAAAATTGATTTTAAATAAAAATTCGAATATTTTGGCTAGGTAATATTATTTTTAAAATTTCATCTCATTAATATAAAAAATTATTCCTCCGCTGCAAGTCTATTTGGATTTTGATTTTTTTTTAATTAAATATATATTTCTTTGCCGTTGAGGACTAGTTTAGCAGGCGAAATTGAGGCCCCATGACATTAGAGGTCATGCTATCATAGGTTTGATCCCTGCTTTATGCGTTGGATGTTGTTTCCACTTAATAGCAAGTGGTGTTTCTACTATAATTATAGTATACGTTGGTTTGATTTAGTGTATTTTGATATTGTTTGTTATAGTATGACTGTGATAATGATTTGTTAGTTATTGATGTCCAGCATGAATAATTAATCAATTTATTTCAATCAATAACAATTTATCTGATGGAGGAAAAACTAAAACTAGAAATGAAAAAGTGACACTCTAGGAAAGGAAGTTGCTGAAGAAGGAAAGAATCAATGAAAAAGAGAATGTTACATTTTAAAAAAATGAATATGCTGAAGAAAGAAAGAAATCAATGAAAAAGAGAAAGATTGACATTTCAGAAAATAAAGGTGGCGAAGAAGGAAATAATCAATTCTAGAAAAGATATTGAAGAGAAAATACTAAAAAGGAATAGTTGACTTACCAAATTAGTATAATATTGTATAAATACCCAATTTATCATTGAGATGTTAGGAGAGAAAGAGAGGAGAGAGTGAGAGAAAGAACTCTATTGTACTAGTTCTTTAATTGCATCCCAATTAATTAAATTTAGTTGATGCCATTTTTGAACCATCAACTTGGCGCCGTCTATGGGAACAACCTAATTCGTTGAAGATGCAAACTAGATCTAAAGCTCGAGGCACTACAAATGAAATAAAGCGGTAAAGTTTTAAAAATAATTAAGTTTGTTAAATTGATAGTGAACTTTTCCACGTATTGTAAAAACAATTCACCAAAATTTGTGTTGATTAAAGTATGACTATTTTAATTTCGAGTTACTGTTGTATGCGAGATTTGAGGATTCTACAAGCGGAGGACACATCAAGTCGAAGTGTATGGTAGAGCACAAGAATCCTAAAAGAATTCAGTCAAGCTCCCGATGAATGCAAGTTTCTGAAGGAGCAAATATTTTTAAGGGAGTGATTCTAATTTATTTAATGCTCTTGAATATTTTACATTATTAGTATAATAGTGATAGGAATTACAACCGAGATTAGTCCTCATCACCATGCAATACACCTATGTATGTAAAGAATCGATAAAAAATTGACAGCTTTATTGGTTATTAATATTAAAATCATGTTAGTTAATTAAGTAATATTCTTTCTTTGTTAGCCAAAGGGAGATTTATCTGCTTAAATCCTTATACAAACGATTACGATTAAAGTTTTAAAATTCTTTTACACAAAAATAGTTTGTGATAAATTTGTAGCGTCACCTCAATTTAATTATCGGCTTGATGCCTATTAAGTTTTTTCTCATGCCTAATGAAAATCAAATGTGCAGAGTGATTGAGCACCACTTGGGGTTCAAGCTAACAATCGGCCCAACGTTCTTATAGCAGGTTGAGAAGCCTAAACAGAGGGGCCCTAAAAACTCAAGATCGACCTAACAAGCCGAAGTAAAAATCAAAACTCCCCTAAGGTGCATAATACGCCCCGAAGACAAAAATCAAAGCTCCCTTGCGCCGTCGGAGCCAAAAGTCAAGTTCCCTTAAGGTGCATAATACACCCGAAGCAAAAAATCAAAACTCCCTTTAGGCGCATAATACGCCTCGGAGCTAAAAATTAAAGATCCCCTAAGGTGCATAATATGCCCCAGAGCCAAAACTCAAAGCTCCCTTGAGGCGCATAACATGCCCGAAAACCAAAAGTCAGCCCCTAAGGCGCATAACATACCCCCCGAGCAAAAAATCTAAGCTCCCTTGAGGCGAATAACACGGCTTAGAACCAGAAGTCAAGCTCCCTTGAGGCACATATGTTGGAATAGTGACTAGAAAGCCAATTCGATTGGCGATTTTAATACTATTCAAAGCAATCTTTATTTAAGTAATATTGTCTTAGTGAATAAGATGAGTATTCGCTAATTGACATCTTCTTTGTTGTGCTCATCATGTATGTTTGCATTACCATTAAACATCACAACAAAGCCTACAGACCAATTTTAACAATCGGTAATAGTTGGACAGCGCATTGGATGGCGGTCATAAAATCAACTGCAAGGGTTGGGTATGAAATGTTTCAAGTAGAGGACCTCGAGAATAGGCATCGAGAATCCTATTGAGACTTGCACTAAGAGTCGCATTTATTTAATGAGTGTCGCATTTCATCAGCGACAGACGTGAGATGTCTATGCGATCTTAGTGGGTCGATCGGCTATGTGCTGAATCGACTGAACTGATTCACGGGAATCGTCATATGGAACCTTTTGAGGCTTGATCGATATGACTTGAATCCCCAGCTCCGATAGTATAAGAGTAGTCCTCAGACTTGAGAAATCATAGTAGTCGCGTGCATGCGACGGTTGTATCTTGGATTTGTCCGAGAGGTGATCGTGTCACAGATATGACCACCATAAGCCTAGTCCAGTACAGTCGGAGTATGTAGTGATGACGGTAAGTTTTAAGAAGAGGATCCATCCCCTGTCAAAACATGATAGGGGTATCTCCTATGCACTCAGAGATGCGTCCACGCTCTATCAAACTATGGCCATAGTCATTGGTTGAATAGGAAAAAGAGGTTCCTATATCGAGCAATTTGGCGTAACGCAATCTCAAGTATTAAGCATAGACGCCTAGTCTAGGATGGGAACTGACACCAAATTCCATGCCTTAGACTTAGGCCGAAAGACGGTAGACGGAAGAACCATACCCATATGGACTCGAAGAGCTTAAAAGTTCACACGGATAATTCACCTAGTCTATAGTTCATGGACTGTTGCTAGACGACCACCCATGGTGACGGGTTTTCTTGATCATGGGTTGATCAAGAATTATTAATTAAATTGGATTTATTAATAATAATGTTGGATACTAATCCAAGTCTAGCTGAAAGGTGAACCTAAAGAATTACACACAAATCATCGGAAGGAATGAGGAATTAATTTGGAATTAATTCCGTAAGTAATTGGATTACTTGCAAGATAAGAGTGCCATTGGATAGAAGGCCCAAAGAATAAATAAATAAAATTAATTTATATCTTGGGCTTGTCCTTATTATTTAATAAGTTGAACATATTAAATTAATAAAGACTATTTTGGGTTTAAGTATTTAATTGGATTAAATACTTAATGAGCTTAATTAACTAGATTTTGATTAAATTTAATTTAATTAAAATTAAGTAGGCCTTATATTTTTAATCATAAAATCGACCAACACCCTTAATCAGAGCACATGAAGATTCTAGGAGAGGAAACATTTGACTAGCAATTCAACTTTTGAAAAGTTGCATGCTAGTCACTCTTTATTTGGAATAAAGAGAAATATTATCTTATGGATGTTAGAATGAACTTAGACATATTCTAATACATCCATACAAGGTATATATATGGTAAATAATTATTTGGAACAATTATTACAATGATATTACACAATAAAAATCCTTCAACCCTAGAATCTCCCTAATTGGGCCGGCCACCTACTCTCTTTTCTTGCTCTCATTTTCTTGTTCTCTTCTAGCAAGGAGTTCAAGGAATCCATCTCCAGTGTGATGTGGACAACTTAGAGAGTTCCTCCATTGGAGCCTCGAGTGAACGAAAAGAGCAAATAAGAAGAACGGCGGGTTGAAATCAAACAGTAAGATTCCGTTTTAGTTTATTGTTCCTTTTGTTTCATTTTCTTCCGTAGCCCATGATAATATACATTTTTATTTTAATATGCAACATCGAACACCCGGGAACCCTAAGGGTACACCCCTTGGAACCTCATTTATTGCCTTTAATTTTTATTATTGCACTTGTGTTTCCACTCGCGCGTTCCCGGGCCGATCCACGAGGAATTCATTTCCCTTCAAGTGCATAATACCCCCGGAGTCAAAAATCAAAGCTCCCTTGAAATGCATAAAAAATCAAAGCTCCCTTGAAACGCATAAAAAATCAAAGCTCGCTCCCTTGAGACGTATAAAAAAATCAAAGCTCCCTTGAGCCGCATCAAAAATCAAAAACTTCCTTGAGGTGTATAATACGCCCTAAAGCCAAAACTCAAAGTTCCCTTGAGGAGCATAAAAAATCAAAGCTTCCTTAAGGCCCATGAAACGCCCCAAAGTTAGAGTCGAGTTTTCTTAAGGCGTATAATAGACGCCTCGAAGTAAGAAATAAATAGAACATACAAATAAAATCAATGAACATTAGAGTTCAAAATTCAAAATAAAGTTAACACTAAAGCAACAACAAAGTTCTTAATCACATAACATCAAGTAACACTATCTTGATCCTCAGCAGGTGGGGCTAAGCCTTATAACCAAATTAACATTAGATCTAGTCACAACAATCGGGCTAACTCACTCTGAAATGGTTCTTAACTTCTAAATTCTTATCATCAACAGACAGAACAAGCTTGCAAAAGAACCCATGATCCAATTGAAATTCTAAATATCCTAAGGATATTAAGGAATTGTGGGCTATTGATGGAGGAAAAAATCCAATTAGAAATAAAAAGGTTGACACTCCTGGAAATGAATATGCTGAAGAAGGAAAGAAATCAATGAAAGAAATCGATGAGAAAGAGAAAGGTTGACATTTCTGAAAAGAAAGGTGCCGAAGAAGGAAAGAATCAATTCCAAGAAATGAAGATATTGAAAAAGAAAACTTAAAAAGGAATAGAAAATACCCCATTCATCATTGAGATGAGGGGGGAAGAGAAAAACAAAGAGAGAGAAAAGAAAAAATACTGTCGTACTGGTGCTTTAGTTGCACTCCAATCAATTAAATTTAATTAATGTCATTTTCTGAACCATCATCATCGCTCTTACTTCATATATATATATATATATATATATATATATATATATATATATATATATATTCTTCTCAATGTGTTTTGTAATTTTAATTTTATATTATCATACTTATAGTTTTTGTAAATCAAATAAATATATCATGCAAAATCAAATAATATTTCTAATAAGAAATTAAAACATAACAGAGTCATGTCAATCGTTAATATTAAAAAGAAGAATTAAATGGAGAATTGGACGTAATACCTTCGGGCTAATTTAACTTTTGGTACCTAATTGTGCCACTAAATCAGTGTTAGTATCCCATGTTCCAGTCTCATCAATTCTGGTACCTAATAATTCTAAATTTCGTAACTGTTAGTATTTGTCGTTAGTTTGACTGTAAAATCTAACGATTAACTGTACATGCATAGCACATATTGTTGACTGGGAAAGGGAAGAATACCATTTTCTATTGTCATTTGCACGATCTCTCTTATCCTCTCACAGAATCTCTTCAAAAAAATTCTATTCATCAATCTTTATTACAACTTTTTTTCCGTTTCAATCTAAAATTGACTTACCATTTTTTTTGGGTAAATTGTATAATATCGCTTGTATTTTAGAAAAACAACGCGAAATCCCCATATGTTATATTTATAGGCAAAATACCTTTCAACTTATAAGATAACTAATTTATTCAATTTCCCAAGTTTTACATTAATTGATAAGCTAGTTTATTATTTATTTCTTTTTTCTTTTTAAATATGATTTGTTAGTTTATATATTTATTGTTATTTATAACAAGCAGTACGTGATACATTGGATGCGTGTGCAAAAATATTTAAAAATTATAAATATTTAATACTTTTATTAATAAGTTGGTTATCAATCATGGGATAGTGGTTTAAAAAACATAATAGTGCCAAAAGTTGAGAAGTTGAGAGTATTTTAGTAAATTCATATTTTTTCGAAAAGAAGGAATGACCTAAAGGATAAATATGGATATTCAGAAGTTGATACGTCAACATAATTCTATTTTATAATAGTTTAAATATATTGTAGAGTATAAAAAATTATTTATTACATGTATGCAGAAATATCATGCCACGACGACTAGTAATTTTATAAAATACATAGTTCAATATTATTTTATTTAACTTATGCGTTGGACACTTTCATACACCTAGTACATGCATTTTAATATTTAGTTTAAATTTTAGATATGACTTTGCTTTGTTCTGAAAAAAAAAAAAACAAAACAAAATCCTGCTGTATATTTTTAGGAATAATTATATTTATACCCCTTGATCTGTGATTTATTTACACAATATATTTATACCTTTTAGATAATTATACATACACCTAGCAAAATAGCATTATCACTTACACAAATCACTCTTTACTTTTTTAAAAATTTACACATCCCCTAAAAATATTAGTATCATTACACAAACTACTTCTATTTTTTGACTGTTAGGGATAATTTATGTAATTATACAAAAGAAAGGGATGATTTGTATAAATAGACCATCAATCAGAGATTGTAAATGTAATTATCCTTTTGTTTTAGCATTCTTTTGTTAAAATTTATCATCATTTTCAGCATTGCAAGATATGGAGGAGGTGGAAGATCATTATTGATAATTACAGGGATAATGCAGTGACAGAGACCTGATCACTCATCAGTACCCCTCCCTCTACTCATATTTTTGTTAAGGAAGCAACCAACTCTCCCATCACAAAAACACATTCTCTTAACTTACTGCCAAACATCTGTACTATATATAATTGAAAAGCAGTGAATTAGTGTCTTAATTATTTTAGTATTTTAATTTTAATATTTAATTTTATTTAATGATTTTTACCCACCCATCTAACTTTTCATTCCCCTATTATCTTTCTGCAATTATTCATTTTAAAAAAAATATTCTTTCATTTTTGTCACTTTTTTTTAATTTTAATATTAATTTATTATGTTATTAAATAATAAAATTTATGAATATTTTATTTTAAATGATATTTATGGAAGTTGCGAACATGTACAATCTATCACAGATTACTAGAACTATATATAATTGAAGAACACCTTATTGGTGTCTTCAATTTATTGATATGTTAATTTTTTTAAATTAAATAATTATTTTTTAATTTTCCCACTCATCATGATTTTTCAATACTACCTTCTAATAGTTTTTTTTTTTTGCTCATTCATTTTGGCTTATATATGAATATATATTTTTATATTTTAGGTAATTTTTAGGTCTATAAAATTTAAATAATATAATTTGAAAAAAATATTTTATCTTGAACATTATGTAAAATTTCTGAACATGCATAGAATATAACACACTTACTAATAAAAAGTTGGATAAATTACATCAACACCCCCTGAGATTTGTTATAATTATAAATACATCCCTGTTAGATAAAAAATTTATATTTACACTCCTTGAGGTTTGTTCTATCTTACATTTAACTTCACCGACACATATTATTCCCAAAATATCCCTGATAAAAAATTTAACTATGATTTGATCAACTTTTCAGACAAAAATGGCCTTTGGATCAAATTGTAATGTTTTAAAATATTGAGGGGGTTGAATGTTATAATCTCACATATTTGTACTTAAATATAATATATATATATATATAATATATATATATATATATTTACTAAACTATTCATTTTTGTTCATAAAAAATTATGGAGAATATCATATATATTAGGGTGAATTACATCCACACCCTCTGAGGTTTTAGTATAATTACGAATACAACCACACACATCCTTCTATCTGGCCAAAAAAAAAACAAAAAACAAAAAAATAATTTGGAAAAAGACTAAAAACTCCTTAAACAAAACTTCATTAGGAGGATAAATGTAATTTTATGTCTAATAAGGATGTATTTATCATTATACTAAACCTCAGGGGGTGTGGATATAATTCACCCTAATATATAAAGGCAATCCATCAATATTTAATGAAAAAAATGGCTACTTTAGCAAAAAAATTATATATATATATATATATATATATATATATATATATATATATTTAAGTACAAAGTATGTGAAATCATAACATTTAACCCCCTCAATATTTTAAAACATTATAATTTAGTCCAAAGGGCATTTTAATATAAAAATTGATCAAATCATAGTCAAACTTTTTATTAGGGGTATTTTGGGAATAACATGTATCGATGGAGTTAAATGTAGGCTAAAATGCATAAAACCCCCCTGTGTTTTAAAAAGTCCGCTGAAAACCCCCCTCTATTTTAAAAATAGGCTAAAAGCCCCCCTGTGTTTTTCTTAAATATAACTCAATCGCCCCTTTCCGTTAAATGTAACTAACGGTGTTAATTTTTTATAAAATGACCGTTATACCTTATTTAATATATATTACCTCTTATTTTAGTAACCGTTGGATTTTTTGATCAAATAATGACCATTAGATCTAATGAATTAATCTCAACCGTTAGATTTCAAAAAAATGAAAGGTTTGGATTCAATTAATTATTTAATTTATATTATATATAAATAATTTAAAATTATAAAAAAAATTATTTTTATTTAAAAAAAAAAAAAAAAAAAAAACTATCTACCCAACCCCCCACCCCACCCCTGCTACCTACCCCCTCCCCAATCTCCCCCACCCCGCCGTCCACCCCACCTCGCCGCCCACCCCCACCCCGCCGCCTGCCTCCTCCTCCCCGCCTCCCCCCGCCTGCCTCTCCTCCCGCGCACCCCCCGACTGCGCCGTACCCCGCAGATGGGGGCGACGGAGCGGGGGCGGCGCCCCCCGCAGATGGGAGCGACGGCCGTCGCCCCCAAATCTGGGCGACGTCGCGCGTCGCCCAGATCTGATCTGGGCGACGTCGTGACGAAGGGCGACGACGCCGCCGTCGCCCATGGTCTGGGCGGCGGCGACGTCGCTACTGTGCGGGGCGGGGGTGGCGGCCGTCGCCGTCGCCCCAATTTTTTTAATTTTTAGAATTAATTTAAATTATATATTAAATATTTTAGTTAATTAAGAATAATTTAAATTATATTTAAATATATAATTAATTAAGAATAATTATTATTGTATTTAAATTTACTTAAATATATATTTTACTTAATTATAAAGAATTTAAACATATAATTAATTAAGAATAAATTTTTTAATTTTTAAAATAACTAAAACATCATATTAATTATAAAAGTAATTCATTGAAATATGTTTAAATATAATTAAAGGAAAGTTTTAATTTTTAGTTTTAATAATTATAATAATTATTTTAAATTTAAGTATAAATTTATTTAAATATTTTAATTAAATAATAATTTAATTTATTAATATTATATTATTTTTATAATTATTAATATTTGTATTTTTTAGAGGAAAGAAAAATGCAAAAAAAATTAAATTTAAAAGTCATTTTGACTATAGTAATTTTAGATACAATATAAGGGTATCTTAGTCAATTAAAGACTATAAAAATGTCAAAATCCGCAAAAAAATCAAGCCCAAACGCACTTCAGGCGCGTGCATCTCACCTTCCGTTAATTTCTAACAGAATAGGGTTTTTTTGCTGAGTTTATTAAAATACAAGGGGGTTTTTAGCTATTTTTAAAACACAGGGGGACTTTTAGCTTTTTCAACAAAACACAGGGGGATAAAATGCATTTTAGCCTTAAATGTAAGATGAAACAAATCTCAAGGAGGACAAATGTAATTTTTCTATCTAACAGGATTGTATTTGTGATTATGTCAAACCTCAGGGGTGTAGATGTAATTTACCCTAAAAATTATGCATATGTGTAAAATATGCCACAGTCACACGTCTATTATATATATAATATTTGAAGGGAATATTTTGACCATAATTTTTCAATTTTGACCAAATGGTGAATTATTAGAATTTTAAATTTTTTTAATTGAAAAAATGTTTTAACATGGTAGGTGAGTATTTATGATGAATGTTAGTTTTTTTAATTTTCAAACTCCACTTTTATGACTTTTCAAACTTTCCGTATTTAGTTTCTACAATTTATGCATTTTGTAATATGTATGGTAAATAACAATGTTTAATAAAGATGAATGATGTATTTTCTAACAAAATATAAAATATTTTGCTAATAGAAGCTGCTTTCTTAAGCCAAGGTATGGGGACAAAAAAAATTCTCCAGTTGCTTTTTTATTTTTTATATTATTAGTTATTATATATCATGAATTCATGAATATATTATTATTTTTTTTTAAATTCATGAAATTTCTTATGTTCAAAATTTTTTACATTGGTTTTAAATTTTTTGATTATCAATTTTCGTTTCATGAGATTATGAAAGATAGAAATTTTTTTCATTGCTTTTTGTTTTTTTCATCCATGTTTGTTTCACTAGTTCATGAAAAATATAATTTTTTTTTAAAATTTGTATCTATCATTTTCTTTATGAGTTCATGAAATTTCTTAAGTTCGAAATTTTTTCATTAATTTTTATATTTTTTTACTATCAACTTTCATTTCATGAGACCAATAAAAATAAAAGAAAAAAAAATCATTGATTTTTACTTTTTCTATTATCAATTTTTGTTTCATGAATTCATGAAATATATGAATTTTGTGTTAATTATAATTATTTTTTTAATTTGTATTTATCATTTCGTTATGATTTCATAAAATTTCTTATGCTTGAAATTTCTTTTATTGATTTTTAAAATTTTTTATTATCTATTTTCGCTTCATGAGATCAATAAAGATAAATTTTTTCATTGCTTTTTATTTTTTATTATTAATTTTTATTTTACGAGTTCATGAAATATATGATATTTATGTTAATTATAATAATTTTGGTTTAATTTGCATTTATCATTTTTTTTATGAGTTCATAAAATTTCTTATGTTTGAATTTTTTTTCATTGATTTCTAACTTTTTTTATTAATTTTCATTTTATGAGATCATAAAAGAAAAAAAAAAAATTATTGCTGTTTACTTTTTTTTACCATCAATTTTTGTTTCATGAGTCCATGAAATATATATATTACCTCTTATTTTAGTAACCGTTGGATTTTTTTGATCAAATAATGACCATTAGATCTAATGAATTAATCTCAACCGTTAGATTTCAAAAAAATGAAAGGTTTGGATTCAATTAATTATTTAATTTATATTATATATAAATAATTTAAAATATAAAAAAAATTATTTTTATTTAAAAAAAAAAAAAAAAAAAAAAAAAAAACTATCTACCCAACCCCCCACCCCCACCCCCTGCTACCTACCCCCTCCCCAATCTCCCCCACCCCGCCGTCCACCCACCTCGCCGCCCACCCCACCCCGCCGCCTGCCTCCTCCTCCCCGCCTCCCCCCGCCTGCCTCCTCCCGCGCACCCCCCGACTGCGCCGTACCCCGCAGATGGGGCGACGGAGCGGGGGCGGCGCCCCCCGCAGATGGGAGCGACGGCCGTCGCCCCCAAATCTGGGCGACGTCGCGCGTCGCCCAGATCTGATCTGGGCGACGTCGTGACGAAGGGCGACGACGCCGCCGTCGCCCATGGTCTGGCGGCGGCGACGTCGCTACTGTGCGGGGGCGGGGTGGCGGCCGTCGCCGTCGCCCCCAATTTTTTTTTAATTTTTAGAATTAATTTAAATTATATATTAAATATTTTAGTTAATTAAGAATAATTTAAATTATATTTAAATATATAATTAATTAAGAATAATTATTATTGTATTTAAATTTACTTAAATATATATTTTACTTAATTATAAAAGAATTTAAACATATAATTAATTAAGAATAAATTTTTTAATTTTAAAATAACTAAAACATCATATTAATTATAAAAGTAATTCATTGAAATATGTTTAAATATAATTAAAGGAAAGTTTTAATTTTTAGTTTTAATAATTATAATAATTATTTTAAATTTAAGTATAAATTTATTTAAATATTTTAATTAAATAATAATTTAATTTATTAATATTATATTATTTTTATAATTATTAATATTTGTATTTTTAGAGGAAAGAAAAATGCAAAAAAAATTAAATTTAAAAGTCATTTTGACTATAGTAATTTTAGATACAATATAAGGGTATCTTAGTCAATTAAAGACTATAAAAATGTCAAAATCCGCAAAAAATCAAGCCCAAACGCACTTCAGGCGCGTGCATCTCACCTTCCGTTAATTTCTAACAGAATAGGGTTTTTTGCTGAGTTTATTAAAATACAAGGGGGTTTTTAGCTATTTTTAAAACACAGGGGACTTTTAGCTTTTTCAACAAAACACAGGGGATAAAATGCATTTTAGCCTTAAATGTAAGATAAAACAAATCTCAAGGAGGACAAATGTAATTTTTCTATCTAACAGGATTGTATTTGTGATTATGTCAAACCTCAGGGAGTGTAGATGTAATTTACCCTAAAAATTATGCATATGTGTAAAATATGCCACAGTCCCACGTCTATTATATATAATATTTGAAGGGGATATTTTGACCATAATTTTTCAATTTTGACCAAATGGTGAATTATTAGAATTTTAAATTTTTTTAATTGAAAAAAATGTTTTAACATGGTAGGTGAGTATTTATGATGAATGTTAGTTTTTTTAATTTCAAACTCCACTTTTATGACTTTTCAAACTTTCCGTATTTAGTTTCTACAATTTATGCATTTTGTAATATGTATGGTAAATAACAATGTGTAATAAAGATGAATGATGTATTTTCTAACAAAATGTAAAATATTTTGCTAATAGAAGCTGCTTTCTTAAGCCAAGGTATGGGGACAAAAAAAATTCTCCAGTTGCTTTTTTATTTTTATATTATTAGTTATTATATATCATGAATTCATGAATATATTATCATTTTTTTTTAAATTCATGAAATTTCTTATGTTCAAAATTTTTTACATTGGTTTTAAATTTTTTTTATTATCAATTTTCGTTTCATGAGATTATGAAAGATAGAAATTTTTTTCATTGCTTTTTTGTTTTTTTCATCCATGCTTGTTTCACTAGTTCATGAAATATATAATTTTTTTTTAAAATTTGTATCTATCATTTTCTTTATGAGTTCATGAAATTTCTTAAGTTCGAAATTTTTTCATTAATTTTATATTTTTTACTATCAACTTTCATTTCATGAGACCAATAAAAATAAAAGAAAAAAAAATCATTGATTTTTACTTTTTCTATATCAATTTTTGTTTCATGAATTCATGAAATATATGAATTTTGTGTTAATTATAATTATTTTTTTAATTTGTATTTATCATTTCGTTATGATTTCATAAAATTTCTTATGCTTGAAATTTCTTTTATTGATTTTTAAAATTTTTTATTATCTATTTTCGCTTCATGAGATCAATAAAGATAAATTTTTTCATTGCTTTTTTATTTTTTATTATTAATTTTTATTTTACGAGTTCATGAAATATATGATATTTATGTTAATTATAATAATTTTGGTTTAATTTGCATTTATCATTTTTTTTATGAGTTCATAAAATTTCTTATGTTTGAATTTTTTTCATTGATTTCTAACTTTTTTATTAATTTTCATTTTATGAGATCATAAAAGAAAAAAAAATTATTGCTGTTTACTTTTTTTACCATCAATTTTTGTTTCATGAGTCCATGAAATATATATATATATATATATATATATATATATATATATGGTTTTTGTGTTAATTATCTATCTTTTAATTTTGTATTTATTATTTTTATGAGTTCATGAAAACTTTCTTATGTTTGAATTTGTCTTCATTGATATTTAATTTTTTTTACTATCAATTTTCGTTTCATGAGATCAATATAAATAAAAAAATTCATTGCTTTTTATTTTTTTATTATCCATTTTTGTTTCATGTGTTCATGAAATATATGAATTTTGGTGTTAATTATAATTATTTTTGTTTAATTTTTATTTTCATTTTTTATGTGTAAATAAAATTTCTTATGTTGAAATTTCTTTCATTGATTTTTTATTTTTATTTTTTTTGTTTCATAAGATCAATCAAGATCGAATTTTTTTCATTGCTTTTACTTCTTTTATTTGTCAATTTTTGTTTCATGAGTTCGTATAATATATGATTCTTGTGTTAATTATAATTATTTTGATTTAATTTGTATTTATTATATATCTAAGAGTTCATAAATATCTTATGTTCAAAATTTTTACCATCAATTTTTATTTCATGAGATCAATAAAAATTGGAAATTTTTCATTGCCTTCTATTTTATTTACTGTAAGTTTTTATGTCATGAATTCATGATATGATTTTTTGTGAATTATAATTATTTTTGTTTAATTTGTGTTTATTATATTTTTATAAGTTCATAAAATTTCTTATGTTTGAATTTTTTTTCATTGACTTTTAAAATTTTATAGTATCAACTTTCGTTTAATGAGATCACGAAAGATTGAAATTTTTATTGTTTTAATTTGTACTTTTTATAATCTATTTTTATTTAATGAGTTCAGGAAATATATGATTTTTGTGTTATTTATAATCATTTTTTATCTAATTTGTATTTATCTATTATTACGAGTTCATGAAAATTCTTGTGCTTCAAAGTTTTGTCATTGATTTTTAATTTTTTTATGAGTTCTTAAAATATATAATTTTTGCATTAATTATAATTATTTTGTTTAATTTGTATTATCATTTTTTATGAGTTCATGAATTTTTTTATGTTCAGAATTTTTTCATTATCAATTTTCATGGGATCATGAAAGATCAAAATTCTTTATTACTTTTTACTTTTTTTACTATCAATTTTTATTTTAAGAGTTCTTGAAATATATGATATTGGTGTTAATTATAAATCTTTTTAATTTTTATTTATTATTCTTTTATGAGTTAATAAAATTTCTTATGTTCGAAGTTTGTTTCATTGGGTTTTTATATTTTACTATCAATTTTATCATGAGACCATGAAAGATCGATTTTTTTTCCATTGGTTTTTACTTTTTTTTATTTATCAATTTTGCTTTATGATTTCAAAAAATATATAATTTTTGTGTTAATTACAATCTTTTTTATTTAATTTGTATTTATTATTATTTTACGAGTTCAAGAAATTTCTTATATTCGAAATTTTTTCATTGATTTTTAATTTTTTTACTATTTATTTTCGTTTCATGAGGTCGAAATTCTTTTCATTGTTTTTACTTTCTTTACTATCAATTTTCATTTCATGAGTTCATGAAATATGATTCTTGAGTTAATTATAATTATTTTTTAAAAATTTTGTACTTGTTATTTTTTATGAGTTCATGAAAGTTCTTATGTTCGAAGTTTTTTATTGATTTTTAATTTTTTTATTATCAATTTTTATTTCATTAGATCATTTAAGATCGAAATTGTTTTCATTGCTATTTTACTTCTTTTTTATTATCAATTTTTGTATCATAAGTTCATAAAATATACGATTTTTGTGTTAAAGTTGCAATTTTATTAATTAGTCATTTGGTTGGTTATTATTTTATTTCATATATTTTAAGTTAAACTTCAACAAGTTAATTATATTTCCATCCTATAATTTGCAATTATCTTCTTATGAATTTGCATAATTTTTTTTTATTAACAAAAATTTGAATAGTATGGTAATATATACTTTAACTTATTCTTAATAACTTTCTTTAATATGAAGATGGTGTCCTTTAGTTTATGTTGGGTTTTTACCTCTTCAGTGAAAAATCACAAACGAATTTTTCCTTTCCCTATTACAGATATTTTGAGTTCGAGAACCCTTAACAACATAACACAATAATTACAGTAATAAGAATAAGGCTATTACAGATTTAATAAAATAACAGAACTAACAATTATAGAATTACAATAAGAGTAACCAATATATCGACTTACGGAGCCAAGACTTGAGAATGAGATGCTCACGGCCACACGAAGGCCGGCATCTTCAATTGGTTGCTCAAACCAACACCAAGCCCCATCCATAACTAGATCCATAGAGGATCTTGCACCACTAAGGCCATCTTTACTTTGGGTGATTAGCCATGATATCATGGCTAATCACCCTTTATTTGTAATTTGAAGAACACAACTAATTTGTATTATTAATTTAAAAAATCACTTTCATTTTATTTTTACCTAATTAAATTTTTATAAAATATATTTTAATTATTAATTAATTTAATTAGTGCATAGCACGGAACACACGCTAGTACAAGTATATATTAGGGTCTGGAGTGCTTGTTTTGCCATATTTCTTATATACGGACTGTAAATACACCTAATACATAATATAGTTACTTTTAATTGTTAAAGAAAGATGGAGAAAAACATCTTCCTATCTAAATTATACTGTTTTTTAAATCAATTTTTTCACCTAAATTCTTTTCATTACACTTTGCCATTCTAGCTACATGAATTTCATATATTGTCATCTCAGATCATATTCTAATGATCTTTTCACTGGAAAGTGATCACATGACTGACGCATTATATTTTTTAAGGGCAAAACCATCATTTTATTTTTCCTTTTAGCAAAAACACCGATTAATAGAAAATGATTATGAGATAATGAGTCGGAGACGAAACTAATTATATTTGCGGGAGGAATAAAAGAGTTAAAACTTTTTTAACAAATACAATTATGAGATTTCTAGCCCTGCTCGTTAACAAGAATTCGTATTAATTTTACTACTCCATCAACAATTCGATGAACTTTATATATATATATATGATAAGGTCTTGGATGTGCCATTTTCCTCTCTCTGGTTTCTTTTTATTGGTAGGTATAAGTGAGAAGGGGCCAAAGAATATTGCTATTTTTAAGGTTAACATAAAAAAACAACAAATTAACCATCAACATGTGACAAAGCTGAGAAGCTAATTAAAATTGTTTCTCAATGATTATCAAATTATAAGACGTCATTTTAATTTCTCTTTTATATGTATTCGTTTTTTGTAGGTACTAATAGGGATGATTTCCAATTTTTTTTCTTTTTTAAAAGAAAACTTGAATTTGGCTCATTTTTCAATATGAGTCTCTGAAAATATTGTCTAAATACAAAAAGAAAAAATAGTTTATGAATTTAGAAATCTAAATTGTAATCAAATAATTGAATAAAAAATATTAGGTAAATTATAATGGGCTCCCATGAAATTTGCTTTAATTACAAATACCCTCTAATTATTTGAAAATTTACAAATACTCACCCTGAAATTACATAGATCCTAACAAATAACCTCTATAATGAACTGTGTTATAAGGGGGTATTTGTTAAAAATTTGTAATTTCAAAAAAGTATTTATAATATTTCAAATAACAAGAGGTATTTGTAATTATATATGGCAAACTTCACCTGTTGTAGTTTACCTTAAAATATTAAGAGAATTAAGCTAATTTACATAAATTAAAATTTTTAGTTTGGTGGGGTTGGGGGGGAGTCCATGAAAGGGAAAGCTCAAGTTGGTTGCAACAGACGAAGCTTAACTTGTAGGCAATGGAGACTCTGCAACCAACACAGCCCACCTTTAGGTGCATAAAATAGACTAAAGAAAGTGATACGAATTCTACCAAAGAGCATTCCTTTAAAAGAAACCCTCACCATATATCACCTCCCATTACTTCACCTCTACATCTTCACTACTGATCTTACACGCACCCCCACCCTCTACCATCCACCACCACCCTCCGCTGCCAATGGAAGCCAGCGCCGGGCTTGTTGCCGGTTCCCACAACCGGAATGAGCTCGTTGTCATCCATGGTCACGAAGAGGTACGTACCTATTCATGCATGCAACGGTAGCATACGTATGATTGATCCAATTAAGATCCTAACATGCATGCTTGTATTTGATGACATTATTAATGCAGCCTAAGCCTTTGAAGAATTTGAGTGGCCAAGTCTGTGAGATATGCGGGGACGAGATCGGGCTGACGGTGGACGGTGAGCTCTTCGTGGCTTGTAATGAGTGTGGTTTTCCGGTGTGCCGGCCGTGCTATGAGTACGAGAGAAGAGAGGGAAGCCAACTGTGCCCCCAGTGCAAAACCAGATACAAGCGCCTTAAAGGTACTTACTTCACTAGTCACCTGCGGTCCTATTTTCTTCGTAATTTTTTTTTGTTTGAAATGAAATCGATGAATATTATTCTTTCTAAAATAAATATATTACAATCATTATTATCAAATATTTATATCTAACAACTATCGACGACTATAACAATCATATACTTAATCGTCAATATTAGATAATCTAATCAACACTTACTATTAAAATAGAATAACGTCACACCTATTATTTTCTTCATAACTTATGAGGCATTCTTCAATAAAAAGTAAAACTATCATTAATTGATAATGAATCACAATTTATTTTTTAATTATATTTGTATTTTGGATTGAATTTTTTATTTCAGTTATATACACACCATATGTACAAAGATTACGTAATTTATTTTATTAATAAAATATTTCATATATATAACATGTACGTATATATTAATTGGAATAGAGAAATCAAAAAGATTTTAGAACAGAAAAAAAAATGTCTGAATCATGATATATTATTTTAGTTACATCTGAATTTTGTTAATGATCATTTTGATGCACTTGCTGTCTGCAACTTAGTTTTTTTTTCTTAAGGCACTATATATGCTAAAGAAACACTGGTCATATTTTAGCTGCCTTACATTTTACTACAATCGCTAAAGTTGCTAGAAGATCGAACATTGAAGAACTATGATTACAACTAAAAGTTTTGATTTACAATAATTTCGTATTCATACACGTTTAAAGTTAATTTATTTTATGAATCTTTCTCGGTTGTTAATTTTATCTATCTTCTTCTACGTTCAACCAAACCAATATAATAAAAAGGAAAAATATGCAATTTTAATCCGGGTGGCAAATTTTGATTTTGTTCAAATTAATGTTCATAATTTGGTCCTATAATTTTAAAATTTAGGACAATTTTAGCTCTGAAAATTCCACATCAGCAGTCATGTAAACACCTAAATTGTGGCTCTGGCAAATTTGATGACAAGACAGTTCAAAATATATATTTAATTTCTTTAAGAAAATGACTTGGCAAAAGAAAATTACAACTTGACGATATGACATGTTTTTTCAAATTGTAATTTTCTTTTTGCCTTTTTCTAAAGAAAGATAACATATGTTGAAGTGCCATGTCATTAAATTCGTCAAGCCCAAATTTAAGTATTGACATGGCTGATTACAAAGAAATTTTTCTGTCAAATGAGCCGAAAGAGACTAAAATTATGTTTTTTGTTAATAAAAATTTAAATTATATACATACATCGAGCGTGGTTCAGTATCTATTTTGTTAATAATTATCCTCCGCGTGAGTCAAAGTATCTATCTCAATTCTCAAAGAGGAGAAAGGTTCTAGCTCAATCCCTTTATGCATTTCAACTTTGCTCTTCACACACACATACAATAGCTAGCTTACAGTTTCCTGTGATCCTAATTTTCTTAATTTGCACGTAATATTTATCTATGGTACTTATGATGTGAAGGGAGTCCGAGGGTGGAAGGAGATGACGATGAGGAAGATATCGACGACATTGAACATGAATTCAACATCGATGAGCAGAAAACAAACACAAGTATTGCTGAAGCCATGCTCCATGGGAAGATGAGCTATGGAAGAGGACCAGAAGATGACGACAACGCCCAATACCCACCCGTTATAGCCGGTGGCCGCTCCCGTCCGGTGAGATCAACTGAGGCCACTTTTGCTTCACACACACACTTATATTTATATATCATTTCATTTATGCAGAGTCTTCTAACATTTACTGGTGATATAAACACAGGTTAGCGGAGAAATCCCGATTTCAAATCATGCTTATGGGGAGCAAGTGATGGGAGCTTCTTTGCATAAGAGGGTGCATCCATATCCATCCATTGATGGTCCTGGTAAATATATATGAAGAATCATGTGAAAGTATAGAGAAAAAACTTGTATAGTATGTTTGAATGCATTGTATGCATGTAGTGCGTTAGCTACGTGCATGCATGCATTTTTTTGGGTGATGATGTGCATACATGATTTGCAGGAAGTGGAAGATGGGATGATAGGAAAGAGATGGGATGGAAAGAAAGAATGGATGAGTGGAAACTGCAGCAAGGAAACTTGGGGCATGACAATGATGACTTTGCTGACCCGGACATGGCGATGTAAGTCTTTGAATTTCATTTAATTTCAAAAATTGAATGAAAATGATTGTGTAAGAGCATAATAAGACATGGTTCAGAAGATGATTTCACTCTGTCGATATGGAGAATTGACAAGTCTCGACGTGTTAGAGAAAATATGCCGATATGACAGTTAAATTTACAAGGGTCTTATTCTAATTAAGTAGCTAAAAGAATTCCATACTTGTTGATTAACCGACTGTAAAAATGTGATGAAACTTCATTCTGAAAAATCTGTATGAAATGCAGTGTAGATGAAGCAAGACAACCACTGTCGAGGAAAGTCCCAATTGCGTCAAGCAAAATCAATCCTTACCGGATGGTAATCGTGACTCGGCTGGTGGTGCTGGCCTTCTTTCTTCGTTATCGAATCTTGAACCCTGTGCACGACGCCCTTGGCCTCTGGCTCACTTCTATTATATGTGAAATCTGGTTTGCCTTCTCATGGATCCTCGATCAGTTCCCTAAATGGTTCCCCATTGATCGCGAGACTTATCTTGATCGCCTTTCCCTAAGGTAAATTAAGACCAAAAAGAGATAAAGCAAAGTTATTCCTGATAATTATTTTACATCTCAAAATCATCATGTCTCCTCCTTTACACATTTAGAAACATGCATCTTTCCACTGATTCAATTCTTGACCTTCCCTGGAGAGAGCAGAAAAAGAGACACCGAGTACATAATATAGAGCAAACAATACACCATGGATAATAGCATAAACTGTTTCTGCAGGTTTTGCATGCAAATACTAGATCTCATGTAAGACTCACTTTTGGTAAAACTAACATCCAATTGTTAATTATAAGTTTATTAGCGTCACACTGCAATTGAACTACGGTTTCTGAAGACGTTAGCTATTCGTACAGAAGCATGGAGAAATTAAACTTAACAAAATTTTGATGCAGGTATGAGAGGGAAGGTGAGCCCAACATGCTAGCTCCAGTAGATATTTTTGTCAGTACAGTCGACCCCATGAAGGAACCACCCCTTGTTACAGCTAATACTGTTCTCTCAATATTGGCAATGGACTACCCTGTCGATAAGATCTCATGCTACATATCTGATGATGGTGCTTCGATGTGTACCTTTGAAGCGCTATCAGAAACAGCAGAATTTGCTCGAAAATGGGTTCCTTTCTGTAAGAAATTTGCTATAGAGCCGCGAGCCCCAGAGATGTACTTCAGTGAAAAGGTTGACTATCTGAAGGACAAAGTGCAACCAACTTTTGTCAAGGAGAGAAGAGCTATGAAGGTATATAATCTCAACTCTTTGTGTATTGCTCTGCCTGAAAACTCCAAAATCGGGATTATCAAAATTCCTGAGTTGGATGTTAAATAGGTTTTTGGTATGTGTGACAGAGAGAATATGAAGAGTTCAAGGTCAGGATAAATGCAATGGTTGCAAAAGCCGCAAAAGTTCCTCCTGGAGGGTGGATCATGCAAGATGGGACACCATGGCCTGGAAACAACACCAAGGATCATCCTGGTATGATTCAAGTGTTTCTAGGCCAAAGTGGAGGCCTTGATGTGGAAGGACATGAACTTCCTCGCCTTGTTTATGTTTCGCGTGAGAAGAGGCCTGGTTTTCAGCATCACAAGAAGGCTGGTGCGATGAATGCTCTGGTAAAGATGATAAAGTCTTTAATCAGTTGTTTCATATATTACAAGATACTAGAAGCTGAAACAGAACATTTAGCTTCTTGTCGCATCTATCTGGGAACATTATGCTAAGGAACATAGTGTCCAGGCTCTTGCAGGAAAATTATGTTTCTTACGCAGTCAAATTTTGCAGGTTCGTGTGTCTGCTGTTCTCACCAATGCTCCATTCATGCTGAACTTGGACTGTGATCATTACATAAACAACAGCAAGGCAGTGAGAGAAGCAATGTGTTTCTTGATGGATCCACAAGTAGGAAAGAAAGTTTGCTACGTGCAGTTCCCTCAGAGATTTGATGGAATCGACAGAAATGATCGATACGCCAACAGAAACACAGTCTTCTTTGATGTAAGTTCCTCTAAAACATAGCAAAGATATCATGTATTAGAATTACTATAAGTCTATAGGCATGAAGATTATAATTTCTTTTATCAAATCTTTTGGCAGCATGTTAATTTTTTTCACTTATATTTCCTTTATTCTCTTTCACAGATAAACATGAAAGGTCTAGATGGGATTCAAGGTCCAGTCTATGTTGGAACAGGATGTGTTTTTAGAAGACAAGCCTTATATGGTTATGAACCTCCCAAGGGCCGTAAGCGTCCCAAAATGGTCAGCTGTGATTGCTGCCCGTGCTTTGGAAGTCGCAAAAAGCTTCCAAAATACTCTCAGAATGGTGGGAATGGTGCAACAGATATTCAAGGTTTTTGGCTGTCACCTAATGCTGTAGTCATTAAGAATGTTAACTACCAAGTCACTGAAACATGCAAACTTTACATCTCTTTTTGATGCAGGATTTGATGATGAGAAGGAGCTCTTAAAGTCTCAGATGAATTTCGAAAAGAAATTTGGACAATCACCGATATTCGTGACTTCAACTTTGATGATTGAAGGTGGAGTTCCACCTTCCTCAAGCCCTGCAGCTCTGCTTAAGGAGGCCATACATGTTATAAGTTGTGGATATGAAGACAAAACAGAATGGGGTACAGAGGTATTGTTAAAATCTCTGCTTATATCGCATCTCATTATCCATCAAGATATTTGCTACTTTTGCCACAACCCAATCTTAATTTCACCTCTCATAAACATGCAGTTGGGTTGGATTTACGGCTCGATCACAGAAGATATCTTAACAGGTTTCAAGATGCACTGCCGTGGCTGGAGGTCTATTTATTGCATGCCCAAAAGGCCTGCATTTAAGGGATCTGCTCCAATTAATCTGTCTGATCGTCTCAACCAGGTGTTGCGATGGGCTCTAGGTTCTGTTGAAATCTTTTTCAGTCATCACAGCCCTGTATGGTATGGCTATAAAGAAGGAAAACTCAAGTGGCTTGAACGGTTTGCATATGTTAACACGACTGTCTATCCCTTCACTTCCCTACCTCTTCTTGCCTACTGTACCCTCCCTGCCATCTGCTTGCTCACTGGAAAGTTCATAATGCCAGAGGTAAGAGAACGCTACATTATTTTAACCTGATTGATATCATATTACTAATTTCTATCAACGGTAAAACATAGGTTTCCGATGATCATTTTTATGATAACTGAATAGTCTTTGCTTCTATCTTGATACAGATAAGCACCTTTGCAAGTCTCTTCTTCATTGCTCTCTTCCTCTCAATTTTTATCACGGGTATTCTAGAACTAAGGTGGAGTGGAGTTAGCATTGAGGAATGGTGGAGGAATGAGCAATTTTGGGTTATTGGTGGTGTGTCTGCTCACCTCTTTGCTGTTATTCAGGGCCTACTGAAAATCTTGGCTGGAATAGACACAAACTTTACAGTGACATCAAAGGCATCAGATGACGAGGATTTTGGCGAGTTATATGCCTTCAAGTGGACAACACTCCTAATCCCTCCCACGACTATTTTGGTAATAAACTTGGTCGGCGTTGTGGCTGGAATCTCTGATGCCATAAACAATGGGTACCAATCATGGGGTCCCTTATTTGGGAAGCTCTTCTTTGCCTTTTGGGTGATTGTACATCTCTATCCATTCCTTAAAGGTCTGATGGGCAGGCAGAATAGGACACCTACTATTGTTGTTATATGGTCTGTGCTTCTAGCCTCCATCTTCTCTTTGCTTTGGGTTAGGATTGACCCCTTCATACTGAAAACAAAGGGACCTGACACCAAGCAATGTGGGATTAATTGCTGATATATTGCCCAGTATTCCTGTCTGAAGCTATCAAGCTACATTCTACGAGTATACTATGTACATCTTGAAGTTTGAGGATGTGATGTGTTGTTCTACCAAGCGGAGAATAAAGCAAGTAGTAAAAGTTTTGTGGAGCCTTATGTAAACATTCAATTTTGTACATGACTTAAACAAATCATACTAGATACTTTTGTCTGGTTGCTGGATGCAATTTAAGGACGTCACATCCTGTTATTATTTGCAAAGGATTTTCTTTTGGCCTAAAGCATCCGGAAGGGGTAGCCATATGGTGCAGGTAGGAACAATTTCAGAAACTTGAAGGAAAATAATATGATTAAAGAACCAGAAAGTCAAAAAATTGATTAGCTAGATAGAAGGATGGCAGAAGTACAGAGAAGTTAAACTAGCCTTTCTCTACATAAATGAGAAAATTGAGAAATAACAGATGTAATTGTTGAAGGTAAAGTGAAGTCGTGGTTCTTATAGGAAGACAATTTATGAGATTGAGGACCATATGAGAGAAAAGTACCTCTATTTATTCCATTGAACAGATAAGTTAGTTAAATTTTGGGGATGAAACTTTTACTAGGAGGGGAGGATGTGATGTCTATAGAATTTTATTATATAATTGAAAGACTAAATGGTAATTGTTAAGAAAAATTAAGTTTAATAATAAATAATTATGAGTTGAAATTGAAGTATATTAAAATTTGAACGGATTAAATTGGAACTCATAATAATATTTGGGAACAAATAATATTAATTAAGAAATCAAGAAAGACGTAATGAAATATTTTAGAAAAAGTTTAAATAATATATATATATATATATATATATACATACATTCAGTACCAGGATATCATAACCAAGATAAATTTGAATATAACAATCATTGTTGAAACTATGTAAGGAAATGTAAAGATTTAACAAATGAAATTATAAGAATAAAAATTAATATAATTATGAAACAACAACAATATATGAATCAAAATATATGAAATGACAACAAAGATATGAATCAAAATATGGAGAAAATATGGTTGAAGATAACTTATAGGATTTTTGAAATTGGATACACAAGAAATTTTACAAAATAATTTGATGTACAAAGATATCAATTATCAAAGACATCCAATTTCTCTATTCTTGAAAATTACAAAAAGAACTGAAAGATTGTTAACAAGAAACAAGTGATAGAGAGAAGTGAAAGTGTGTGAAAGAATGCTTCAAAGTGAATTGTGTCAATCTCTTCCAAATGCTTCCATCTATAAATTGATGACCTTGGAATTCTCCATGCACTTGAATAATTTTGCTGAATATGGTTGTCCATCATAACTGTCATTCAAGGTGCCAATAATGCAGCTAGTGGCTTGCAAAAACTGATTTTTGAATTTTTTATTTTTTTTGAATTTTGAATTTTGAAAATACAATAATAATATTTAACCTATTTCTAGAATTTTTACATCAATAAAATTCTATAGAATTGGATTAAAAATTTCGAAGCAGTCATCTTCATTTTCATCTCCAAGGTTGACGAGCGATGGAGATTTTTCTTTGTCACTTTTAACTTCTAGAATTTTCTGGATTTCTTCTTGCATAGTTGCTTTGGCTATTCTTGCAGATAAATTATTTTTCATCAGTAGAAATTGCTCTAGTTGTGAATTGATTTCTTTTTCAAGAATTATTGAAGTTCTGCACTTTGTGGGATTTACTTGAACCATTCAAGAATTGCTCGTTGTTCAAAATTTTTCTGTGTTCATTTTGTCCCACCATTTGACACAATATTATTTTCTGAGGGAGAATATAATTGTGTCTTCATCAATTTGGAGGGTTTGAATTGTGGTTCAATTTTTAGTATCCAAGTGAGATTGAATTGGATGTAGAATTTGAGAAGATTGGGGAGATATTGTCCGAGCGTTCGGTGTATTAAATATAAATACATAGGCCAAGAAATCACGAGAAAAAGACAAGGAGCGGAAAACTACAAGCGTTGTCTCCTCTCCATTTTTGTTTTTGAATCTATCACGACGAGATCTCAACCTTGAGACCCTCCCAAGGATGACACACCATCACTAAAGGATGTGGAGATTTCGTACTAGCAAAATCTCCACAGAAGAGATGGAGATCAAAACAATCGCTATGAATTAACATGTTTTGATCTCTCTTTTATTTTTCTTTGATCTCTAAGACCAAATGAAAAATTTGAAGATGGAGAATATGGGAGAGAGAGAGAGAGAGCCACGGAATTTTTGAGGTTTGGAGAGGCTAGTATTTATTGTGTGTGCGGCTAGGGTTTAATGAATGATCTAGTCATACACATATAAGGAATCATAACCTAGTTAGGCTCTAAAACAACCATCCTAACCTAACCACCCCTTATGCACGAAATTAGCCTCCAAAATCTGCCAAAGAACCTTCCAAAATTGTCCTCCTTAACTTAGCCAAGGTCCAACCAAGGCCTTGGGCTTGTATTTAATGGACTGGACTCGATAAAATCAAGCCCACGTCTCATGAACTTATATTAAATCTAATTTAATCTTAAGCCCAATATCAAAGTCCTTATCTTTTAATCTAATTAAATGATCCAAGCCCATGCTCTCTCTTTCAATTTATAAATCCAATTTATAAATTGGACCAAACCCAATAAAAATTAATCCAATTAATTTTAATAGCTAACTTAAAATTCTAATTAATCCAATTAATTAAATTTCAAGTCATCCATCCAATGGATTTGTCTAAATAAATGATTCAATAATTTATTCTCTCCAAAGATGAATTTAATCCAATTAAATTAATCCGACTCTTCTAGAATTAATTCCATCCCACTATAGTGGTAGGGTGTGACTCTTTAGGTTCACCCTCAGCTAGACTTGGGCATGTGTGACCAACATAATTAATTAAATTAAATTAAATTAATTATTTTCGATTATCCCATAATCGAAAATGGCCCGTTACCATAGGTGGCCGTCTAGCAATAATCCATGGCACTAGAGACTAGGTGAAATACAATCACCTCTCACACAGATCCAAGATATAGTCATTGTATATACGTGACTAGCATAGTTCCTCAAGTCTGAGGACTACCCTCGTATTATTGGAGCCGGGGACTCAAGTCATACCGACCAAGCCTCCAAGTCTTCCATATGATGATCCCCGCAAGTCAGTTCACTCGATTTAACACCTAGTCAGTTAACCCATCAAGATCGCATAGACGTCCTACGTCTGTCGCCGATAAAACGCGACACTCATCCAATGAATGCGACTCTTTATGAAAGTCTCCACAGGACGCTTGATCCCCATTCTCGAGGTCCTCGACTTGGAACATTTCAGACACAACCCCAAATAGTTGGTTTCATGACTGCCATCCAATGGACAATCCAACTGTTCCATGGTTGTTGAATTGGTCTGTGGGCTTTGTTGTGATGTTTGAAAGAAATTTAAACATGCATGATGAGCATAACAAATTACATGCCAATTGTGAAATACTCATCTTATTCACTCGATAATATTACATAAAGATCAAGTTGTTTCTAAGATTGGATTACATGTATGCCAATCTAATTGGCTTCTAGGTCACCTATCTTAACAGATATGTCAAGTGGAGGGTATCACATTACCTTGCAAGAAAATTAGCAAAATCAGCAAATCGTGGTTCCCCATTTGCGTTCATCAAGCAAGGGCAAGTCATGTATATCCTCCACGTAGCCCCTATCAAGCCAAGAAAGATGATTGGCTACTGTGTTCTGGACCTTTTATGATCTCTGATTTCTAAGTCAAATTCCTGTAACAATCAAATCCATCGCAACAATCTAGGCTTAGCATCTTGTTTACCTAATAAATATGTAAGGGCCGAGTGGTCAGTGAACAAAATCACTTTGGAGATTAGTAAGTAGGGTCAAAATTTCTCAATAGCAAATATTACTACAAGCAGTTCCTTTTCCGTGGTAGCATAATTACGCTGAGCATCATTCATGTTCTACTTGCGTAGTATATGGTATGAAATTTCTTCTCTACTCGTTATCCCAAAACAACCCCTAAAGTTTCATTACTAGAATCACACGTGATCTCAAATGGAAGATCCCACATAAGTGCAGTGGTAAGTTTTTCTGCCACGTCACACCTTTGCAACACCTTTGCTAGATTATTAAGGCAATCATTGAAAGAAGAAGCATAAATAGAGAAATCATCCATAAAGACTTCCATCAAATGATCAATGAAATTCCCAACACAAAATCATACAATGTTGGAAAGTAGGAGGTACATTACACAATCCGAATAGCATTCTTCTAATGTGCCATATGGGCAAGTAAATGTAGTTTTCTCTTGATCCTCAGGAGCGATACCCACCTATAGATATCTAGAGTAACCATCAAGGAAGTAATAATACTCATGCCCTAAAAGTTTCTCTACCATTTGATCAATAAAGGGAAGGGGAAAGCGATCTTTTCCAGTGGTCTCGTTAAGCGCTCTATAATCGATACACACCCTCCAACCCATTACCTTTTTTTGGTACCTATAGATAATACCTGTAGCAAGCCATTTAAGAATTTCTTTTTTTACTACCTCGTGCATATTTGGATTTAGTCGTCTTTGTGTTTGCGCTTTCGGAAGGTGTCCCTCCTCCACTAGAATCTTGTGTATTCATATCAATGGACTAATTCCTTCGATGTCAGCGATGCTCCAACCATTAGCTACCATATGTTCCTTCAATACCCTTTTCAGTTTTTCTTCTTGGAGTTATGTCAAATAAGAAGAAACAATTATGGGTAAGGATGATTCCTTTTCTAGGAAAACATACTTCAAATGAGATGATAAGGGTTTGAGTTCTGAGATGGACATTTCTCAATTGACGACTTCAACTCTAGGGAAGAAGATCCATCCAAAGTTAAGAATCTCCTTGGTTTGGGAACAGTGTTGCCCCTACCGGCTTCCAATTGACAAAGAACCTCTGTAAGTTAATCATTGCTCACCTGCAATTCAATTTATTTAGCATTCAGTATTCAATTCATAATGGGATCAATAACTTTAGTCAAAGGCACACAATCTTTGTTTAACATTTTAATACGATCAACTGAGAATGCCTCGTGCAATAGTGTTAGGATGTTTTATTGCTTTGAAGACATTGAAAACCACTTCCTCATCATTGATTGTAAGTGTTAATGGACCTTTTGTACATCAATTAGAGCTTTGCCTGTAACAAAAAAATGCCTACCTAAAATCAATGGAGTATTAGTGTCTTCTTCCATGTCTAGCACAACAAAATCAACAGGGATGACAAATTTTCCTACTTTTACTAACATATCTTCCACTACCTCCTTAGGGTATTTAATACTCCTATCGGCCAACTGAGACGTCACTGTAGTTGGATTATGAAAGAATCGGTATGGCATGGGAACGCGGCGGAAGCATGAAAATAAAAGAATTTAAATCGGTTTCAAAGGAGTGTTCCCTTTGAATTTCCAGGCGTTCGGTGTTTACAAAAGCATAATAACAACAAATAAAATATGCATAAGAGTGTGGCTAAAGGAGAAAACAAAAAGGTACAATAAATGTAAACCGAAACATTACCTTTTTTCATTTTCTTATGTAGATTGGCAACAAGCGTTGTTTTCGTTTGCGTTCTTCTTCCGTTCATCTTAGGATCTAAATTAGAATCCCTCTAATTTGTCCACACCATACTAAAGGAACCAAATAGATCTACTGCTAGCTAGATGTTAAATCAAGAAAAAAATGAAACCTTACTACACTATTGATTAGTGTATATGTATTTCTCTTGTTCTTAACTTGTACATAATAATACGGGTAAGTGGTGTGATGATATATATAATCTTTGGTGCTTAAGTGGAGATTAATTTGACATGATAAATTCTTGAAAGTGAACGAAAATTTGAACAATAGGAATTTTAGGATTTAAAAATACAGAATTGTAAAGATGAGGGGGAAATGAATACAGTCTTTTCTTAATATGTGTATATATATATATATATATATATATATAATATATATATATATATATATATATATATATATATACTATATATATATATATATATATATATATATATACATATATATATATATATATATATATAGACTTACACTTTTAACTTATATGAATACATACTTAGATATATATACATGTAGACATATAAGATATATCATAATATATTCAACATATATATATACACACTCAAAGCTTTAACTTATATGAATATATACTTAAGCATATAGATATATAAACATACAAATAGATATATAAAAGAAGGGTGTAGAAGAAAGAAGAAAACAAAAGAAGAAAGAAAACAAAAGAGAAAGAGAGGCGATGGTGAGGAGATAAAAAAAAGGAAAGGAAAAAAAAATAAAAAGAAAAGAAAAGAGAAGAAAACAAAAGAGAGAGGCTGTGGGAAGGAGAGGAGAGGAGAGAAATATATGTATATACATAAGAGAGTGTAGACAAAGAAAAGAAAATACAAGAGAGTGAGAGAGACGGTGGTGAAGGAGAAGAGAGAAAGAAGAGAAGAGAAGAGAAGAGGGAGAGAAAGAACTAGTGTGGTTCTAAATTACTTTCAAGCTTAGGCAAGCGCTACATCTAATTTGGTAAGTTTTTGACATAATTATTGTTTAAAATTCGTTTAGAAGCTGCATGTTAATTGATATGGACGAACACAAACCGATTGGAAAAGGAAGAAAGGCAGCAGGGTAGACTCTGTTCCCAACAGTCCAAATTTAGTCATATATGCATATATGAACCTTAGGTTGTCTACTAAAACTTTGTAGTTTTAATCAAGAGCTGAATCCGTCATTTTAATGGGTAAAACTAAGACAACATTCGGTTGCTCTGTTTCTGCGAGAATTTTGACAAAGTTTATTTAAAATCTTATAACTTGAGTTATACTGGTTCAAATTTCATAATTCTTTCTCAAAATGAAACTAGACATGTAGAATATTATAAAATATGGTGATTTTTAAGAAGAGTATATGATTTTTCAGAGAATTTTAAAAGAGTAGATTTGAATCTGTTTCTGTCTGAATTAACCAGGTTGTACAAAAACTTGAATAACTAATTATATATATTATATATATATATATATATATATATATATATCGAATTTGTATGATTCTTATTGTAAATGAAATTATAGATACATAAGAATATGTTATGTAAAAATAACACTTTTATCAATTGTATTTTATTCAGGGAAAATTTATAGTTTAAGACATAGATTCTGTTAAGGAGATTCAAGTAGCTGACAAAGACTGATTTTAATAAAATTAATTCCTAGGATTTAAATAAAAATCATATACCATTTGAAATCCTATTCTGTCTAGTTATCATACTTAATTTTTTTTTTAAAATTTAATGATTATAAATAAAATTATGAATTAATTAGTGAACAATGCTCATGCAGTGAATGTTACAGATTCAGGGGCGGTAAGGGTAAATTTTAAAATAATAAGAACTAATTTTAATATATCAAGATATATACTGATGAAAATATAATCAAGTCTACTTTATATAAAAAAAAAAGGGAATAAAGATCCGGATTTTATATAATGAGATATTCAAGAATTAGTGAGAAGTGTACGAGTATGGTATGATGCTTTACAAAGAGACTACAATATATTATTGATTCATTGATTATACATTCTATAATTCATTTTAGGACACGAGAAGGACATTCAGGATTGTACACATCATTCTATTATTTAAATAGTTGGGGGAAGTGAGGTAAGTAATAGTTAATTGGATCTATATATATATGTGCATTTACTTGTATATCTGTGAACTTGATCAGAAAGTGTCATGTAATTAACTGAATTATATGATTGCATCATGGAATAGTTGTTATATATTTTATCTATGGTTGCGTGATACATATGGTGAATAAAGTTGAATTATGGAGATGATGCTGATATGCATCTAATTGTTTGATTTAGGAGTGCAATAGAAATGAATGTCAAAGTTGTTGTAAATGATCGTGATACATTACTATCTGATGGTTGACGGGAGTTAAATGATGAAGTATTCAACATGCATATCATAAATTCAGATGAAATCAAATGAAGTTTATTTATGGAATCGAGAAAATGAGAATGGTAAATTGAGATGAAAAGATGGCTTACCTAACTTGGGCATATTCAGTGGTTTATGATGACGTAATGTGATTGATGATGAGCTGTGTATTGTCATGATGATGAGATATATGATATGAGAAAAAAAAATGAATACATAGCTAGGTACCATGGCGCGAAGGGTACCGGGATATTCTGGTAGCGGGGAATATCCTGTGCTGTTAGCTACACACTAGGGTGGTGTGGGGGTGCCATGTTCGGTGTGATGTCCTGTGCTGGGATTGCTACATGCTTGGCCAATGTGGGGATATCACATACGATAGATACTCTGTACTGTTGATTGTATGATATTGATTGAGATGATGAGAACCAGAAAAAATTATTGAATATGATCCAATTAGGCTAAGCAGGGCCCAAAATTGGAAATGATTAATAACTAAGAGAATTAAATTATAATGAAGTGTAAATCATGTTGTGGTTGTTATGTGGGTTTGATATTAGTTTCGATTGATTATTGACATTATTACTCCATGATTTCATGAAATTGTGTGTCCGGTATCAATTGATTGGTATTAATGAAATTGCAACTTCGTGATTATAGAATGAATACTGGTTGGTTGTTGTTGTTGAACGAAAATTGTTTTATGTTATACGTGCCTATATGTGTGTGTATATATATATATATATATATATATATATATATATATATATATAGGTTAATTAGATACTACTTACTGAGTTGGCAACTCATAAAATGTGCTATTTTTTTTTCCAGGAGATAGATCATAAGCCAATTATCAGCGTATAGGTGGGTCAGCAGTGCCATATTAAGTCGGGGGCTCTAGCTACATAGATACAATAATGTTATATAGAAAATTTGATGTAGTAATTTATTCATTTAGTTTTATATAAATGTTGATGAAAGATGAGATTATCTAATCAGGATAAATATGAGGTTGTTAGGGTAACTGAATGTGATTACGGAGGGGGTGCCACAAAAAGTGAGGGAAATTTCGTGGATTTGGTGGTGGTTAAGCTAAGGAGAGTGAGCAAGTAATGTGTGTTATGTGTTGTAGGAAAAAACTAGTAGTTATCTCTAAGATAACCACCATACATACACATGCACAACACATGCACCACTAAGCCATCATGTGGAGGAGTTGAAACTCCTTCTCAACTTACTCCAACTTCCTTTAATCTTTGATTTTGACTTTTGACTTGGACTTCAAACCATGGACCAATTGTGACCGGTCTTGGTTTAATCAAATTAAATCAAGTCCAACCAATGTCCATGAATTTCAAATTAATCCAATTAATTTAAAATCTTATAGAAATCCAAAAGGTTATTTAGTTAAATAAACATGAGTCAAAACACTAATCAATTGATCCAATTAATTAATTAAATCAAACTTGATAAATTAATCCAATTAATTTAAAGGTGCTAAGCCCAAAATTAATTAATTCTTGGGCCATCCATCCAATGGACTTTTTCAAATAAATGACCTAATCATTTATATTCTCCTTGAATTAATTTAATCATTAGGTTCACCCTCAGCTAGACTTGGGCATTGTGTCCAACATAAATAATTGATTGAATCTAATTTAATTAATTATATCCAATTAACCATTAATTGAAAACGCTCGTCACCATGGGTGGCCGTCTAGCAACAGTCCATGGAACTAGAGACTAAGTGAATATTGGCGTGGACATTTAGGCTCCCGAATTCCATACAGGTGCAGTCCTTCCATCTACCATCTCCCGACCTTAGTTTAGGGCACGAAATTGGGTGTTAGTTCCCATCCTGGACCAGACAACACGCTGAATAGTTGAGATGCATTTACTCTATTAATCGAAAAAGGAAACCATTTACTATTCGACCAATCACTATGGCCATAGACTTAGAGAGTCTAAACCATCTCAGAGCGCATATGAGACATAAATTTCATATACTGACAGGGGACGGATTCTTTCTTGGAATCCACTGTCCTTACCACATACTCCGACTACACTGGACAAGGCTTATAATGATCATATCGAAGACACAATCATCTCTCGCCAGACCCAAGATATAGCCATTATATGCATGCCACTGCCATTATTCCTCAAGTTCGAGGACTAATCCTGTACTATCGGAGCCGAGAATCCTAGTTATACTGACCAAGCCTCCAGGCTTCCATATGACGATTCCCGCGAGTTAGTCAATTAGTTAACGACCTTGTCAACTAATCCACCAAAATTGCATAGACATCCCACATCTGTCGTGATGAAACTCGGCACTCATCTAATGAATGCAATACTTAGTGCAAGTCTCTATAGGATTCTCGATGCCGAGTATCGAGGTCTTCGACTTAGAACGTTTCAAACCAACTCTCAAAAGTTGGTTTCATAGCTGCCATCTAATGCGCAACCAGCTACATAGGTTATCCAATTGGTCTACGGGCATTAAACACCATTCAACGTAAATAACAAGTACAACAAACACACAAAGCCATAGATAAATGCTGACTACATTCATCAAGATAATATTATCTATATCTATATAAAAGCATGAATAGGTTTTTTGGTTTCTTTCTTTTTTAGTTATTCCTAAATTACCCTTATTAGTTCAATTTATATAGGTTTGATCAATTGTTTAATTAGGTTAATCTATTCTTAATTTTATCTCCCAAACAATGACCAAAGAGCAGGTGACTGTTAAGTTTTCTCCTTCATTTGGCTGTTCAGTTTTCTCTTCTCTATTCTGGGCCTGCTCCATGCTTTCTCATGCACTCACCGCTTTCTTCCTGGTTCATTCCCCATTGTTGCTATTGGATGGTTTTTCCAGACCCTTAACTTGTTCGTTGTTATTGCTTCTATTTTTCTATCTCACGAGTCGTGGGGGGCGATAGGTTGTGCTATGATTCAGTTGATGGGTTGGGTCTAACGTCAAGTAACATGATTCACTTGGAGTCCTCGGAATTACACGAAAATGGCAAGGCAAAATATCTTGGGGATCTCGTTGGACGAGAATGGTGTTGGATACCCCCCACAAGGTTATTTCCATGTGAATCATAAAAGCAGGACATGGAGAATTTCGCTTGTGGACCCCAAGCCCACTAGGAAAGTTTTCCGAAACCCCATTTTTGAGAGTTACGGGCTTTCATAAAATAGTGGGAGGGTTAATGACTGAAGTCCAAGTCCTTGTGTTAAATATTATAATCGTTTGCTGATTTTCTGCTTTTACATTTAATGTAGATAATGCCTAAGAATCCATTGACTGTGATACTGGATAACAATAAGTTTAATGGAACAAATTATACCGACTGGCTGTGTAATCTGAGGATAGTCCTCGATTATGAGAATCCCAAGGGTAAATCATAGATAAGCCGCTTCCTCAGACATTGGCGGATGGGTCCTCATCTGAAGAGCGTGAGACATTCGAAAGATGGCATGCTGACCACCGCAAAGTCCGAAGCGTCATATTGGTTTCCATGTCTTACGATGTGTAGAAGTAGTATGATAGGCTGGACGATGTTGCCTCAATTCTGCAACGCATGAAAGAGGTATGTCGCCACTAAAGAGTTCTTTAGAGTCAAGATGACTGAAGGGTCCTCTGTGCAAGAGCATGGATTAAGATGCTATCCCTAGTGGAAAAGCTTGAGGACCTAAAAGCTGGGCTTGATAATGACACGTACATTGACGTGATCCTTCAATCACTTCCTCTGTCCTACGATCCATTAATTGTCAACTTCAATATGAATGGGCTTGAGAAGTCTATCAATGAGTTGATCAATATGTTGATACAATACGAGGCAACGATTAAGAAATCTGCGCCGTCGGTATTGATAGGGCCGGCTTCAACCTCTAAGGTGAAAGGCAAGAGGGTCGGATGCTGGAAAAGGAAGAAGGGTAAGGCAAAGGCAAAAACTGTCATCGTAGCAAAATACGCTAAGAGCGTTCCTATTGCTCCAGTGGGAATGGACAAGGGAATGAGGAGGATGGGTACTTAGCAGCAATCGAGGGCAAATAATATCTACGCCCATTGCCGTGAGAAAGGGCATTGGAAGAGGGATTGTCCCAATCTATCTTCCAATCAAGGTATGTTTGTTGTTGAGGTTAACATGATTACTAATTCTGCTTCATGGATATAGGATACCGGTTGTGGTGCTCACATATGCAATAATTTGAAGGTGCTACAAAGAAGCAGAAAGCTGAGTAAAGATGAGGTGGTTCTTAGGCTTGGCGATGGCAAGGCTATCGCAGCTGAAGCTGTAGGAATCATCAACTTAGTTATTAGTGATCGTGTTAGGCTAGAATTAAAGGATTGTTATTTTGTACCTAGCATGATCAAAAACATCATTTCCATTCCATTATTAGACAATGCTGGTTTTGAGTTTTTGATTAATAAAAATTGCTTTTATTTGATGAAAGATGGTTCTTCTCATCTGCTGGGTAAGTTAAATAATGGTCTTTACATTTTGCAAAGGTCTGATTGGATCATGGCTGCTCAAAACAAACATAAATTAGATAATCTTGAAAATGCACAAATTTGGCATGCAAGGCTAGGACACATCTCACAAGATAGGATGAAGAGATTGGTGGACTCAAAGAGTCTAGAAATAGACAATTTGAACAACTTACCAGCCTGTGACTCCTATCTGAAAGGGAAGATGACTAGGAAGGCCTTTGTTGGACAAAGTACGCTTGCCAATGGTCTATTGGATTTGATCATACTAACGTCTGTGGACCACTGAATACTCAGGCTAAAGAGGGTTCTCCTACTTCATAATATTTACCGATGATCATTCACGGTACGGTCATGTTTACCTGATTAAAAGGAATCAAAATAAAAATCATTAGAATAGATTTATTTTGTGTTGTTATTTCATTTACTTATGCAAATTCTATTTAAGATTTCAATCTATCAGAACAATCATTCAAGACGACAAATAACTTCACAAATTGTTTTTTTTTTCCATTTTCCATTTTCAATTAACTCTTCTGTATTTTACTCAAAAATACGACAATCTACTATTACAACTTGAAATTAACATTATACTTAATAAAATCATAAGAAAAAACATGCAACGCACGTATTCATTACTAGTATTCATAAAGATTGCTAAATAGTTCCCAAAACTGCTAATCCAATTGGCTTTCTGGTCACTTATTCTAAAAATCTCCCCCTTGACCTAAATCCAATCGCCCATATCCCTCAGACCTATCTGAGCATGAGCAATCTGTGATACGAGCTCGATCTCACAGGTCTACCATATTTTCAGCTGAAATAACGCGGTCTAACCGCACGTCACCTCTTCCTACCATCGCTCCAAGCTGATGGTGGCGTCTAAGAATTTTTCTTAGATCTGTGATGAGATCTCGGCTTTTTTTGCTAGGGCCATTACTTAGTCGTTATCCTCCAAGGTAACTACTGGCTCGGTCGTGCTAGGCTCCACACCCAACCATTGAATGTGGTTTTCATCCACACCACTTCCTAAGCAACTTTTAAAGTCACTATACATTTGACTTCCATGGTGAAAACCATCATGGTATCCCACTTGAAACCATTCCAAGCCACCACATCACCAGTAAGTTTGAATGTACATACAAATTGAGACTAGTCACCATTCACACATAAGTGGAAGCTAGTATCGTCATAGCCTTCCAGAATCAACTCTCCATTGACTTGCATAAAGAACACTTCTTTAATCCTTATTCAGGAACTAACGAGTAATCTTGACTACTATGTAGTGCCTTATCGATACACTTCCGATACCTGTTGTTATGCTCAAAGCATACACAACATTCGGCCTAGTGTATCGGACAACATACCCATGTTGTCAATGACAAAGACATAGGGGATGTCAAACATCTTTCTAAGCTCCTCATTAGTCCACAAAGACTGAGTTTTGGATAGCTTAACTCTATGACAAGGGAAGGAATTCAATTCCTTCATGGAGAATTACATGAATCATGTTCGTGTTTCAGTATTTTCCCATATCTTCACATAATTCCAAATGAGTAAGACGTTACACACCTAAAACACTAGGAACACAACCAAGCTCCCACTGACCTTCCAACTCGTTCTCGACATGAGTCATACCCTATGTGACATTGTCTAAACAAATATTCCATATAGGAAATTTTAAACCTAGTTTGCACTTCATGTCAGATCTCATGGCTCCAAGCCATTCATCTGATCCGAATCGATGTCCTACATTGCTTCTCCTTATGTCTTTGGATTACCATCCAATTTGATTAGTTAGATTCATAAACCTGTACCTCTCAAGTAACTTAGGTGTTCTAGTCATCCCTCGGGAGGCTGGAATATAGTCAGTCAGTGGAAAATTCGATTACAAATGATGTTTGCCACATTTGACTAAGTTGTCTCTCCACTTGATTCCTCAAGGAGCTATTCCTCACGTGAGTTATCCAATGAAATCCATTTTATCTTAGGATAACAAATGAAGCTGGACAAACTAGTTTGCCTCCCACTAGTATTGACATATGTAGGACCATCCCATTTACTCAAGTACGTTGTAGAAAATAGGCTTGCCATGCCACATGGGCCAAGTAGTTCAGTAAAAGAACAATCAAACCAAGTCCAACAAGGTTCGATCCCTCCCTTATTAGAGACGCCGTTCAATTGTGGCACTATAAAGAAGAACTCCACTGAGTGAGAATTCTCACCAGAAACATCAAGCACCATCACTAAATACACACCACCTCAATCCAACTGAAGGGTTTTAATTTTACAACCAGTTTGGTTCGCCACTCCTTCCAAAGGTCTTTAGACTTGTGAACTCCCTTCTGGCTTTGTGTATTCAATGACTCACAGATTCCTAATTGGATCGAATTCAATTGATCACTAGCTAACATGTTTATCCTACAAAGAGCTTCTCGATCCTCATCCTGCTTAGGAAAGACTTGCAAGCTAGTAGGCTCAACTCGTCTATTTCTGGACTCGTTGAATCTACCAACCTCCTTATCGTAACTAAAGGAATGTGACCTAACTTTGCATGCCAAATCTGTGAGTTTATCTTAATTATTCATTTTTACCATTTGTTTTAAGCACTCATAATCCAATTACGTAAACAACCTAGTAGACAAGAATAATCATTCTTTGTCAAATAAATAACTTTCATTGATAAAAAACATGTTATCCAAACTCCAACAATTGGAAACATAATTTGATCATGCTAGGTTACATAATTGTATTCTAGCAACTTTATCCTAACAAGATCACTAATAGCTAAGTCTGCTTAGTCCTATAACAATAGTAGCAAAGCCTTGCCATTCCCAAGTTTTACGACCGTTTGTCTTAGCCCTCTACTCTTTTCACCACCTGCAAACCATTTGAAGATATGAGCTTTATAGCTGGTATCCAATACCTAAGAAGTAGAATAGTAATCATGTTAAGGCTCAATAACAAATTGTACCTTGATCGGAGAGGAGTTTGGGACACTCTCTCTTCCAATGTCCCTTTTTACGGCAATTTATGCAAACATCTTTCAGAATCCATGACTGTCGAACCGCCTTCCTCTTCCCTTTGCCCATGCCCAGCTGGGCAACAGGAGCGCTCTAAGCGCTTGCAATAGCTGATTTTGTTTACCCTTCTTGCTCATCCAGCGTCCAACCCCTTTACCTTTTGCTTCTGAGGTTGAAGCCTCTCTTACAAATACTGAAGGCGTAGACTTTTTAATCATTGCCTCGTACTGGACCAATATGTTTATCAACTCATGAAGGTCTTTTTCAAGCCCATTCATGTTATAGTTCACGATAAATGGGTCAAATAAGGGAGGAAGAGACTAAAGGATCACATCCATGTAAGTCTCTTCTTCAAGATCAGCCTTGAAGTCCTTAAGCTTCTCCACAATGGATAGCATCACAAACCCATGCTCCTGTACAGAAGACCTTTCAACCATCTTGGTACCGAAAAATGCTTTTGTCGTAGCATACCTCATATTCCAGTCCAAGACCGCATAAACCTGGCTCATGCGGAGTATTATCAATTGGACATCACCATGCCTATCGTACTATTTCTGGATGTCATCGGTCATTAACGCCAGTACGATACTGTGGACCTTCCGGTTGTCCTCATGCCACTTCTCAAACATCAAACGTTCTTCGTGAGTGGACCCTTCCTGCAAGGCCTGAGGAAGAGACCTATCCAGAACATAGGTCTGGTTCTCAAAATCTAGGACAATCCTAAGATTTTGAAGCCAATCAATGTAGTTTGTTCCATTAAAATTATTAGCCCCAAGAATTGCAGTAAGTGGATTCTTAGACATCTATGTCAAATGTAAATAGAAATTTAGTAGATTTTCGTAATATTAAATATCAAGTTAAGACTTAATCTTCAGTCATTTACCCCTCCCGTTATTTATTCAAAAAGCCCACCACTCTCAAGTGGGGTTTTCGGAAAACCATTTTCTAGTGGGCTTGGAGTACACAAACGCAATTCTCCATGCCCCGCTTTTACGATTCACATTGAAAAAGCTTTATGGGAGGTATTTTATACCATTCTCATCCAATGAGATCCCCAAGTTATTTTGCCTCACCTCTTCACGTGATCTCGAGGAATCCAAATGAATAACGCTACTCAGCGTTAGGCCCGACCCTTCAACCAAATGAATATCTCAACTGCCTGCCCCCATGAATTGTGAGACAGGAAAACAGGAGTATATTCCATTCGTTCACAACAAGAATGTAGCTTTCTTTCATTCCAAATGTGCCACGACTCGTGAGACCACAAATAGGTGAAAGTTGCATCCACACCACATTGTTGTGGATGGAAGGCTTGGATTTAATCAAACTATTTTTAACCCATTATGGGCCCAATATTTAACTTGGACCATCCAAGTGAGAGTTAAGTTTATTGCAACCGAGACCTCATCATAAGATTTTTGCATGCTTCATTTTTAATCATTGAGTATAAACAGATGCATTCCAAACACATCATATCAAATATTAAAACATACACACATCATATCAATATTAAAGCAAATTAAACATGTTGTTCATGATCAACACATAATAACATATTCATCCTAAAGCCACAACACCGAATCGGGCTCTGATACCACTGAAAGAATCGATATGGTTCGAGAACGCGGCGGAAGCGTGAAAATAAAATAATTTAAATCGATTTCAAAGGGGTGTTCCCTTTGAATTCTCGATCGTTCGTGTTTTAAAAATGTATAATAACAATAAATAAAATATACATAAGAGTGTGGCTAAAGGAGAGAACAAAAAAGGTACAATAAATATAAATCGAAATATTATCTTTTTCATTTTTTTTATGTAGATTGGCAACAAGCGTTGTTTCCCTTTGCATTCTTCTTCCATTCACCTTAGGATCGAAATTAGAATCCCTCTAATCTGTACACACCACACTAAAGGAGCCAAATCTAGATCTTGCTAGGTAGATGCTAGATCAAGGAAGAAATGAAATCATACTACACTATTGATTAGTGTATACGTATTTCTCTTGTTCTTAACTTGAATCCAATTCAAGAACTCAAAATATGGAGAAAAAGTGAGAAAAATTTGTGGCTTTGGTGGTGGTTAAGCTAAGGAGAGTGAGGAAGTAATCTGTGTTATGTGTTGTAGGAAAAAACCACTAGTTATCTTTAAGATAACCACCAGACATACACATGCAAAATACATGCACCACTAAGCCATCATGCGGAGGCGTTGAAACTCCTTCTCAACTTACTCCAATGTCCTTTAACCTTTGCTTTTGACTTTTAACTTGGACTTCAAGCCATGGACCAATTGTGACTGGTCTTGGTTTAATCAAATTAAATCATGTCCAACCAATGTCCTTGAATTTTAAATTAATCCAATTAATTTAAAACCTTATAGAAATCCAAAAGTTTATTTAATCTAATTAAATAAACTAAGTCAAAACACTAATTTATTGATCCCATCAATTAATAAAACCAAACCCAATAAATTAATCCAAATAATTTAAAAGTGTTAAGCCCAAAATTAATTAATTCAATTAATTAATTCATCGGTCATCCATCCAATGGACTTTCCCAAATAAATGATGTAATCATTTATATTCTTCTTGAATTAATTTAATCCAATTAAATTGATTCGTTTCTTCTAGAATTAATTCCAAATAATTCTATCGATTCCATAGTGATTTGTGTGTGACTCTTTAGGTTCACACTCAGCTAGACTTGGGCATTGTTTCTAATAAAAATAATTAATTAAATCTAATTTATTTAATTATTTTTAATTAACCATTAATTGGAAACGCCCGTCACCATGGGTGGCTATCTAGCAACGATCAATGGCACTGGAGACTAGGTGAATGTTGGCGTGAATATTTAGGCTCCCAAATTCCATATATGTACGGTTCTTCCAACGACCATATCTCGGCCTTAGTCTAGGGCACGGAATTAGATGTCGGTTCTCATCCTGGACCAGACAACTATGCTGAATACTTGAGATGTGTTTACTCTATTGATGGATGAAGGAAGCTATTTTCTATTTGACCAATCGCTTATGGCCATAGACTTAGAGAGTCTAAACCATCTTAAAGTGCATAGGAGACATAACTGTTATATACGGACAGGGGATGGATTCTTTCTTGGAATCCACCATCCTCACTACATACTCCGACTACTCTAGACCTTTTAATGACCATATTAAAGACACAGTTATCTCTCACCAGATCCAAGATATAGCCATCATATGCATGCGACTGTCATGATTCCTCAAGTTCGAGGACTAATCCTGTACTATAGAAGTTGAGAATTCTAGTCATACTGATCAAGCCTCCAAGACTTTCATATGATGATTCTCGTGAGTCTATTCAATTAGTTAACGACCTTGTCAACTAATCCACTAAAATTACATCTATATCCCACATCTATCGTCGATGAAACTCAATACTCATCCAATGAATGTAATACTTAGTGTAGGTCTCTATAGGACTCTTGATGTCCAGTCTCGAGGTCCTCGACTTAGAACGTTTTAGACCAACCACAGGGGTTGGTTTCATAGCCACCAACCAATGCGCAACCCAACCCCCTTGGATTAATCCATTTGGTTTATGGGTATTTATTTGTGATATTGAAACCCCGTTCAATATCAGTGGTAAGAACAATGAAACACACTGCCATCATGATGAATTCTTACCTTATTCATCATTCTAATATTATTCGATAAAGGTTGGCGAATGAAAAACAACCAATCCAATTGGCTTTTGATCACCCATTCCGACAATAGTTTCTCCTATAATGCAAATAATAGAAAAACTCCCTGGATCCTTGAGTTTTGGTGGAAGTTTGTTATGTAGGATTGTTGAGCATTCCTCATTGAGTTTCACCATTTTCTATCTTCCCACTTCCTCTTGTTGGAGATCACCTCCTTCAAGAATTTGGTATAGCTTTGCATCTATGAAAGAGCGTCAATCAGATAAATATTGACATGAATCTTTTTTAATATCTCTAAAATTTTTTCAAGCTGCTTATCCAAGTTAACTTTAAGATACAGGAAATATGGGGGAATAACATCTAAATTGAGTTTAGGAGAACTCCTTTTTCTTTCGTCTTGAATTTCCTCTTCTTTTCGAACTTGTGCTTCCTCCACTTGCTCCTTCGGTGACTCATCTCCAATGATTTTTCTATTTTTCAAGGTGATTGCATTGGCTTGCTCCTTTAGGTTTTTCTCTATATCACTTGGAAGGTGAACCTCTTTTCTTCCGGGGACTATGCTTACCAATTTTCCCATTTGAATTTCCAAATTCCGTATGGATGCATCTTGATTTTGGAAAAGGTGTTTGTTGCTATGAGAAAATTAGAAAACATGTATTCTAGATTGTTTTTCTTCTCTTGAGGTGGGTGCTGCCGTGGTTGTTGGTAACCTGGTGGGCCTTGATGTTGATTATTACTCCATAAAAAATTAGGGTGGCTACGCCATCCCGGATTGTATGTATTGGAGTATGAATTGAAATTAATCCTGCCACCATGAGAAATAAAATTAGCATCTTCATTAATAGGATTCGGATTTACTACCTGGCAGTTTTGGCTCAAATGCCCCATTTGACCACATGCATTGCAGGGTCCTATCGGTGCACGACTCCATATAGTAGCCCCAAGGCTATCCACTTTTTGTGTTAGTGCAACAATTTGAGATAGAATGTGGTTATTGCATCGACGCTATGGACACATGTTACTCTTTTTATTAGTTCTCTCTTGCCCATACGAGTATAGATTGATTGCTATCTCATCAATGATTTTGAATGCATCTGACAGTAGTTTCTTCATAATAGTGCCACCTGGAACTGCATCAATAGCAGCTCAATTAGCTAAAGTGACACCATTGTAAAAAGTTTGTACCTATCGCCACATGGGTAGTTCATGATGAGCGCATCTTCTAAGCATGTTCTTGAAATCTCTCCATACATCATACAAGGATTCCTTATCTAACTGCACAAAGGAAGTAATTTCATTTAACATCTTAACAGTTTTAGTGGGAGGAAAGTATTTAGCAGTGAACTTTTATGTTAATGCAGCCCATGTAGTGATACTATCAACAGGTAAGGATTAATACCAATTCTTGGGCTTATTACATAATGAGAATGGAACAATTCTAAGTCTAACAACATCATCACTAACACCATTAAACTTAAAAGTATCATAAATCTCAAAATAATTAGAAAGATATTTCTTAGGGTCCTCATTAGGCAAACCAAAGAACTATACACTTGATCGGATGATCTCAATGAAGGACGGTTTAATCTTAGAATTGTTAGCTTGGATAGTAGGGTTGGCAATGCAGGAGATTGTCCCATCAGCTATTGCAAATGAATACTCCATTACTAGCATTTTTACAGCTCCTATGTGATCCATAGTTGTCTCAAAGATTGCAAGTTGTTCTTCTGTATCAAATTTTCCACTATTTTGTCCTCTTTCAATGGTGTTTTTCTATCAATGGAAAGTTCTCTGAATTTTTGGATCGAATTGTGTCAACTCTCCACCATTACTTCGCGTCATAAGGCTATCACCCAAAGAAAGAATATGTAAGGTAAAAATAAAAAGGGGTAATTGCACTTTTAGTCCCACAAGATGAAGGGTATCTCACTTTTGGTCCTTTACTTTTCGATGCCAACTGATTTAGTCCTCTAACTTTCATAAAATTTACATATTTAGTCCCATTCATCTCTTTTTGCAATCTAGTATTTTGGTCGGCCAAAATGGTATTAGAGCTAGGTTTATTGAAGAAATATATGTGTTAAATATATATTAGATATTTTTTCACTAATAGAGGAGACTTTTCAAGAGAAAATGGAACCGAATGAAAGTTCGTGTTACAATAACACAGTGAATATTTCCAGATTTTGGAAAGATAGAGAAAATATTTCTTTAAGAAAATTCTTCAGAAAAGTGGTGAGGGTTCCAAATGGATAAACCCAACTTTTGTCAAAGGAGAATAGGAACAAGAATAGAGGTGACCCGAGCAGATCTATCAGATCTACAAGAATCGACTGCGTCCTTTTCTCAACTCAAGATTGTGAATTTGGTCAATGTTCAAACCAATGAGATTACTCCAGCACTACCACCGCCGGAAGGAAGTACAGGTTCTAATGATCCTCCTCAGGATCGTCCAATGAGAGAAAGTGAAGATTTCCACACCAACGTAACAACAACGTTCATCGGGACTAGATTAAAAGAGAATCCAGGGAGAAATCAGAGAAGAGCGCCTGAAAAAACACCTTGGGCAAGGATTATGCTTCAGCCCTTGCATCCATCCGACGCTGCACTTAACCTACATATTATCGACTTTCAAAACATCGAGAAGTTGATAGATGAGTGGGTTGCAGCCATAAAAATAACAGCAACTACACTAGAACTTGACAAATAAAACTTCATCAAATTAGTAGAGTTGAGCTTGGAGGGTTCGATGAAGATCGGATAGGACAATACCCCAAAAGATAACAAAGCCAATATCCTTATTGGAGATTCGAAGAGTGCAATAGCAGACCGGCTAGGAAGACTCATCAAGATACACTTCATTAGAGATGGATATTTCTAAGGAAGTAAAGTAAAAAAGGCCCGAGAAAATGCACAAGCCCTTTTTGGCCTTGAATAAAGAAGTATTTGCATAGTAGATGAATATATACATTTGTTTTGCAAGTATTTCTTCCAAATTGGAGTAGGAACAAAAGTAGCAGCTCCAATGTTCTTTGCAAAATTTGCTTCATGGAGGGAAATGTTGATCCAGTCATACAAAGTACCCGAAGGACACCAGGATTTAATTGCAAAGAGGATGTCTTTCCTTAAAGACAAGCAGAAGGATTGGTGTTATCAAGCATCCATCCAGAAAAACATGAAGAAACTGAGAGGTAAGATAAAAAGAACCCCTCTCTGTTGTGATAATAATGATTTTTTCTACAATAATAGGAGAATCAAGCGAGCTAAGGAAGAGGAAGAAGTAGAATAGTGACACCTACCTTATGAGCTCCCGGAGAACCTCTTTTAGGTGGAGATCATGGTGGTCCAAGTCAAAAGCCAGATCTTATAAATTGGATAAAGGACTGGAACAAGGGACATCCCAAGGATTTAGACGAACAGATGCAAGATCTACACAAGAAAGCCCTACAAGGAGAACTTTTAGATGGGCCCATACACGAGCCAATGAAAGTTTCAAATATTGCAATTGTTGGACCTGCGGAGCAAGAGGTTATATATCTCCAGACTGCCGGTAGAAACGTGGTGAATTAAGAAAATTCTAAACCACATATGACATCCTAGACGCAGTCGGCTATGGTGATTTCGTATCCTGTACCAATTCGAGGACATTCCTTCATATGAACGCGTCTATGAAGAGGAGATAGAGACTGATTCATATGGATCTTCAACTGAATCAGAATAACTACAATGAGGAAGATAGGCTCCAAATCTCTTAAAGCCTATCAAGATTCTTTTCTAGAATGACGGTGTCAAACAAGACCATGGAAACAATCATGCGCCAAGATTCCAGCCTCAGCCCATATGATGGTTTTAGGATTGGAGGAATGGGGAAAGTCCTGAACCAGATAGGATTGAACAAAAGGAAACATCACATAATCTATAAAGTAATTTCCGGTGAGTTTGCTATTCATATAGAACTTACTGGAAATGTGATGGAAATGCAGTTGATTCCTAAAGAAGAAATTCTTGAAGAATTAAGTAGGTTTAGAGAAAAAGTAGTTGTTACTATGAAATGGATCCACACAGGAACTATTGAAGTAGTAATAAAAGCAACTTTTAAGGAAGGAATTGATTTAAAAATACATTTGTCAATAGTGGATAGGAGAATCAATAACTTAAGAGATGGTTGTCTTGGGAAAATTGATGTAGGACATTCATCCTAGGATTGCATACAACCTAGCTGACCAAGATTTTAGCAGAGTTTTAACCCTTCATTAGGATTTTAAAAGAAAAGATCTCATGAAAGAAGGAAATAGACCATTTCTATAACTTATAGAATAGCTTATACCCTTTCCAATACACATCATTCTAATTTATTCCTTAGGTAATAGTATATCGAAATTCCTAGAATTTTCAAGGAATTTGCTAAAGTAATGGCACCAGATCTAATTAAGATACCTAGAATAGGTGGTATCAATATCGTCATTAAAGATTACCCAGTTTTAGATCGAACACTTAGTTCTAGAATTGAGTTTAGTAGTAGGATGTCATTTTCGGAAGATATGATCATGGGCTACAAAGAAAAGGAGAAAGAATTGTTAAAAGCTTTAACTTCTCAAGGGTAGATAGCATAAAACTTAGATGCCCTGAAGGATGGAAAGAAATACAAGTTATATTTGACATCATTAAGAAAACTTTTTTCCTTGTGATGACTTATAGCATTTGCAGCAACCTGTTAATGGTAGATTTGAAGACATGTTAGAAATAAAAGGCCATGAAATTCTAATTTCAGGTGTTGCAGGATGAGAAAATGGGAGTTTGAATTCGGGGTTAAGTTTCCTCAAAGATCATAAACCATGGGAAAAAAGGTAACGGCATGGAATTTAGTCTCGATGGTATAACCATAAGAATTGAATGACAAGTCCTATTTCTATATACATATCAGTCGATATGTTATATGATCAATATAAGACAAAGTATTTCGCAGCTTATATTGATTCAGGCTCAGGGATTTGCACAGCAAAACCTGGAGTTTTCCCTAAAGAAGCAAGGGAAACCTTACCCGTTATTGTAGGAAGGGATTTTTCACAGAAAATTCTAATACTTAATAAGGGAATATGAGAAACCAAGATCATGATTGGAGTAGCATTCAGAACACCCTGGTTTAGGGTAAAAATGCCTCCTATTTACTTTCAGGACACAGGTGCTGATAATTTGCTAGGTAACAATTTCATTCAGACCTTTGCAAAATATATACAGGATAACCACAAGAATCTATTAATTTTTACTACTATATGTGGTAGCGAGATACATGTTCTGTAAAGAGAGAATGCATTAACAAGATAATGCCATAAATTTTCCCAGCAAACGTGGTGATTTTGATGCCAAATTAGACCATCCAAAAATGTAGGATAAAAGAAAATTAGGTAAAGCTCTTTTGTCTTTCAAGCAACAGGGACTCATCGATAGCGATAGCTTCTACGAGGAATCTGAAGAAGAGATTAAGAACCTCAAGGAAGCATTGCAAGAGATAAAATCGCTAGATGTTAGCGCGGGAAAGCATACTCTCCCTTGAGAACATCAAGAGACTTATCTAGAGGAATTTCAGCGAGAACCCTTTGGCATGGCGGGATAGGAATAAGATCGAATCTACTTTGAAGGTCAAAGAGGAATGTAAGTATGAGTATGTTTAATACAAGCCTATCCAGATGAACATGGAGGATAAGAAAGATATGCAAAGTATTATAAAGGAGCATATCAATCTTGGACTCATCGAGACTGGAGTCTCTGCTTACAATAGCCCTGGTTTTCTGGTAAGAAACCATGGTGATATAAAAGAGGTAAACCCAAGTTGGTAATTAACTTTCAAGGCATTATTAAAATATTAGAGTTTTATGGTTATTACATTCCTAGTAGAGAGCAATTGATTGACTGCATTAAAGGTGCAAAACTATTTTCTAAATTCGATTGCGAATCTGGATTTTACCAGATTAAAATGGAGAGTGGATCAAAGAAATTTACTGCATTATCCACACCACAAGGACAATATATCTAGAATGTGCTCCCAATGCGTTTAGCAAATGCACCTCAAATATTTTCAAGGAAAATGGATAATATTTTTGAAGATTAATTTAAATTTATGTTTGTTTTACATTGACAACATCTTGATTGCATCTAAGAATATGAAAGAGCACATTAAACATCTTGAAATATTTTCTTATGCATGCTTTAAAGAAGAATTAGTACTTTCTGAAAAGAAAGCTACTATGGCTGTCGATAAAATTGAATTTTTAGGAATTCTTATTGACGAAACAGATATTGAGTTACATGATCATATTGTCGAGAAAAAAATCCATAATTTTTCAGATGTTCTCAAGGATAAGAAGCATTTACAGAGCTTCTTGAAGTAGTTAATTTTGTAGATATCTTTATTAAGTATCTTGCGAAATATAGAAGGGTTTACCAACCACTTTTGAAGGAAACAGAAAGCTCAAAGTGGAAATGGGAGGAAATTCACACTCAAATAGCTCGTGAGCTGAAACAGGTTTGCAATAACCTGCCAAAGCTTGCTATACCACAAGATGAGGATGGATTGGTGGTCCACACAAACGCCAATGACTACAGATGGGAAGTAGTGCTCATGAAAAAAACTACTACAGGGGAAAAATCTTGTAGATATACATGAGGGTTGTTCTTGAAGGAAGAGGATCAGCCCGGGAAGCGCGGCGGAAGCGCGAATAATCAAAAAATGGTAAAACAAGCTATAATAAATGAAATTAATTCTGATCAAGGGTGTACCCTTGATCTTTCCCGGCATTCGGTGTATCAAAAAATACATAGGCTAAAAAATACGAGAAAAACAGAAGGAGCAAAAAACGAAGTTTTACCTTTGTCGTTTTTCTCGTACGACTACAAGTGTTGTCTCCTCTCCGTTTTTGTTTTTGGATCCATCCACAACGAGACCTCGATCTTGAGATCCTCCCAAGAATAACACACCACCACTTAAAGGATGTGGAGATTTCGTGCTAGCAAAATCTCTACAGAAGAGATGGAGATCAAAACAATCGCTATGAATTAATGTGTTTTGATCTCTCTTTCGTTTTTTCTTTTGATCTCCAAGACCAAATAAAAAAACTGATATGGAGAACATAGGAGAGAGAGAGAGAGAGGCACGAATTTTGTGAGGTTTTGAGAGGCTATATGTGTTGTGTGTGTGGCTAGGGTTTAATGAAGGTATATATATGACCTAGTCATACACACATACTAGGAGTCCTAACCTAGTTAGGCTCCAAAACAACCATCCTAACCCTAGCCACCTTAAGCACGAATTTTGCCTAAAAAATCAGCCAAAGAACCTCCTTCCAAATTGTCCTTGACTTAGCCAAGGTCCAATCAAGCCTTGGGCTTGTATTTAATGAATCGGCTCGATAGGATCAAGCCCACGTCTTATGGACTTATATTAAATCTAATTTAATCATAAGCCCAATATTAAACTCCTTATCTTTTAATCTAATTAAAAGATCCAGCCCATGCTCTCTCTTTCAATTTATAAATCCAATTTATAAATTGGACCAAGCCCAATAAAATTAATACAATTAATTTACTAGCTAACTTGAAATTCTAATTAATCCAATTATTTAATTTCAAGTCATCCATCCAATGGATTGATATAAATAAATAATCCAATCATTTATTCTCTCCAAAGATTAATTTAATCCAATTAAATTAATCTGACTCTTCTAGAATTAATTTCGAATTAATTCTATCCACTATAGTGGTAGGGTGTGACTCTTTAGGTTCACCCTTCAGCTAGATTTAGGCATGTGTGACCAACATAATTAATTAAATCTAATTTAATTAATTATTTCTGATTATCCCGTAATCGGAAATGGCCCGTTACCATGGGTGGTTGTCTAGCAACAGTCCATGGCACTAGAGACTAGGTGAATGTTGGCGTGAACATTTAGGCTCCGAATCCATACGACTACGTCCTACTGTCAACCATCTCCTGGCCTTAGTCTAGGGCATGGAATTAGGTGTCGGTTCCCATCGTTGACTAGACAATTATATTTAACACTCGAGATGCGTTTACTCTATTGATCCGATCTAGGAAATCTATCCCTGGTCGATCAATTGCTTTGGCCAAAGACTTTTAGAGTCTAAACCATCTCAAGGTGCATAGGAGAAATCTTTGTCATATAATGACAGGGGACAGATCCTCTCTTGGAATCCACCGTCCTCGCTACATACTCCGAGTGCACTGGATAAGGCTTATGATGACCATGCCTCATGACACAGCCACAGCTCGCCATATCCAAGATACAGTCTTCGTATGCACGTGACTGCCATGATTCCTCAAGTCAGGAGACTAATTCTCGTACTATCAGAACCGAGAATCCCAGTCATACCGACCAAGCCTTAAGAGGCTTCCATATGACGATTCCCGCGAGTCACTTAAGTCTGTTGACTACCTTGCCAACTAACCCACTAAAACTGCACAGACGACCTACGTCTCCTGCCGATGAAACACGGCTGCAGTACTTAGTGCAAGTCTCCATAGGATCCTCGATGCCCAATCTCGAGGTCATCGATTTGGAACATTCCAGACCGACCCTTAGGAGTTGGTTTCATAGCTGCCAAACTTATGAGCAGCCCTACTCCATGGGTTAGCCTTTCGATCCGTGGGCATTTTGTTGTGATATTGAAACTCCACTCAATATCAGTGGTAAGCACAACGAAACATATTGCCATCTTGATGAATTCTTACCTTATTCATCAATCTAATATTATTTGATAAATATTGTCGAATTGGAACACAGCTATTCCAATTGCTTTTGATCACCCATTCCAACAGTTCTCAAAATAATAAACCCAAGTTTGACACATCAACGAGAAGGAGTTATTTGCGATTTGGTAGGCAATAGCCTCTATTCTTACTTGCTAAAGAATTCACATTAAAAGTTGATAATAATAATATTAAGGCTTTCTTGGAGAACAAATTAGAATCTAAATTGAGAAAGCTTGTATTATCAGATGGCAAGTTGAATGCCAATATTATTGTTATAATATTGTCGCTATAAAATCTCATTTGAATATTCTTGTAGATTTCCTGACAATAGATGGAGGCATCTGAAGCAAACTCCATCGTGTTGAGATTTACGCACCTTAGAGAAAATCTTGAGGAGCTTAACAAAAAGTTTGGACGGCTAGCGGTGAATGCCCAAGTGGCTGGACAAATCCAAAGAGCTGATCTTGACACTGTCTAGATCGCAATAAGAATTACCAAAGTAGCTTCAACCTCACTATGGAATGACTTACAAGAACCAATTCAGAAGGCATCATTCTCGGAGATGACTCACGAGTTGAGGGGGCATGACCCTAAAGATGCCCTTAGAATGCGGGGCTCTAGACTTGTAGCATCGGATTCAAATACCGACTGCACAAGGCCATCGCCAAACTCTGGTGAAATAGAAATAATTGGGTTACAGGAAGTGCAAACTCCTGATGATTCAAGTCAACCCAGCACCTCTGGGGTCAATGAGGGAGAGATTAGCCTTAGGCCAATGACAGACTCCTCTAAGGTTAATACTGACGGGTTATGTTCTTCTTCTTCTTCTTCTTCTTCTTCTGCTTGGCAGGTATACAAGAAAATGTGGGAAAAATTACTTTCTCGCAGAGGAGTAAATCCAAGCTAGACCATCATTGAGATATTCGGAAGATATAACAGGGTTTGGATGTTAGAAGGTGAAGGAAGCTGATCGGTCTAGGAAGCGCGGTGGAAGCGGAAAAAAATAAAAAAATTAATGAAACATGTGATAATTAAAGAAATGAATTCCCAATCAAGGGTGTACTCTTGATATTTCTCGGGCGTTTGGTGTATTAAATAAATATATACTTAGGGCAAGAAACCACAAGAAAAAGACAAGGACCGAAAACTGTAAATGGAGTTTTACCTTTCATCATTTTGTCGTATGGCTACAAGTGTTGTCTCCTTTCCGTTTTCATTTTCGTATCAATCCACGACAAGATCTCAACCTTGAGACCCTCCCAAGAATGACACACCACCACTAAAGGATATGGAGATTTCATGCTAGCAAAATCTCCACAGAAAAGATGGAGATAAGAACAATCGCTATGAATTAACGTGTTTTGATCTCTCTTTCGTTTTTCTTTGATCTCTAAGACCAAAAAAAAACTTGAAGATGAAGAACATGGGAGAGAGAGAGGCACGAAATTTTTGAGGTTTGGAGAGGCTAGTATGTGTTGTGTGTGCGGCTAGGGTTGAATGAAGTTATATATATGACCTAGTCATACACATACAAGGAGTCCTAACCTAGTTAGGCTCCAAAACAACCATCCTAAACCTAGCCACCCTTATGCACGAAATTAGCCTCCAAAATAAGCCAAAGAACCTTCCAAATCTATCCTCCTTGACTTAGCCAAGGTCCAACCAAGGCCTTGGGCTTGTATTTAATGGACTGGACTCGATAGGAACAAGCCCACATCACATAGACTTATACTAAATCTAATTTAATCATAAGCCCAGCATTAAACTCCTTTTGGTTTAATCAAATTAAAAGATCCAAGCCCATGCTCTCTCTTTCAATTTATAAATTGGATCGAGCCCAATAAAATTAATCCAATTAATTTTACTGGCTAACTTGAAATTATAATTAATCCAATTAATTAAATTTCAAGTCATCCATCCAATGGACTGGCCTAAATAAATGATTCTATCATTTATTTTCCCCAAAGTTGAATTTAATCTAATTAAATTCATCTGACTCTTCTATAATTAATTCCAAATTGATTCCATCCTACTAAAGTGGTAGGGAGTGACTCTTTAAGTTCACCCTCAGCTAGACTTGGCGTGTGTGACCAACACAATCAACTAAATCTAACTAATTATTTATGATTATCCCATAACCAGAAATCACCTGTTGCCATGGGTGGTCGTCTAGCAATAGTCCATGACACAGGAGATTAGGTGAATGTTGGCGTGAATATTTAGGCTTCGAATCAATACGAGTACGATCCTACTGTCAACCGTCTCCTGGCCTTAGTCTAGGTTATGGAATTGGGTGTCGGTTCCCATCCTTGACTAGGAAACTATGCTTAATATTCGAGATGCGTTTACTCTACTGATTCGATGTAGGAAACCTATCCTTGACCGATTAATCATTTTGGCCAAAGACTTTTAGAGTCTAAACCGTCTCAAGGTGCATGGGAGAACTCTGTCATATACTGATAGGGGACAGATCCTCTCTTGAAATCCACTGTCCTTGCTACATACTCCGAGTGCACTTGATAAGGCTTATGATGATCATGCCTTACGACACAACCACCGCTCGCCATATCCAACAAACAGTTTTCGTATGCACGTGACTGTCATGATTTCTCAAGTCAGAGGACTAATTCTCGTACTTTCAAAATCAAAAATCCCATTCATATCGACCAAGCCTTAAGAGGATTTCATATAATAATTCCCATGAGTCACTTCAGTCAGTTGACTACCTTGCCAACTAACCCACTAAAACTACACAGACAACCTACGTCTTTCTACCGACGAAACATGACTGCAATACTTAGCGCAAGTCTTCATAGGACCTTCAATGCTTAGTCTCGAGGTCCGACTTGGAACATTTCAAATCTACCCTTAAGAGTTGGTTTCATAGCTGCCAAACAGTCAAACTCTATGGGTTTAACCTTTCGGTCCATGGGCATTTCATTGTGACATTGAAACCCCATTCAATATCAACGAAACATGTTGCTCTTGATGAATTCTTACCGTAGTCATCAATATAATATTATTTGATAAATATTTTCAAATGAAAAACAGCCAATCCAATTGGCTTTTGGTCACTTATTCTAACAATCTCCTACTTGACCATTAAGCCAATTACCCATGTCGGTCAGAACTTTCTGAGTATGAGTAATCTATGATACTGGCTCGATTTTGTGGTCTACTTTATTTTTTGCTGGATCTACATGATCCAACCGTGTATTTCCTTCACCATCACTTCCTGTAGATGGTTGTTATCTAAGAACTTTTACGGATTTTGTGATGAGATCTCGGGCCCATAAAGCTCTCGCCCTAGCCTTGTTGTTCGCCTTTAAAGCTACAATTGGCTCGGCCGTGCTAGGCACCACATCCATTTAATGGATGTTGTTTTTCAATCCAAACCACTTTCCTAGACTGACTTATTAAAGTCATCCCACATTCACCTTTTAAGATAGGGTGTCTGCAAGAAATCCTTCCAAGCTACCATGCCTACCATCAAGTCTGAAGTGACTATACTTTGATGACTTATCCATTATTCACATGAGTCTAGAAGCTAATATCGTTTTAGCCTTCCAGAATCAACTCTCCACAAAATGTGTGTCAGAAATATTTCTTTAATCCTTATTCAGGCATCAAAGACTACTTTTGACAACTGTCTACTGCCAATAGGTGTATTTTCGATATACATTATCTCATGCCCTAATCATACATAACATCAGGTCCGACACACCAAACCAACACTTTCGTGCTATTTTTGGCACAGTAGTAAGGGATGTCTTAGGCATCTGAGCTTTCTTATTAGTTAGACGTAACTAGGTCTTGAAAAGCTTAAGCTTTCTCATCAGTCAATCATGACTGAGTCTCGAACAACTTTGAGCTTTCTTATAAGTTTTATGAGACTGATTCATGAACAGCTCAACCCTAATGTAGGAATTCAATTCCTTTTGTGGAGAATTTCATAAATAATTTTTATATGTGTCTTAGTGTTTCCCAAATATGTTAAGCTCATTCTAAATGAGAAAGACATTTATACACTAAACACATTGGAACTCATAGCAACTCCCACTGACCTTGGGCTTATTTTTATCAAATCATACCTAGTATGATTGTTTGATAAATTGAATATTCTAGTTTTATGAAGTGTCAAACCTAATTTGAACTTCCTAGTGAATCCTTAGGCTGCAAGCCATTGATTCCGAACGATGTCCAACATCGCTCCTCCTTATGTTCTTTTGAATTAAAATTTAATTCTATGGATAAGGATTGGAATATGTTCAGTTAGAGATGTAGTTGATTACGAATGATGCATTTGAGAAGTTGTATGAAAACTTACCCCCACTATTTCCTTGACGTGTATAGGACCATTCTATTAACTCAAGTACTTTGTAGGATGTGAGTTTCATCATACAATAAGGGTCAATCTGTTTCAGTGAGACACCAATCAAACAAAGTCTAACTTAGTTTGATTTCTTTCATATCAGAGACCGATCAACCGTGGTCCTTTCAGAAAGAACTTCACCGAGTGAGAATCATATTCTCATTTTTCATATTAAAAATTTCCATTAAATACACACTCTTTCGATCCAATTGAAAGGTGATCAGTTTAGTTCACTACTCCGAGTCTAATTCTTTGAACCTCATCAAACAAAATTAGATTGGTGAACCCCCAGACTGATCTTGTGTGTTTTAGTAACTCACAGATATCACACTGGATCCAATGCAATGTGTAGCTGGTAAACTCATTTTGTCCCACAAAAGAGGTTTTGCGGCCTTTTCCTTCTCAGTGAAGTTATGAAAGTTAATGGATCCAAATCGCCTGCTCCCAGTGCTCTTTGAACCCATTAATCTCTCTCTTCCTCAACTAGAATAGATTGACCTAGCAGGACTGTAAGCTTGGGCTTTGATTATCATTTTATTCTTTATTTGAGTATGCATAATGTAATTATGAGATAGTATATATTTCACCCAACAGACATGAATCCCATTCAATGTCAAATAAAATGGCTTCATTGATCAAAAATTGTGTAATCAAAATTGTCTAACAATAATGAGAATAATATTTTGATCATGGTAGGTTACATAAACACTACCCTAACATGATCACCACTAAGCCTAATTAAGCCTTTAGTCTTTTATAGCAAGAGCCCTTTTATCGCTAAGCCTTAGGACTTTTTGTTTCGGCTTTTCTACTCCTCATTACCGTCGGCAAACCATTCGCAGATTATGAATTCGTTGGTACCAAGAGTAGAATGATGATTATGTTAATACTCAATTAAAGATTTATACCTTCATTGGATAAGAGCTTAGGACACTCCCTCTTCCAATGGCATTTCTCACAGCAATAAATGCAAACATTATTTGAAATCCTTGACTAACAAACCCTCTTCCTCTTTGCTTTACCCCGCCTAACGATGTAACAGGGACTCGAAGTGCTAGCAGCAGTAGAAGACATCTCACCCTTCTTCCTCTTCTCGCGTTCGGTAACCTTGCCCTTCCCTTTAGAGGTCGAAGCCTCTCCCACTAGTACTGGCGGCGCAGATTTTTCAATCGTTGCCTCATACTTGACCAATATATTAATCAACTCATGAAGGTTATCCTCAAGCCTATTCATGTTATAGATGATAGTAAATTGATCAAAGGAGGGAGATAGTGATTATAGAATCAAGTCAACGTACGTTTCTTCCTCCATGAAATCAGCTTGGAGATCTTTGAGCTTCTCCACTAGGGATAGCATCATCACTCCATACTTACGTACGGATGATCCCTTAATGACTATCATGCCGAAGGATGCCTTCGACACGATATTTAATATGCCATTCCGGTATCGCATAAAGTTCTTTCATGCAGTGTATTATCGACCTGCCGTCCTCATACCTTTTGTACTATTTCTAGATCTCATTACTCATCGAGCCCAGTACGATATTATGTATTTTTCGGTTGTTCTCATGCCATTGGATAAACTTTTCGAATGTAAAATGTTCTCCGAGCTGGAACCCTTCCGACAAAATCTGAGGTAGAGACTTATCCAGAACGTAAGTCTGGTTTTGGAAATCGAGGACCATCCTTAGATTTCTCAGTCAATTCAAATGGTTTGTTCCATTAAATATTAGCCTAAAGTGTGGATTCTTAGACATTAACAATAAATAGAAAAATATAAGAAGATTATCATAATATTAGGTTCAAGTCAAGGACTTGGACTTCAGTCATTAACCCTCCCACAATTTCTGCGAAAGCGCATCACTCTCAAATGGGGTTTCGAGAAAACCATTTTTCTAGTGGACTTGAGGTCCACAAGCGAAATTCTCCATGCCCCACTTTATAATTCACATGGAAATAGCCTTGTGGGGGGTTTCCAATACCATTCTCGTTCTATAAGATCCCCAAGGTATTTTACCTCACGTTTTTCACGGGATTCAGAGAACTCCAAGCAAATCATGTTACTTTGTGTTAGACCGACCCATCAACTGAATCATAGTGCAAACTATCGCCCCCCACGACTCGTGAGACAGGGAAATAGAAGCGTAGTCTTTTTGTTTACAATAATAGTGCAACTTCATTTCAGTCCATGCGTAACACGACTCGTGAGACCACGTATGAGTGAGATCAGCTTCCTCACTACATTAATATGGATGGAAGGCATGAAAATTACATCACTTGGCATTAGTCCTAATCCATCAACCGAATCATAGCGCACGCTATTGCCGCCACGACTTGTGAGATAAGGAAATAGGTGCATATTCATTTCGTTCACAGTAACAGTGCAGCTTCATTTAAGTCCAAACGTACCACGACTCATGAGGCCACGTATGGGTGAAATTGACTTTCTCACTACATTACTGTGGATAGAATATATGGAATAATGAGCTATTTTATTTCCATTTTTAGGGTCTAATATTTTAACTTGGTCTAACCAAGTGAGAGTTTATTTTTAATATGATCGAGACCTCATCACAATATTAGTCTCTTGTATGAAAAATATATCCAATATATTTAATGCATTAAATAAAATGCATCGCATGCAAAATAAAAGCCTAGCACGCCACTGTTGGATGATCACAAGCCCAAAACTTATACAACCCACTGAGCCCGCTGTGGATCTATGATCAGTCTAAGGGTAGGCCTACGCTATTCCAAGATATTTAACCTATTAACATGTTATGGGTATTGTAATCTCTCTTTATTTGCTTTATCTCCTTCGTGGGCTTCGTTCTCCAGGCCTCTTCTCTATGAATCTCCATGGGCTATTCTATGGTCTCCTCAATGGGCCTCCATCGTTTGGGCTTGCTCTTTACAATTATTTAAAAAGTAAAAGTAAAATCCTCTCCACCTATTCTACTCTTATTACAACTTAAAAATAAACCTCAATCAACAGTTGGGGGGAGTACATTAATAGGGAGAAAGCAAGCCTTGAACATAATAGGCTAAAAACAAAGAGATAAAGAAATAAGAGGCACGCAGGCCCCAACCCAATAAAAAATAAACCATACGCAAGGTCCAATGGGCTTCGTGCTCATCAATCCAATTAATAAATATAAACATTATTTCCAAAATAAACATGCACATTAAATATAACACAAACCATGCATTATATAGAAATGATATCCAATATCATAAATTAATAATGGACATAAGTGCAACCCATGTAAGAATTGATTCTTATTTGAAAACCCATTCAAATTAATTTTAGTTATTCAATTTTGGGAAATACCAAATCTCAACCAAAATTAAATTCATCAAAATTAACTGCTTCAGAAAACTATGCAGAAAAATTAGAAAAATCAAAAATGAAAAATTCTGAAAAAAATAGAAAAAATTGGTCCAAACGGCCGATCGGCAGTAGGCGCGCGGCTCCACATGCAGGTTGCCTAGCTCATGCGCGCGCTGCCTGCCGCGCGCACACCAGCGGGCGCACTGACCGGTTGGCCGGCCGTGTAGGTCTCTCGCCCGCGCACGAGCGCCTGCAAGCTGGCCGGCAGACAGCGCTCGCTACTGCATTTCTATTTAATTTTTCAAAAACTTTTTTTTCTGCAATTTCTTAAACGATAAGAAAATAATAAATATTTAGAAATTTTAAATTTCAAAAAATTCTCATGCCCAAAATTAAATGTAAAGTTAAAACACATAAACCCTAGATCTAGATATGCAATTAAAATAAAAAAAAACATGCTTCCAAAATTGATTTAAAATATGTAAATATGCTGAAACATGTAATACACGTTATATTCTACGCTTATACACCAAGCCGGGCTCTGATACCACTTGAAGAAAGCGGATTGGCCCGAGAAGCGCGCGGAAGCGCAAAAAATTGAAAAATCGATGAAACATGCAATAATTAATGAAATTAATTTCTCAATCAAGGGATGTACGTTTGATCTTTCTCGGTTTTTGGTGTATTAAATATAAATATATAGGCCAAGAAACCACGAAAAAAGACAAGGAGCAAAAACTGTAAATGGAGTTTTACCTTTCGTCATTTCCTCATACGGTTACAAATGTTGTCTCTTCTCCGTTTTCATTTTCGGATCTAACCACGACGAGATCTCAACCTTGGGACCCTCCCAAAAATGACACACAACCACTAAAGAATGTGGAGATTGCGTGCTAGTAAAATCTCCACAGAAGAGATGGAGATCAATACAATCGTTATGAATTAACTTGTTTTGATCTCTCTTTTGTTTTTCTTTTATCTCTAAGACCGAAAGAGAAAACTTGAAGATGGAAAACATGGGAGAGAGGGAGAGGCATGAAATTATGAGGTTTGAGAGGCTAATATGTGTTGTGTGTGCGGCTAGGATTTAATGAAGGTATATATATGACCTAGTAATACATATACAAGGAAACCAAACCTAGTTAGGCTCCAAAACAGCCATCCTAACCCTAGCCACCCCTTATGCACGAAATTAGCCTAAAAAATGAGCCAAAGAACCTTCCAAAATTGTCCTCCTTGACTTAGCAAGGTCCAACCAAGGCCTTGGGCTTGTATTTAATGGATCGGACTCGATAGGATCAAGCCCACGTCTCATGGACTTATATAAATCTAATTTAATCATAAGCCTAACATTAAACTCCTTATCTTATATCTAATTAAAATATCCAAGCCCATTCTCTCTCTTTCAATTTATAAATCTAATTTATAAATTAGACCAAACCAATAAAAGTAATCCAATTAATTTTACTAGCTAACTTGAAATTCTAATTAATCCAATTAATTAAATTTCAAGTCATCCATCCAATGGATTTGTTTAAATAAATAATCCAATCATTTTATTCTCTCCAAAGATTAATTTAATCAAATTAAATTAATCTGACTATTCTAGAATTAATTCAAAATTAATTCCATAGCACTATAGTGGTAGGGTGTGACTCTTTAGGTGCATCCACAACTAGATTTGGGTGTGTGTGACCAATAAAATCAATTAAATTAAATTTAATTAATTATTTCTAATTATCCCATAACCAGAAATTGTCTGTTATCATGGGTGGCCATCTAGCAACAATTCATGGCACTAGAGACTAGGTGAATGTTGGCGTGAACATTTATGTCCGAATCCATACAAGTATGGTCCTACTATCAACCGTCTCCTGACCTTAGTCTAGAGCATAGAATTAGGTGGCGGTTCCCATCCTTGACTAGGCAACTATGCTTAACACTTGAGATGCATTTACTCTACTGATCCGATCTAGGAAACCTATCCTTAATCGATCAATCGCTTTGGCCAAACACTTTTAGAGTCTAAACCATCTCAATGTGCATAGAAGAACTCTCTGTCATATACTGACAGGGGACAAATCCTATCTTGGACTCCAGCGTCCTTGCTACATACGTCGAGTGCACTAGATAAGACTTATGATGATCATGCCTCACGACACAGCCACCGCTCGCCATATCCAAGATATAGTTTTTGTATGCACGTGATTGTCATGATTCCTCAAATCAAAGGACTAATTCTTGTACTATCAAAATCTAAAATTCCATTCATACATACCAAACTTTACGAGGCTTTTATATGACGATTTCCTCGAGTTACTTAAGTCAGTTGACTACCTTGTCAACTAACCCACTAAAACTACACAGACGACCTACTTCTCCTATCGATGAAACATGGTTGTAGTGTTGGAATGGGTGATCAAAAGCCAATTGGATTGGTTGTTTTCCATTCGACAATCTTTGTCAAATATTATTAGATTGGTGAATATGGTAAGAATTCATCAAGATGGCAATATGTTTCGTTGAGCTTACCACTGATATTGAACGGGATTTCAATGTCACAACGAAATGCCCATGGATCGAAAGGTTAACCCATGGAGTTGGGCTGCGCATAAGTTTGGCAGCTATGAAACCAACTCCTAAGGGTCGGTCTGGAACGTTCCAAGTCGAGGACTTCGAGATTGGGCATCGAGGATCCTATGGAGACTTGCACTAAGTACTGCAGCCGTGTTTCGTCGGCAGGAGACGTAGGTCGTCCATGCAGTTTTAGTGGGTTGGTTGGCCAGGTAGTCAACTGACTGAAATGACTCGCTGGAATTGTCATATGGAAGCCTCTTATGGCTTGGTCGATATGATTGGGATTCCCGATTCTGATAGTACGAGAATTATTCCTCTGACTTGAGGAATCATGGCAGTTACGTGCATATGAAGACTGTATCTTGGATATGGTAAGAGGTGGCTGTGTCGTGAGGCATGGTCATCAAGCCTTATCCAGTGCAGTCGGAGTATGTAGCGAGGACGGTGGATTCCAAGAGAGGATCTGTCCCCTGTCATTATATGATAGAGAGTTTCCCTATGCACCTTGAGATGGTTTAGACTCTAAAAGTCTTTGGCCAAAGCGATTGATCGATCAGGGATAGGTTTCCTAGATCGGATCAGTAGAGTAAACGCATCTCGAGTTTTAAGCATAGTTGCCTAGTCAAGGATGGGAACCGACACCCAATTCCATGCCCTAGACTAAGGCCAGGAGACGGTTGACAGTAGGACCGTACTCGTATGGATTCGAAGCCTAAATGTTGACGCCAACATTCACCTACTCTCTAGTGCCATGGACCGTTGTTAGACGGTCACCCATGGTAACGGGCGATTTTTAATTATGGGATAATTGGAAATAATTAATTAAATTAGATTTAATTAATTGTGTTGGTAACACATGCCCAAGTCTAGTTGAGGGTGAACCTAAAGAGTCACACTCTAATCACCGACATGTGATGGAATTAGTTTAGAATTAATTCCGGAAGGAATAGATTAATTTAATTAGATTAAATTAATTTTTTGGAGAGGATAAATGATTAAATCATTTATAAATAAATCCATAGGTTGGATTTTTCCAAAGATTAATTAATTGGATTAGTTAATTTTTGGGCTTTAAGCCTTTTGAATTAATTGGATTAATTTAATCGACTAGATTTTATTTATGGATTGGATTCATAAATTAAATAAGAGAATGGGCTTGGGTCTTTTAATTGGATTAAAGGGCTTAAAGTGATGGACTTAAAGATTAAATTGGATTAATTTAGGGCCATTGGACATGGACTCAATCTATTGGAGCCTAGTCCACTTTAGACCAAGCCCATGACCCATTTTGACTTTGTATAAGTTAAAGGAAGAGTTGGTTGGTTTTAGACAACGAAGTGTAAGAAAATTTTCAGCATTTATTGATGAAAAAGCGGCTAGGGTTTGAAGGAGAGAGAGGAGAGAGTTTGGATGAGATAGGTCTCATCTAGTGTGGTGTTGTGACTAGGTCAAAAACACTAACACACTCTCCTAACTCTAACAACCCTAACCCACGTTTTTTGCACTCCAACAATCAGCTTCTCTTCTTGGTTTTTCTCTCCCAAAATACTCATCTCCTTCTTCGTTTCTTTGGTTCATCGAATCAGAGAAGGAACAAAGAGAAATCGACTCTGTTAACTAATAACGTGTTGTTGATTTCTCCCTTCCCTTTCTTTATCTTGCTAGCACGAGAAAAGGGAGATCCACGGTGATTAAAGTGGACAGATTTAGAGGGTTTCAATGTTGAAACCTCGTGGAGAAGAATCGGGTTGAAAAGGGGATCAATGCTTGTAGCCGTACGAGAAAAACTACAAAGGTAAACTTCGTTTTTTGCTCTTTCTGTTTTTCTCATATTATTCTTGGCCTATGTTTTGTTTAATACACCAAACGCCCGGGAACGATCAAGGGTACACCCCTTGATCAATATTAATTTCGTTAATTATTGCTTGTTTTTTTTCGATTATTCGCGCTTCCGCCGCGCTTCCCGGGCCAATCCGCTTCCTTCATGTAGTACTTACTACAATTTCCATAGGACCCTCGATGCCCAATCTTGAGATCCTCGATTTGGAACGTTTCAAACCGACCCTCAAGAGTTGATTTCATAGCTGCCAAACCTACACGCAACCCAACTCCACGGGTTTAACCTTTCGGTCCGTGGCATTTCGTTGTGACATTGAAACCCCGTTCGATATCAGTGGTAAGCACAATGAAATACGTTGCCATCTTGATGAATTCTTACCATATTCATCAATCTAATATTATTTGATAAATATTGTCAAATGAAAAATAGCCATTCCAATTGGCTTTTGATCACCTATTCTAACAGAAGGGTCTAAACTCGAAGAAGTCCGAGAATGGTATGAATTTGGAGCTATGGCTTAAGTCCATACTATGTCACTAGGATTTTCAAAAATCTCAAAGTTACAGGAATATATTAGTCGGGAATTTATGATTCATGGTAGAACAAGCCCCACTTGAAAAGAAGAGATATTTTGGAGCTAAACTTCACATCAGCCGCTACAATTAGTAGGGAAAATGTCTCACCTAGCATTCCATTTCATGAAGCTGTAGAAGCCAGACATGGTAGCTTTCAAACAAAATCAAAGTTGGCTTAGGAGAAGCTCCGCTGGTGTCAGCTATTAGCGAAGATGACATTTCCACTAGAAGAACTTGGGGATTATCTCACTAAGATGGACAAAGTCAAGTATCCATTCAAGATTTTCTCAAATAAGATGAATGGATCATTCCAGTTAAATTCCATGATGAATCAAAATCACACTATGAATTAGTGTGTTTCGATTTCCTTTGTTCTTCATTTGGTTCTAAACCAAGAAGAACTTCAAGAGAAAGAGGAGGAGAATATTTTTGCTGATTCTTGTGGGAGAGTAGCATGAAATTTTGTGTGGAAAAATATCAAAAATTGGCTAGGGTTAGTGAGTGGGAGAGTTGCGATGAATAGGTTGAGATATGGAAGGAGACCTAGTCTTCCAACTTTCACACATTTCTCAACCACTTCCTTAGACTCCTCTCCCACTTCACACACACCTCTTGCACGATTTTTTTTTGAATATTTTCACCTAAATTTTAGCTATTTTTGTGTAATCAAATGTCAACATAGGCTAGAACTTGATGCATTCTAGACCGAATTCAATTTACTTGTCCAACGAGTCAAATTGAACCTATAAACCATTCCTGTTGGACTTAATATTTAATCCAATTACATAAAATGCCCAACAAAGAAAGTTCAAGCAATATTTAATCCAATCAAATATTCACAAGTCCAAAAGACACTTAATTATTTAAATGAATCCAATTCACTTAAGTAATTAAGCTCAACCAAGCATAACTAGTCCAACTAATTATTTTAGCCAATTTCTAATTAATGAATTAAATTCATTAATTAGATAGGTCTATCTACTAATTAATTAATACACCAGTCCACTAATTAATTACCCCAAGCCTCTTTTAAATTAATTCAATCAATTTAAAAAGGCTAAGTCAAAATTTCAATCAATTCAATTAATTAAATTTCGAACTATCTATCTAATAGATTATTCCTCATAAATGATTCAACCATTTATACTCTCCAAGAATTAGCTTAATCTAATTAAATTAATTCACCCCTTTTGAAATTAATCCCAAATTAATTCCCTCACCTTTTGTAATTTATATGTGACTCTTGAGGTTCACCCTCAGCTAGACTTGAGCGTGCGACCAACACAATTAATTAAATCTAATTTAATTAATTATTTTTTATTATTCCATAACCAGAAATAGCCCGTTACCATGGGTAGCCCTCTAGCAACAGTCCATAGCACTAGAGGTTAGGTGAATAGCGGCGTTAACATTCAGGCTCTGATTTCATACGAATACGGTCCTACTGTTAACCGTCTCCCGGACTTAGTCTAGGGCATGGAATACTCTAGTGATCATCGTCTCGATCAATCACTATGGTGATAGACTTGAAGAGTCTAAACCATCTCAAAGTGGTATAGCAGATCTCGATGTCACAATACTGACAGGGGACAGATTCTTTCTTAGAATCCACTGTCCTTGCTACATACTCCGACTACACTAGATAACGCTTATGACGACCTTTCCCCATGATACAACCACATCTCCCTATGTCCAAGATACAATCTTCGTATGCACGTGACTGTCATGATTCCTCAAGTCCAAGGGCTAATCCTATACTATCAGAATCGAGAATCTTAGTCATACCGATCAAGCCTTAAGAGACTTTTATATGACGATTCTCGAGAGTCAGTTCAGTCAGTCGACTACCTTGCCAACGAACCCACTAAAACTGCATAGACGATCTACATTTCCTGCCGACGGAACACGGCTGGAGTAATTAGTGCAAGTCCCTATAGGACCTTCAATGCCCAGTCGCGAGGTCCTTGACTTGGAATGTCTCAGACTGACCCTCAACAGTTGGTTTCATAGTCGCCAGACCTATGAATAGCCCAACTCGGTGGGTTTAACCTTTGGATCTGTGGGCATTTCATTGTGACAATGAAACCTCGTTCAATATCAGTCGTAAGCACAACAAAAACAGATTACCAACTTGATGAATTTTTTACCGTATTCATCAGTCTAATATTATTTGATAAAGATTGGCAAATAACAAACAACCAATCCAATTAGCTTTTGGTCACACATTCCAACACTAGCAAGCACGTGACCAACAAGCTGTCATGCCAGCCAGCTAGAGAGGATAAGTGATGACGAACACAATGACGCCATCTAGAAAAGACAAGGTGATGATAAACACAATGACATCATCAAAAAACAAGTTTGAAATCCGCGTTTGAAGTCCGTAGATGGTTTTAAATAAGGAAGCAGCAAAGAAGAAGGGGGTCATCAGAAAATTTTTTCTACTCTTCAAACCATAACAATTTGAGCCTTTTAAATCTTTATAGTTTTCAACTTGTTCAGTTTATGGGGTGTCCCCAAAGAGTCTAGCTCTCTAGCATATGAGAGGCTAAATAGTTGTCTCCTCTAATGGAGGAAATAAAATCTATGTAATAATTCTATATTTCTTCAATAAGAGAAAGCCTTCTTTTCAAATTATTGTCCAAAATTCTATTAAGTCCTTGTATTGGAGTATCTTTTACACTCTTAGGTAGAAAACTTAAAAGGGTTGTGTTGTTTGTTGCTAAAGGAGCCAAGTGCTTGCGAACTATCTGTTGCGCTAGTGTGGTTGGAGGAAGCCTATAAAATCGAGGACTTGGAATATCCGAAAACAAGGCAATCAAAAAAAGGTACGAATTTATGAGGGCTTAATTTATTTTGGACGCATGATGGGCCTAATTTCGAGCATAAGAAAGAAAAAGCAAGATAATTTGAGTACAGGACTAATACTATTGAAATTCTAAAAACTTTGGGATATATGTATCGATCAAATAAAGCGAGGGACTAAAAGTGAGAATGGCCATATAAAATGGGACCAAAAATGAAATAAAGCAAAATAAAAATTAAATAAAAATCCAAATTAATTAAGATTAGAGAGTTTTGATTGAAGGAAGCGGATCGGCCCTGAAAGCGCTGCGGAAACGCGAAAAATAAAAAAAAAAGGTAAAACAAGCGATAATTAATGAAATTAATTCTGATCAAGGGGTGTACCTTTGATCTTTCCCGGGCGTTCAGTGTATCAAATAATACATAGGCCAAGAATAATACGAGAAAAATAGAAGGAGCAAAAATAAAATTTACCTTTCGTCGTTTTCTCGTACGGCTACAGGCATTGATCCCTTTTTTCAACCCGATTATTCTCCACGAGGTATCATCATTGAAACTCTCTAAATCCATCCACTATAATCACCGTGGATCTCCTTTTTTCTCGTGCTAGAAAGATAAAGAAGGAAAGGAAGAAATCAACAACACATTATTAGTTAACGTCGTCGATTTCTCTTCGTTCCTTCTCTGATTCGATGAACGAAAGAAACGAAGAAGGAGAGGAGCACTTTGAGAGAGAAAAACCAAGAAGAAAGCTGATTTTTGGGAGAAAAATTCATGGGTTAGGGTTCCACAAGATGGGAGAGTGTGTTAGTGCTTTTGACCTAGTCACAACACCACACTAGATGAGGCCTATCTCATCCAAACTCTCTCCTCTCTTTTCTTTGAAACCCTAGCTGTTTTTTCATCAAAATATGCTGAAAATTTCGTGCATGTCCCATACCAATCAACTCTTCCTTTAACTTATACAAAGTTAAAATAGGTCATGGGCTTGGTCTAACGTGGACTAAGCTCTAATAGATTGAGCCCATGTCCAGTGGACCTAAATTAAATCCAATTTAATCTTTAAGTCTATCACTTTAAGTCTTGTAATCCAATTAAAATACCCAAGCCCATTCTCTCATTTAATTTATGAATCCAATCCATAAATGAAATCAAGCCGATTAAATTAATCCAATTAATTCAAAAAGCTTAAAGCCCAAATTTAACTAATCCAATTAATTAATCTTTAGGAAAATCCAACCTATGGATTCATTTATAAATGATCTAATTATTTTGCTCTCCAAAAAATTAATTTAATCCAATTAAATTAATCTATTCCTTCCGGAATTAATTCTAAACTAATTCCAACATATGTCGGTGATTAAAGTGTGACTCTTTAGGTTCACCCTCAACAAGACTTGGACATGTGTGACCAACACAATTAATTAAATCAAATTTAATTAATTATTTCAAATTATCCCATAATTAGATATCACCTGTTACCATGGGTGGCCGTCTAGCAACAGTCCATGGCACTAGAGACTGGGTGAATGTTGGTGTGAACATTTAGGCTCCGAATCCATACGACCTACATCTCCTGTCGACAAACACGGTTGCAATACTTAGTGCAAGTCTCCGTAGGACCCTCGATGGCCAGTCTCGAGGTCCACGACTTGGAATGTTTAAGACCGACCCTTAGGGTTGGTTTAATAGCTGCCAAACTTATGCGTAGCCTAACTCCACGGGTTAATCTTTCGATCCATGGGCATTTCGTTGTGACGTTGTAACCCCGTTCAATATCAGTAGTAAGCTCAGCGAAACATATTGCCATCTTGATGAATTCTTACCATATTCATTAATCTAATATTGTTTGATAAAGATTGTCGAATAGAAAACAGCCAATCCAATTGGTTTTTGGTCAACCATTCTATCAATCTCCCACTTGACCATTAATCCAATTATCCATGTCGCTCAGAACCTTCTGAGTATGAGCAATCTACGATACCGGCTTGGTTTCGTGGGTCTACTTTATTTTCTGCTGGATCCACACGGTCCAACGGTGTATTTTCTTTCACCATCGCTGCCTGCAGATGGTTGTTACTAAGAATTTTCGCAAATCTTGTGATCAGATCTCGGGCCCATAAGGATCTAGCCCTATCCTTGTCATTTGCCTCTAAGGCTACAACTGACTCGGCAGTGCTAGGCACCACATCCATCCAATGGATGTTGTTTTTTCGATCCAAACCACTTTCCTAGACCGACTTATTAAAGTCGTCCCACATTAAACTTTTAAGATGGAGCTTCTGCTTGAAGTCCCTCCAAGCTACCATGCCTACCATCAAGTCCGAACGTGACTATACTTTAAGAACTTATCCATTATTTACATGAGTCTAGAAGCTAGAATCGTTTTAGCCTTCCAGAATTAATTCTCCACAAATCGTGTGTCAGATACACTTCTTTAATCCTTATTCAGGTATTAAAGACTGTTCTTGACAACTGTCTACTACCAATGGGTGTATTTCCGATATACGATGTGTCATGCCTAAACATACACAACATCAGGTCCAACACGCCAAACCAACACTTTCGTGCTGTCTTCGGCACAACCATAGGGATGTCCCAGACATCTGAGCATTCTTATTAGTTAGACATAACTGAGTCTTGAATAACTTAAGCTATCTCATTAGTCAATCATGACTGAGTCTCGAACAGCTTTGAGCTTTCTTATCCCTAATGTAGGAATTCAACTCCTTTTATGGAGAATTTCGTGAACAATTTTATATGTGTTTTAGTGTTTCCCAAACATCTTAATTTCATTCCAAATGAGAAAGACGTTTATACACCAAATACATTGGAACTCACACCAACTCCCACTGACCTTAGGCTCATTTTATCAAATCATACCTAGTATGATCTTTAGATAAAAATTGAATATTTCAGTTTATGAAGTCTCAAACGTAGTTTGAACTTCTTAGTGAATCCTTAGGCTCCAAGCCATTGATTTCGAACCTCCTTATGTCTTTTTGGATTAAAATCCAATTCCTATGGACAAATAAGGACTGGAATATGGTCAGTTAGAGATTTAGGTTGATTACGAATGATGTATTTGAGAAGTTATATGAAAACTTACTCCCACTATTTCCTTGATGTGTATAGGACCATCCTATTAACTCAAGTACTTTGTAGGACGTGAGTTTCATCATACAATAAGGGCTAACTTGTTTTAGTGAAACACCGATCAGACGAAGTCTAACTTAGTTTGATTTCTTCCTTATTAGAGACCGATCAACCGTGATCCGTTCAAGAAGAGCTTTTCCGATTGAGAGTCACATTCTCATTTTCAATATTCAAAAACTCCTACTAAATACACACCTCTCGATTCGATCGAAAGGTGATTATGTCAGTTCACCACTCCGAGTCTAATTCTTTGAACCTCATCAAACAAAATTAGACTGGTAAACCCCCCACACTGATCTTGTGTATTTTAGTAACTCACAGATATTACACTGGATCCAATCCAATGTGTAACTGGTAAACTCATTTTGTCCCACAAAAGAGCTTTTGTGGTCTTTCTCCTTCTTAGTGAGGTTTTGAAAGCAAATGGGTCCAAATTACCCATTTCTAGTGCTATTTGAACCCATCAACCTCTCTCTTCCTCAACTAGAATAGATTGACCGTCTAGGACTGTAAGCTTGGGTTCTTTGATTATCATTTTATTCTTTATTTGAGTATGCATAATCCAATTATGAGATAGTATATGTTTCACCTAGCAGACATGAATTCCATTCAATGTCAAATAAAAACTTTATTAATCAAAAGTTGTGTAATCAAAATTTTCTAAAAATAATGAGAACAATATTTTGATCATGCTAGGTTTCATAACACTACCCTAGCATGATCACCACTAAGCCTAACTAAGCCCTTAGTCTTTTATAGCAAGAGCCCCGCTATCACAAAGCCTAATGACATTTTATTTCGGCTTTCCTACTCCTCATCACCATCTGCAAACCATTTGCAGATTATGAATTCATCGGTATTCAATACCAAGAGTAGAATGGTGATTATGTTAATACTCAATTAAAGATTTATATCTTTATTGGAGAGGAGCTTAGGCTACTCCTTCTTCCAATAGCTCTTCTCACGACAATAAATGCAAACATCATTCGAGATTCTTGACTGACAAACCCTTTTCCTCTTTTCTTTACCCCCGCCTAGCGGTGTAATAGGAGCATTCGAAGTGCTAGCAGTAGTAGAAAATGTCTCACCCTTTTTCCTCTTCTCGCGTCCGGCAACCTTGCTCTCGCTTTAGCGGTTGAAGCCTCTCCCACTAGTACTGTTGGCGCAGATTTTTCAATCATTGCCTCGTACTTGACCAATATATTAATAAACTCATGAAGGCTTTCCTCAAGCCCATTCATGTTATAGCTGATAGGAAATTGATCAAGGGAGGGAGATAGTGATTATAGAATCAAGTCAACGTACGTTTCTTCCTCCTTAAAATTAGCTTGGAGGTCTTTGAGCTTCTCCACTAAGGATAGAATCATCACTCCACGCTCTTGTACGGACGATCCCTTAATCATTAACATGCCGAAGAGTGCCTTCGTCACGGTATATCTATATGCCATTCCAGTACCGCATGAAGCCCTTTTCATGCGATGCATTATCGACTAGACGTCCTCATACCTTTCATACTGTTTCTGGATCTCGTTACTCATCGAGCCTAGTACGATACTGTGTACTTTCCGGTTGTTCTCATGCCTCTGAGTAAACTTTTGGAACGTCAAACGTTGTCCGGGCAGGAATCCTTCCGGCAAAGTCCGAGGTAGAGAATTATCCTGAACATAAGTTTGGTTCTCAAAATCGAGGACCATCCTCAGATTTCTCAGTCAATCCAAATGGTTTGTTCCATTAAATATTAGCCTCAAGTATAGTTAAGTGGATTCTTAGCAATTAACAATAAACATAAAAATAAGCAGATAATTATAACATTAGGTTCAAGTTAAGGACTTGGACTTCAGTCATTAACCCTCCCACTATTTCTGCGAAAGCCCATCACTCTCAAATGGGGTTTCGGGAACACCATTTTGCTAGTGGGCTTGAGGTCACAAGCGAAATTCTCCATTCCCCGCTTTTACGATTAAAATGGAAATAGCCTTGTGGGAGGTATCCAATACCATTCTCGTCGTACGAGATCCCCAAGATATTTTGCCTCACCTTTTTCACGTGATTCCAAGAACTCCAAGCGATTCACGTTACTTGAAGTTAGACCGACCCATCAACCAAAATCATACGCAGACTATCGCCCCCCACGACTCGTGAGATAGGGAAATAGAAGCGTAGTCTTTTCGTTCACAATAATAGTGCAACTTTATTTTAGTCGAAATATGCCACGACTCGTGAGACCACGTGTGGCTGAAATCAGCTTCCTCACTACAGTACTGTGGATGGAAGGCATGAAAATTACATTGATTGGCATTAGTCCTAATCCATCAACCGAATCATAGCGCGCATTATCGCCCCCACGACTCGTGAGATAGGGAAATAGGTGCGTATTCACTTCGTTCACAGTAACAGTGCAACTTCTTTTCAGTCCAAACGTGTCACGACTCGTGAGACCACGTGTTGGTGAAATTGGCTTTCTCACTACATTACTGTGGATTGCATGTATAGAATAATGAGTCATTGTGTTTATTCCATTTTTAGGGGTCTAATATTATTAACTTGTCTAACCAAGTGAGAGTTCATTTTAATGTATGACCGAGACCTCATCACAAATGTCTTGCATGAAAATATATCCATATAAATTTAATACATTTAAATAAAACGCATCGCATGCCAAATAAAAGCCTAGCATGCCCCTGTTGGATGATCACAAGCCCAAAACCTATGCGACCCACTGAGCCTGCAGTTGATCTATGGTCAGTCTAAGGGTAGGCCAACGCTATTACAAGATGTTTAACCTATTAACACATTATGGGCCTTGTAATCTCTCTTTATTTCTTCATCTCCTTTGTGGGCTCCATTCTTCCAGCCTCTTCTCCATGGATCTCCGTGGGCCAACCCATGACCTCCTCCATGGGCCTCCATCGTCTGGGCTTGCTATTTATAATTATTTCAAAAATAAAATAAAGGTAAAACCTCTCCACCTATTCTACTCTCATTACAACTTAAAAAGAAACCCCAATCATCAATTGGGAAAGTACATTAATAGGGAGAAAGAAAGCCTTAAACATATTAGGCTAAAAAATAAAGAGAAAAGAAAGTAAGAGGCACGCAGACCCCAACCCAAAAGAAAATAAACCATACACAGGGTCCAATGGGCTTCATGATCATCCATGTTAATCCAATTAACAAAAGAACACATTTATTTCCAAAATAAACATGCACCAAAATATAATACAAAAGCATGCAATATAATTAATGACATCCAATATCATAAATTAATTACACATCAAATCTCAGGAATTTATATGTAAAATAATGCAACTTAATAATGCACATAAGTGTAATCCATGCAAAAATTAATTCTTATTTGAATTCTAATTAATTTTCGTAATTTAATCTTGGGAAATATCAAATCTCAATCAAAAATTAAATTCACCAAAATTAACTGTTTCAGAAAAATATGCAGAATAATCAGAAAAAATAAAAAAATGAAAATTATGAAAAAAAAAAATCGGGTTAGACGGTCGGGTCGGACAGCAGCAGCGCGCGCACGCAGGCATCCCTGCCTGCCGCGCGCGCACGCGCTAGACGGTCGTAGCGTCGGTCGCTGCTTTTTTTTTTTTTTTTTTTTCTGAAAGTTCTTCCTGTAATTTCTGAAACAACAAGAAAATAATCAATTTTCAGAAAACCCCAAATTTCAAAAATCTCTTGTGCCCAAAATTAAAAGCAAAATTAAATACATAAACCTTATATCTAGATATGCAATTAAAATCCAAAAAATATGCTTCCAAAGTCGATTAAAAACATGTAAACATGCTGAAACATGTAATACACATTAGATTCTAGGCCTATACACCGAACCGGGCTCTGGTGCCACTTGAAGGAAGTGGATCGGCCCGGAAAGCGCGGCGGAAGCGCGAAAAATAAAAAATACCGGTAAAACAAGCGATAATTAATGAAATTAATTCTAATCAAGAGGTGTACCTTTGATCTTTCCCGGGCGTTAGGTGTATCAAATAATACATAGGCCAAGAATGATACGAGAAAAAATACAAGGAGCAAAAATAGAATTTACCTTTTGTCGTTTTCTCGTACGGCTACAAACATTGATCCCTTTTTTCAACCCGATTCTTCTCCACGAGGTTTCATCATTGAAATCCTCTAAATCCGTCCACTATATAATCACCGTGGATCTTCCTTTTTCTCGTACTAGCAAGATAAAGAAAGGAAAGGAAGAAATCAACAACACGTTATTAGTTACCGGCGTCGATTTCTTTTCGTTCCATCTCTGATTCGATGAACCAAAGAAACGAAGAAGGAGGGGAGCATTTTGGGAAGAAAAACCAAGTAGAATGCTGATTTTTGGGAGAGCAAAATTCGTAGGTTAGGGTTCCACAAGATGGGAGAGTGTCTTAGAGTTTTTGACCTAGTCACAACAACACACTAGATGAGGCCTATATCATCCAAACTCTCTCCTCTCTTTTTCTTGAAACCCTAGCCATTTTTTTCATCAAAATATGCTAAAAATTTCGTGCACCTCATGTCCCATAACCAACCAACTCTTCGTTTAACTTATACAAAGTCAAAACGGATCATGGGCTTGGTCTAAAGTGGACTAGGCTCTAATAGATTGAGCCCATGTCCAATGGACCTAAATTAAATCCAATTTAATCTTTAAGTCCTTTAATCCAATTAAAATACCCAAGCCCATTCTCTCATTTAATTTATGAATTCAATCCATAAATTAAATCAAGCCGAGTAAATTAATCCAATTAATTCAAAAAGCTTAAAGCCTAAATTTAACTAATCCAATTAATTAATCTTTGAGAAAATCCAACCCATGGATTCATTTATAAATGATCTAATCATTTATCCTCTTCAAAAAATTAATTTAATCTAATTAAATTAATCTCTTCCTTTCGGAATTAATTTTAAACTAATTCCATCATATGTCGGTGATTAGAGTGTGACTCTTTAGGTTCACCCTCAATTAGACTTGGCATGTGTGATCAATACAATTAATTAAATCTAATTTAATTAATTATTCTTAATTATCCCATAATAAGATATCGCCCATTACCATAGGTGGCGGTCTAGCAACAATCCATAGCACTAAAGACTAGGTGAATGTTGGTGTGAACATTTAGGCTTCGAATCCATACGAGTACGATCCTACTGTCAACTGTCTCCTGGCCTTAGTCTAGGGCATGGGATTGGGTGTCGGTTCGCATCCTTGACTAGGCATCTATGCTTAACACTCGAGATGTGTTTACTCTACTGATCCGATCTAGGAAACCTATCCTTGAGCGATCAATCGCTTTGTCCAAAGACTTTTAGAGTAAACCATCTCGAGGTGAACTCTCTGTCAATATAATGATACGGGACAGATCTTCTCTTGGAATCCACCGTCCTCGCTACATAATCCGAGTGCACTGGATAAGGATTATGATGACCATGTCTCATGACACAGCCACCGCTCGCCATATCCAAGATACAGTCATTGTATGCACGTGACTGTCATGATTCCTCAAGTTAGAGGACTAATCTCGTACTATCAGAAGTGGGAATCCCAGTCATACCGACCAAGCCTTAAGAGGCTTCCATATGACGATTTCCGGTAGTCACTTCAGTCAGTTGACTATCTTGCTAACCCACTAAAACTACACGGACAACCTACGTCTCCTGCCGACAAAACACGGCTGCAGTACTTAGTGCAAGTCTCCATAGGACCCGATGTCCAGTCTCGAGGTCCTCGACTTGGAATGTTTCAGACCGACCTTTAGGAGTTGATTTCATAGCTGGCAAACTTATGTGCAGCCAACTCCACGGGTTAACCGTTCGATCCGTGGGCAGTTTGTTGTGACATTGAAACCCCGTTCAATATTAGTAGTAAGCTCAATGAAACATATTGCCATCTTGATGAATTCTTACCATATTCATCAATCCAATATTATTTGATAAAGATTGTCGAATAGAAAACCGCCAATCCAATTGGCGTTTGGTCACCTATTCTAACATTGGTATTATCTCAAATTAACTCACCGGCAACAACACCAATAACTTGATTGCCAAAATATATATAGGTAACTAGAAAAAAGTAAATTAGTTCATACTAGCTAAATCTGACACAAAGAAGAAAGATTTAGAAAAACTCACAGGATAGAAAATGAAGTTTGAACGACTATCACTCCATTGTTGGATCTTCTGCACCACTCGTTTCCTTGTCTTCTCTTCGTGCTTTGATGTGGATTTTCAAAATTTTCTCTAGAAAAAAAAAGAACCAGTCTTCTTCTCTTCCTTCCATTTAAATTAGTTCCTAAAAGTCCTAAGTTTAATCTAATTCTCTTTATTTCTTTCCTAATCCTATTCCTACCAAACTTCTCAACATAATTCCAAAGAAACAAGCGGCTCCACATAATATTTTGACTCAGCAATTGAGTTGGGGACTCTTCAATTTCTACTTAGTGCATGGCTGATAACCCGTGGGTCACGGGTTAAACTGACTTCGATCTTCTGTCTGCTAACTTTCTGATAACCCGTAGGTCCTGGGTTATGCTTAATCCACTTTTTGCTAGATATTTAGACTTTTCTTGTACTTGAGATGTTTTCGTGCAGCTTGCTCTTTTTTTCATGAAAGCACCAAAACTTTCATAAATAAATCCAAGAACAAGCAACATATCACAAGAATATAGGGATATCAATAGCAAAAATGTATCGTATAATTTCCATTAATCACCAAGATCGCTGAAAATGAAGTGCTCAAATTCTTATGGATAAACATCATTTGTAGGTATGGTCTACCTCGAGCGCTTATTTTTTACGATGGTTGTCATTTTCTAGGCTGGAAAATCCAATATTGGTACGATGACCTAAGCAACCAGCAACACCTCATTTTGGTAGCCTACCCCAAGCTAATGGGCACATAGAAGTTACAAACTCACATCCTGGTTCACGGATCAAAACCAAGCTAGAACAAGCAAAAGGGCAGTGGGTCAATGCCCTGCCTAGAGTGTTGTAGTCTTACAGGACTACCCCTAGAGAAACAATGGCAGAGGCACCTTTCAACTTAGTGTATGGCTCGAAAGTTTTTATTGTTAGTTTAGTATAGCCCTCGAGACACTAAACGCAGTGGAAATTAGAGTTTAAATTATAATATAATCTTGTAATTAGCGATCAAATCGTCCATCTCGTTGCTACTACGATGCGGATCTCATGCAAAAAAGAGTCAATTGAATTGTTTAGAATATCAACCTTTGGTGCACTCCATTTGATGTAGATGATTGAACGTTCTCAAGAACGAACCTCGTTCCAAACAAATGGTGGAAACGGCTACAAATTGTTCGGCAATGTAAATGATTTTTTGGTTGTTGTTCATGGTAGGAACACAAGTGTCTTCCCTCTAAAGATAATCCACACCACCTATGACAGAGTCTCCTCTAACCCTATGCTAGTAGGCGTTAGAAGATTGTGGAATGGGAGAAGATGAGAGAACTCGTTTTGAATAAGAGCAAGAGAGCATAGAGAAAGAGACATCAAGAGATCTTCAAGTTATCTCTTATGAAAATTTTCAGCCAATGCTCTATTTATAGAGCTCCTTGGAAAAGCAAAGTTCAAATTGTCTTCCTCTTCTTCAAAAGAGGAAGACAAGTTGGATGCTCCTTCTTGAAAAGGGACAAAACTATTTCATTATATTATGAATAGAAGTTCAATTTTACTTACTTCTTAGGAGATCACCGTCATCCTATGATGGGCGATGGATCCTTTTTTAGAACACACCAACCTCCATACACGTTGTGACTTCACTGATACAGGGCTTTTGGTAACCACATATTTACGTAGTCACGTCATCCATGACCAAGATACAGTCACCCCATACACAAGGCTATTGTGGCTCCTCAAGTCAAAGGACTAATTCTTGTACTATCACAGCCAATGAGTTCTAATCATACCGATCATGCCTCATTGGCTTTGAAGGAAGCGGATCGGCCCGGGAAGCGCGGCGGAAGCGCGAATCATCAAAATACGGTAAAAACAAGCTATAATTAACGAAATTAATTCTGATCAAGGGGTGTACCCTTGATCTTTCCTGGGCGTTCGGTGTATCAAATAATACATAGGCCAAGAAATACGAAAAATAGAAGGAGCGAAAAATGAAGGTTTACCTTTGTCATTTTTCTTGTACGGCTACAAGCGTTGTCTCCACTCCATTTTTGTTTCTGGATACGTCCACGACGAAACCTCGATCTTGAGATCCTCCCAAGAATGACACACAACCACTAAAGGATGTGGAGATTTCGTGCTAGCAAAATCTCCACAGAAGAGATAGAGATCAAAATAATTGCTATGAATTAACGTGTTTTGATCGCTCTTTCGGTTTTCCTTTTGATCTCTAAGACCAAATGAAAAACTGATATGGAGAACATGGAGAGAGAGAGAGGCACGAAATTTGTGAGGTTTTGAGAGGCTAGTATGTGTTGTGTGTGTGGCTAGGGTTTAATGAAGGTATATATATATATGGCCTAGTCATACACATATTAGGAGTCCTAACCTAGTTAGGCTCCAAAACAACCATCCTAACCCTAGCCACCCTTAAGCACGAATTTTGCCTAAAATATCAACCAAATAACCTTTCAAAATTGTCCTCCTTGACTTAGCCAAGGTCCAATCAAGGCCTTGGGCTTGTATTTAATGAATCGGGCTCGATAGGATCAAGCCCACGTCTTATGGACTTATATTAAATCTAATTTAATCATAAGCCCAACATTAAACTCCTTATCTTTTAATCTAATTAAAAGATTCAAGCCCATGCTCTCTCTTTCAATTTATAAATCCAATTTATAAATTGGACCAAGCCCAATAAAATTAATCCAATTAATTTACTAGCTAACTTGAAATTCTAATTAATCCAATTAATTAAATTTCAAGTCATCCATCCAATGGATTGGTCTAAATAAATGACCCAATCATTTATTCTCTCCAAAGATTAATTTAATCCAATTAAATTAATCCGACTCTTCTAGAATTAATTCCAAATTAATTCTATCCCACTATAGTGGTAGGGTGTGACTCTTTAGGTTCACCCTTCAGCTAGGCTTGGGCATGTGTGACCAACACAGTTAATTAAATATAATTTAATTAATTATTTTCGATTATCCTATAACCAGAAATGGGCCGTTACCAGCAACAGTCCATGGCACTAGAGACTAGGTGAATGTTGGCGTGAACATTTAGGCTCCGAATTCATACGAGTAGGGTCTTACTGTCAACCGTCTCCTGGCCTTAGTCTAGGGCATGGAATTGGGTGTCGGTTCCCATCCTTGACTAGACAGCTATGCTTAACACATCCGTGATTATACTTTGAGGACTTATCCGTTATTCACATGAGTATGGAAGCTAGTATCGCTTTAGCCTTCCAGAATTAACTCTCTGCAAATCGTGTATCAGACACACTTTTTTAATCCTTATTTAGGAATTAAAGACTGTTCTTGACAACTGTCTATTGCCAATTGGTGTATTTCCAATATACGTTGTGTCATGCCCTAAGCATACACAATATTAGGTCCAACACACCAAACCAACATTTTCGTGTTGTGTTCGGCACAGACATAGGGAATGTCCAAGACATCTGAGCTTTCTCATCAGTTAACCATGATTGAGTTTTGAATAGCTCGACCCTAATGTAGGAATCTAATTCCTTTTATGGAGAATTTCATGGACAACTTTATATGTGTCTTAGTGTTTCTCAAACATCTTAACCTCATTCCAAATGGGAAAGACGTTTATACACTAAACACATTGGAACTCACACCAACTCCCACTGACGTTGGGCTCATTTTATCAAATCATACCTAGTATTTTAGATAAAAATGAATATTCCAGTTTTACGAAGTCTCAAACCCAGTTTGAACTTTTTAGTGAATCCTTAGGCTCTAAGCCATTGATTCCAAACGATGTCCAACATCGCTCCTCCTTATGTCCTTTTGGATTAAAATCAATTTCCTGGACAAATAAGGATTGGATATGGTCAGTTAGAGATGTAGTTGATTACGAATGATGCATTTGAGAAGTTATATGAAAACTTACTCCCACTATTTCCTTGACGTGTATAGGACCATCCTATTAACTCAAGTACTTTGTGGACGAGAGTTTCATCATACAGTAAGGGCCAATCTGTTTCAGTGAAACACCAATCAAACAAAGTCCAACTTAGTTCGATTTCTTCCTTATCAGAGACCGGTCAACCGTGGTCCTTTCAGGAAGAACTTCACCGAGTGAGAATCACATTCTCATAAAGAACTCTCACTAAATACACACCTCTCGATTCAATCGAAAGTTGATCATGTTGGTTCACCACTCCGAGTCTAATTCTTGAACCTCATCAAATAAAATTAGACTGGTGAACCCCCACAGCGATCTTGTGTATTTTAGTAACTCACAGATATCACACTGGATCAATCCAACATGTAACTGGTAAACTCATTTTGTCCCACAAAAGAGCTTTTGCGGTCTTTCTCCTTCTCAGTAAGGTTTTGAAAGCTAATAGATCCAAATCGCCTATTTCTAGTGCTCTTTGAATCCATCAATCTCTCTCTTCCTCAACTAGAATAGATTGACCTACCAGGACTGTAAGCTTGGGCTCTTTGATTATCATTTTATTCTTTATTTGAGTATCCATAATCCAATTATGAATAGTATACGTTTCACCCAGCAGACATGAATCCATTCAATGTCAAATAAGAAGCTTATTGATCAAAATATGTAATCAAAATTGTCCAACAATAATTGAAAACATTATTTCGATCATGCTAGGTTACATAGATACTATCCTAACATGATCACCATTAAGCCTAACTAAGCCCCTAGTCTTTTATAGCAACAGCCCCGCTATCGCTAAGCCTTAGGACCTTTTGTTTCGGCTTTCTACTCCTCATCACCATCTGCAAACCATTTGCAAATTATGAATTCGTTGGTATCCAATACCAAGAGTAGAATGGTGATTATGTTAATACTCAATTAAAGATTTATACCTTCATTGGAGAGGAGCTTAGTACACTCCCTCTTCCAATGGCCCTTCTCTCGCAATAAATGCAAACATCATTTGAAATCCTTGACTGACGAACCCTCTTCCTCTTTCCTTTACCCCGCCTAGCGGTGTAACAGGAATACTTTAAGTGTGAGCAGTGGTAGAAAACATCTCACCTTCTTCCTCTTCTCGCGTCGGCAACTTGCCCTTCGCTTTAGAGGTTGAAGCTCTCCCACTAGTACCGTCGTACAGATTTTTCAATCGTTGCCTCGTACTTGACCAATATATTAATCAACTCATGAAGCTTTTCTCAAGCCCATTCATGTTATAGCTGATAGTAAATTGATCAAGGAGAGAGATAGTGATTATAGAATCAAGTCAACGTACGTTTCTTCCTCTTGAAATCAGCCTGGAGGTCTTTGAGCTTCTCCACTAGGGAAAGCATCATCACTCCATGCTCACGTACGGATGATCCCTTAATCATTATCATGTCGAAGAATGCCTTCGTCACGGCATATCTAATATGCCATTTCGGTACCCATAAAGTTCTTTCATGCGTGCATTATCGACAAGACGTCCTCATACCTTTCGTACTGTTTCTGGATCTCGTTACTCATCGAGCCCAGTACGATACTGTGTACTTTCGGTTGTTCTCATGCCACTGAGTAAACTTTTCGAACGTTAAACGTTCTCCGGGCAGGAACCCTTCCAACAAAGTCCGAGGTAGAGACTTATCCAGAACGTAAGTCTGGTTCTTGAAATCGAGGACCATCCTCAGATTTCTCAGTCAATCCAAAAAGTTTGTTCCATTAAATATTAGCCTCAAGTATAGTTAAGTGGATTCTTAGAAATTAACAATAAACAAAAAAAAAACAGATTATTATAATATTTGGTTCAAGTTAAGGACTTGGACTTCAGTCATTAACCCTCCCACTATTTCTGCGAAAGCCCATCACTCTCAAATGGGGTTTCGGGAAAACCATTTTTCTAGTGGGCTTGAGGTCCACAAGCGAAATTCTCCATGCCCCGCTTTTACGATTCACATGGAAATAACCTTGTGGGAGGTATCCAATACCATTCTCGTCCTACGAGATCCCCAAGATATTTTGCCTCACCTTTTCACGTGATTCCGAGGACTCCAAGCAAATCACGTTACTTGGTGTTAGACCGACCATCAACCGAATCATACCGCAAACTATTGCCCCCCACGACTCGTGAGACAGGAAATAGAAGCGTAGTCTTTTCGTTCACAATAATAGTGCAACTTTATTTCAGTCCAAACGTGCCACGACTCGTGAGACCACGTATGAGTGAAATCAGCTTCTCACTACATTATTGTGGATGGAAGGCATGGAAATTACATCACTTGGCATTAGTCCTAATCCATCAACCGAATCATAGCACACACTATCCCCCCCCACGACTCGTGAGACAGGGAAATAGGTGTGTATTCACTTCGTTCACAGTAACAGTGCAGCTTCATTTCAGTCCAAACGTGCCACGACTCGTGAGACCACGTATGGTGGAATTGGCTTCCTCACTACATTATTGGATTGGATGTATGGAATAACGAGCCATTGTGTTTATTTCCAATTTTAGGGTCTAATATTATTAACTTGTCCAACCAAGTGAGAGTTCATTTTAGTAGTTTGACCGAGGCCTCATCACAATTAATATCTTGCATGGCAATATATCCAAATATAATGCATTTAAATAAAATGCATCGCATGCAAAATAAAAGCCTAGCATGCCCCTGTTGGATGATCACAAGCCCAAAACCTATGCGACCCACTGAGCCCACAGTGGATCTATGGTCAGTCTAAGGGTAGGCCTACATTATTACAAGGTATTTAACCCATTAACACATTATGGGCCTTGTAATCTCTCTTTATTTCTTCTTTTCCTTCGAGGGCTCTATCCTTCGGGCCTCTTATCCATGGATCTCCGTGGGCCAACCCATGGCCTCCTCCATGGGCCTCCATCGTCTGGGCTTGCTCTTTACAATTATTAAAAATAAAGTAAAATCCTCTCCACCTATTCAACTCTCATTACAACTTAAAAAGAAACTCCAATCATTAGTTGGGGGGAGTACATTAATAGGAGAAACGCAAGCCTCAAACATACTAGGCTAAAAACGAAGAGAAAAAGGAAAATAAGAGGCACGCAGGCCCCAACCCAACATAAAATAAACCATACACAGGGTCCAATAGGCTTCGTGATCATCCATGTTAATCCAATTAACAAAATAGCACATTTATTTCCAAAATAAACATGCACCCAAAATATAATTCAAACCATGCATTATAATTAATGACATCCAATATCATAAATTAATTGCACATCAAATCTCAGAAATTTATATGTAAAAAATGCAACTTAATAATGGACATAAATGCAACCTATGCAAAAATTAATTCTTGTTTGAAAACCCATTAAAATTAATTTTAGTAATTTAATATTGGGAAATACCAAATCTCAACCAAAAATTAAATTCACCAAAATTAATTGTTTAAAAAATATGCAGAAAAATTAGAAAAAATCAAAAATGAAAAATTCTAGAAAAATCAGAAAAAATCAGGTCAGACGCCGGTCGGCAGCAGGCGTTGCCCGCACGCCCGCGCGCGCAGGCCGGCCGCCAACAGCGCGCTTGCACGCGCGCGGTGCCTGCCGCGCGCCCCTACAGGCGTTCGGTGTATCAAATAATACATAGGTCAAGAAATACGAGAAAAATAGAAGGAGCAAAGAACGAAGTTTTACCTTTGTCGTTTTTCTCGTATGGCTACAAGTGTTGTCTCCTCTCCGTTTTCATTTCCGGATCTGTCCACGACGAGACCTCGATCTTGAGATCCTCCAAGAATGACACATCACCACTAAAGGATGTGGAGATTTCATGCTAGCAAAATCTCCACAGAAGAGATGGAGATCAAAACAACTGCTATGAATTAACGTGTTTTGATCTCTCTTTCATTTTTCCTTTTGATCTCTAAGACCAAATGAAAAAACTGATATGGAGAACATGGAGAGAGAGAGGCACGAAATTTGTCAGCTTCTGAGAGGCTAGTATGTGTTGTGTGTGTGGCTAGGGTTTAATGAAGGTATATATATATGATCTAGTCATACACATACTAGGAGTCCTAACCTAGTTACGCTCCAAAACAACCATCCTAACCCTTGCCACCCTTAAGCACGAATTTTGCCTAAAATATCAACCAAAGAACCTTCCAAAATTGTCCTCCTTGACTTAGCCAAGGTCCAACCAAGGCCTTGGGCTTGTATTTAATGAATCGCGCTCGATAGTATCAAGCCCACGTCTTATGGACTTATATTAAATCTAATTTAATCATAAGCCCAATATTAAACTCCTTATCTTTTAATCTAATTAAAAGATCCAAGCCCATGCTCTCTCTTTCAATTTATAAATCCAATTATAAATTAGACCAAGCCCAATAAAATTAATCCAATTAATTTTACTAGCTAACTTGAAATTCTAATTAATTCAATTAATTAAATTTCAAGTCATCCATCCAATGGATTGGTCTAAATAAATGATCCAATCATTTATTCTCTCTAAAGATTAATTTAATCCAATTAAATTAATCCGACTCTTCTAGAATTAATTCCAAATTAATTCTATCCCACTATAGTGGTAGGGTGTGACTCTTTAGGTTCACCCTTCAGCTAGACTTGGGCATGTGTGACCTACACAGTTAATTAAATCTAATTTAATTAATTATTTCCGTTATCCTATAACCGGAAATGGCCCGTTACCATGGGTGGCTGTCTAGCAACAGTCTATGGCACTAGAGATTAGGTGAATGTTGGCGTGAACATTTAGGCTCCGAATTCATACGAGTACGGTCCTACTGTCAACCGTCTCCTGGCCTTAGTCTAGGGTATGAAATTGGTGTCGGTTCCCATCCTTGACTAGGCAGCTATGTTTAACACTAGAGATGCGTTTACTCTACTGATCCAATCTAGGAAACCTATCCCTGATCGATCGATCGCTTTGGCCAAAGACTTTTAGAGTCTAAACCATCTCAAGGTGCATAGGAGAACTCTCTGTCAAATAATGACGGGGACAGATCCTCTCTTGGAATCCACCATCCTCGCTACATACTCCGAGTGCACTGGATAAGGTTTATGATGACCATGCCTCATGACACAGCCACCGCTCCCCATATCCAAGATACAGTCTTCGTATGCACGTGACTGCCATGATTCCTCAAGTCAGAGGACTAATTCTCGTACTATCGGAATTGGGAATCCCAGTTATACCAACCAAGCCTTAAGAGGCTTCCATATGACGATTCCCGCGAATCACTTCAGTCAGTTGACTACCTTGCCAACTAACCTACTAAAACTGCACAGACGACCTACGTCTCCTGCCGACGAAACACGGCTACAGTACTTAGTGCAAGTCTCCATAGGATCCTCGATGCCCAATCTCGAGGTCCTCGACTTGGAACGTTCCAGACCGACCCTTAGGAGTTGGTTTCATAGCTGCCAAACTTATGCACAACCCAACTCCACGGGTTAACCTTTCGATCCGTGGGCATTTCGTTGATATTGAAACTCCACTCAATATCAGTGGTAAACAAAACGAAACATATTGCCATCTTGATGAATTTTACCTTATTCATCAATCTAATATTATTTGATAAAATTGTCGAGTGAAAAATAACCAATCCAATTGGCTTTTGGTCACCCATTCCAACTGGCTTCCATATGACAACTCCTATAAGTCAGTTCAGTGAACTTAATAAATCCTTATCAAGCACCCACTAAAGTTAGCAGACGTTATACGTCATTGTCTATGAAATGAAACAATCATCATCATATGAACGCATCACTTAGTGCAAGTCTCCAAGGAATCATGGACAATGCCCTGTCTCGATTGATTCATCGACTTGGAACATTTTAGATCAAACCATAGAGGTTGATTTCATAGTCACCATCCTATGCGCAACCCAATCCCGTAGTATCATGATCTTAGAGCTTCAACCAAATGCTTACAAATATTATATAAAGCATAAGATGAAGTTGGCCAAAGAACAATTCTTAATATTAATATTCTATTGAAAAATATAATTTAGAATTAATGACAATGAGCCAACAATTGGTTTGACGGTCACCTAATTCTAATAGTTATCCCTAAAGAGGCAGGACTAAAAACCTAAAGAATCCAGCACTACGAGCAAGAAGGCAATAACACCCTATTGTGTACCCACCTGGATATGATAGGTGGGGTTTGAGAAGATGTCAGACCCACATGGAAATATGCAAACAGCTTTGTGTTCAATGCCTACAATAAATGGGTCAAAAGAAGGGAATTCCAAGTGAGAGACCTTGTACTCAAGCATGCAAGCGCCTCAAACCAGTCGGAAAACTAGCTCTAACTTTGATGGTCCTACACAAAGTGATCCGGATGATCAAATTTGGACCGTAAGAGCAAGAAGACTTTGCTGGCAGGAAGCTCTCTCGACCTTGGAATGTTATATCTCATGAGTTCTACTTCTGAAACTTTGTTTCTTACTTATAATTTCATGACTTCACTAGCTAAGTGTTTTTTTCCTAGAATAAGAGTGATTCTCGTTTTTCCTTGCTACATTATGTGTTGATGTGTACTGATGACAAGCCAAAAACCCTGCTAACCTAATAAGCCGCCTTAGCTAGAACACACATACTTTGGGCTTCGAGCCCTAATAAGCCACCCTCAGCTAGCGCACGCATCCTTGCTAGCTTCAGACCCTAATAAGACACCCTTAGCTAGGGCATCCAGGCTCATCCATCGTTTTTGCTATGAACAATGATAATTTGCCTTTAGTTGGCACACTTTTGCTCATATGAGTCGTAATAAGGTTACTTCTAGCACGCACATTCGTTTGGTTTAGCATTTTATAGTTTATATGAACTCACTGGTTGTGTGGAAATATTCTCTTACCCCCTAACACTCTATACTTGCTCATTTTAGAATGCAACAAATCGATCTTTGCTGGGCAGGAATAGTTGTACGTTGATCCTGAGCAAGAAACATCTAGAGCATACCAGGTTGATGGCCTTAAGAATTGTATTAGGTTACTCCCTTATGATTAATGAAATTAGTCACTTTTTAATGCTATATTTACTTTAACGCACAAGGAACTTTCATTTATACTTATTGATGTAGCAAGAACTAGGATTTCCCCTCCCTATCACTACCTACCTACAGGAAAGTGATCAATGCAAGTCTATTGCAAACTTTGGATTATACCCAATATTTCTGTTTCAATCAGCAGGAAAAAAAACATATTTGGAAATCTTTTCTAACAACTTGCAGGAAAAAGAGGTATGCAAGAACCCAAAGCAAGTATTCAAATCGAACTAAAGAAAATAGCATCGAAAGAGAGGAAGAAGATAGAATACAAGGCAATAAGTGCAAAAAAAAAAGGTTGAATTCCATTTTACCCCCTTGATTTTCCTAAAATAGCTAAAAATCCCCTTGTATTTTAAAGATAGCTGAAAATCCCCCTATGTTTTAATAAATTCAGCAAAAAAAAAAACCCTTCCGTTAGAAACTAAAGAAAGGTGGGGTGCACATGCCTAAACTGCGAGTGGACATTATTTTTTTTTCGTATTTTGACTTTTTTTTTTACTTTAATTGATTAATATGCCCCTATATTGTATAAAAATTACTATGGTTAAAATTTGACTTTTTAAATTTTTTTTCTGTATTTTCTTCTTTTCTAAATATACAAATTCTTTTATTCTTAAACATATTTATATTAAGTATTAAAATTAAAAAAATTAAAAATTACACTTGATGCGTCTGGAAATGCACAGGTCCATTGGATTGATCTAAATAGCCTGGGCCGCGAAATAATATAAGTCCAACAGATAGGACCTGCAAAAAATACATTAGCACTCCGGCACCCAAGTTAGTGATCAATTCAAAGGTAGAAAACATGAATGCATAAAAAATAATATAAGCGTGGATGATTGTTGTTAGAGCACTAGAATGCAATATAAGATAAAAACAAGAGTTAAAATCTCAAGAATCCCCAGGCCTTCGGCTCGAGGAGGGACCTCATATTTATAGTGGAGAGTCCTAGGTTGAATAGGAGTATCTGGGACTTCGAGTTCTGCGGGAGTGGTTGGATGGATTAGAGTCCAAGCCTAAGGGGAGTCCTATAGGTCTGGGACTCTTGGGAGCTAAATGCCCAAGTACCTGGCCTAGGCCTGAGTCTTCCTTAGGGCTTGCTTTGAGTCGGGGCTGGACTCCTTCATGAGATTTGGGCTTCGTCCATCATAGGAATGCCTCTGGGCCAGTCCCGAGCCTTTGGGCCTAGAGATATATACATATTAGATAGTCCCCCCACTCTAAGGAAAGGTGGGTTACCATACCTTGGCTTAGAATGGATGGTGTTTATCTGTGGTCCTAGGTTATATCAATTACCTAGGAGAGCTGTGGTTCGAGTCCTTTCCCCTAAACTCTGTCGACTGGCGTGAGCACAGGCACCATTCTTTTCCAGGTTTGTGGTATATTCTCTAACATCTTTCCTTCCTTCTGATTTTTTGTTACCAAGTCTTCTGCTTCTAAGTTAGTATAGTTTGTGGGGGAGTCTATGGGGGAAGAAGCCTCTGAAGCCACTTTGAGGAGGTCACATTCTAACCCTTCCACTCACAGAAGTGGCCGGAGTGGAGTCTCCATCAAGCCGCTAGTCGTTTTCTAGATGTGTCCTCGGAAGATGAGGAAGAAGATGAGGAGGAGGAGGAAGGGTTTTCCCAGGGCGAGGGAGACCTAAGACTTGCGGGAAGTAAGGTGTCGCCATGGACAAGAGGGTCCCACCCTTCAGGGTCGGATTGGGTTCCTTACTCCCTGAGTTAGGATGAGGTTAATCAGCTAGTGGAGGAATTTGTCATTCCTTCGAATTTTACAGTTTTTGTTCCCGCCCCTGAAAACCATCCTAGTTTACTTCCGTCCAATAATATGAGTTTTTTCTCTTCCCAGATTCAGGGTGGTTGGCGATTTCCCATACCTTTGTTTTATTGTGAAGTCTCTCGCCACTTCCAGGTTCCTTTAAATCAATTAGTACCTAACTCCTTTGCATCTTGTCTGCTTTTTCTATGATCTTTCAATTCAGTGGTGTTATCCCTACTGCTGTAGTCTTCTCGCAATGTTTTCAGTTAAAAAGAATCGAACCAGGAGTCTTTCATTTCGCACCTAGGCTAGGGGTAGCCTTCCTTCCGACTCCTAGTCCCCCAAGCGGTGGAAAGAAAGTTTCTTTTTTGTTCTTCCGCCTCAGCCCTGGATATCCCCATTGTTGGATAAACAATGCTCCCTTACTTTACCCTTTTCGTTTGATGATAGGTCTCCTAATCTTTGTCGCCTTCTTGAGGTTGAATGAATCCCTTATAATTGTAAGATTTGACTGAGGAAAGGCTTTTGAGCCATTTCTGGCTGAGCCCGCGAGTTAAACATCTAGGGGAACTGTTGGGTGTCTTTGTCACACTTTTTTGTATATTTCTTGGTGTGTTTTGATATGTTGTCTGAATGGGTTTTTGCTTTTGTAAACGATATCATGTTCAGCAAACTTCTCAAGGACGAGCACCATGCTGCCACCAATCCTCCGAATACTAGGTCCTCCCAAGGGACTTCCTCTTCTGGGGATAAGAGGAAGCTTAGCTGGGTCGTCCTAAAAAAGGTCGAAGCCTAGCTCCTCTACGGCTCCTCCTATCAGTTCTGCTCGTCATATCTCTAATCCTCTTCCTCCCCTCCCCTTCCGCCTCCTAGGGATTCTGGAGGAGGATCCTTCTGCTCTCCTTCTTCTCCAGCCGGGGGAATATATGATTATCTGATGTTAGTATCTGAAACGGAGACGGCTTTTTCTCGAGCCACAGATATCTAAAGGGGGTCGCTACTTCTTCTAACAGACGTCTTCTATCCTCGGTGTCCCGTGAAGACTTAGACAGGATGTTATCCTTTGTGCTTGCAAATGCATATTTCAGTATTAGCCCTTTCGTGTTTTATATTTATTTTGAGAGCCTTCGTGCCTTTGATCTTTCTATCCTATCCCAGGTTGTAACCTTAAGGAGGGAGCTCTTATCGCGCCCTTCCTGCGAGTCTGGAGAGACTCATGAGAAAAGGTTGGAAGAGCAAGTAGATTGTCTGCTAGGGGATGTGACCGACCTTCGGGGCCACGGCTAGATACCATCAGGTAGAGAAAGAGGTCAAGAAGCTTCAAAGGGAAATAGCTGTCATGAAAGAGGATCATGCCGAGGATATTCAGACGCTGGCTGACCAGGTCCATAAGGATTTCCCTGATACCGAAGAGGGGAAGAATTACTTGGAGGCTTATTGGGTTAGCCGCCTTTTTGAGTTCAAAATGTCCAAAGATTACAAGAAGGGAGTGGCCCTAGTAACCGGGCCTTATCTTCGCTTTGCTTTGAAGCCTATCGTCACTAGTTCCTTGCTCATTGTTATCCTCCTGTTGGTGAAGACATTGCCTTCCTTAACTTTGACTTGGTATTGGACACAACCCTGGAGCCTTTTGATCAATCTATCCCAGCCAGTGCACACCGTCCTATCGATTCAGGTACTGATCTTTGCCACTTTGTTTGTCTTGTGCTATGCTAGTGAATCCTCTGTTATCACTTGGGTGTGCTTTTTCAAAAGAGGATCTAGACCAGATCCTGGAAGCAGTGGAAGCTGAGGTGAGGGGTGACGCTGATCGAGTCCTTGGGGCTATGACGGGGGAGGGAGCTCCTGAGGGATCTTGCTTAAGCCGATGGCGGGAGACGTCCCAGGTCCTTTAAAGGAGGTTGAAGCCAAAGATACTCCCGTTCCCCAGGAGGAGGTCCGATGCTACTCAAGAGAAGGTCCCGCTTGTGGGGTGATTTGAACTCATATGTAATCGTCTTTTTTACAAACAATTTCCTTATTTTCTTTACTGTCCTGCATTTTCCCTTATCTGGGATGAGAATGAGACAATTTGAACTTCTACTTCGTACTCTTCCTTGCCGATTTGGCTTTAATGCATTTTGCTTTTTTCTGCCTTATTGATTTCTTTATGCATGTGTTAGTATGAGCATTACAGAATCACAAGATAAAATAACGAGGAATGACCATCCGGTCTTTTCTTTTCGTAGGCGTTGTGGTTTTGATCTAGAATAGGAGGTCTCCCATTCTCAAAGGGTGTCTGGTTCTTGTTTCTTTAGGGCTTATTCCTTGGGGAAGTGCTCCTTTGTCATAGATGAGTTTAGGTGAGCTATGGCTAACTTTAGAAGAAGGCGTCCTTGATTAGGACGTTATTCGGGATCCGGGGGTGGTTTAGGCCTGGGGCCTGTTTGATTGAAGTCCTTGGTCTAAGATATGCATTGAGACGCATCGGATGTCCTAAGTTTAGGACATTTATTAGGAATCAGTAGATGACCATGGTTTGGGATATTTATAAAGAATTAGCAGGTATCCTTGGTGTAGGATTTTTCCGAGAATTTGATAACCTAGGACGTTTGTCGATGGTAAGAGGAGGTCCTAGGTGAAGAGCTCCTTGTAAGTTGACAAGTTGTTGCGTGTCTGAAACTTGGTTAGGACAAGGTCCTAAGACTAGGAGTAAAATCTCCTTAGATTGTGTACATTCCAAGGTCTGCTTAGTATATGTCCTTCTGCGTCCTCTAGCATGTAGGCTCCATTCCCGATTATCTTGGTAATTTTGTAAGGACCTTCCCATTTAGGGAGTGAATTTTTTTTTTCAAATATTTTTTTATAATATATATTTAATTAATAAATATGAAATTTTTTTTTATAAATTTAAGATCTAACGATTAAAATTAATTAATCAGATCTAACGGCTCTAGTATAAATAGAAATAAAAAAAATAATTAATAATAAGGTTTTTTTATTAAAAAGTTAACGCGATTAGTCATATTTAACGAAGAGGAGGCGATTCAGCTGAGGTTTTAAAACACAGGGGGGTGTTTTGCCTACTTTATTGAGCTAGGTTTTTAAAACATAAGGGGTTTTATACAATATAGCCCCCCAATAAAAAAACCCAATATCCAGGCCCGCATGCGAGAGCTCAAAACCTCTCATATGAGGCACTCCGAAAAAGGTAAATTTGTTCATGCAACAGAAAAAGTTAAACTTACTTGCCAACCAAAAAAAGTGCTATCATCACCACTAGCTGGGGTTCTGTCCTGAGGGGGAAGGTCTCCTCTATCACTTGGTCCTCAAACTCTTTTTGGATTCCTTCCTTCTAACCAACACGTAGAAGGACATTTGACAGCTTACAGGGGACCTCTTCATCCGACTCGAGGGCATTAGCTCGGCTAGTGTGAATATCTAAGAAAGAAGTAGATGAGGTAGAAGGAGGATAATCATGTTGGAATGGGTGACCAAAAGCTCATTGGATTGGTTGTTTTTCTTTCGATAATCTTTATCAAATAATATTAGATTGATGAATACAATAAGAATTCATCAAGATGACAGCGTGTTTCATTATGCTTACCACTAATCTTGAACGAGATTTCAATATTTCAACGAAATGGCCACCGACTGAAAAGTTAAACCCGTGGAGTTGGGCTGCGCATAGGTTTGGCAGCTATGGAACCAACTCCTAATGGTCAGTCTGAAACATTCCAGGTCAAGGACCTTGAGACTGGGAATCGAGGGCTCTATGGAAACTTTCACTAAGTACTGCAGCCGTGTTTCGTCGGTAGAAGACGTAGGTCGTCTGTGCAGTTTTAGTGGGTTAGTTGGCAAGGTAGTCAACTGACTGAAGTGGCTCGTAGGAATCTTCATATGGAAGCCTCTTAAGGCTTGGTTGGTATGACTAGGATTTACGATTCCGATAGTACGAGATTAGTTCTCAAACTTAAAGAATCATGGCAGTTACGTGCATACGGAGACTGTATCTTGGATTTGGCGAGCGATAGCTGTATCGTGAGGCATGGTCATCATAAGCCTTATCCAGTGTACTCGGAGTATGTAGCGATGATGGTAGATTCAAAAAGAAGATCTGTCCCTTGTCAGTATATGACAGAGAGTTCTCCGACGCATCTTGAGATGGTTTAGACTCTAAAAGTTTTTTGCCAAAGCGATTGATCGATCAGGGATAGGTTTCCTCGATCGGATTAGTAGAGTAAATGCATCTCGAGTGTTAAGCATAGTTGCCTAATCAAGGATGGGAACCGACACCTAATTCCATACTCTAAACTAAGGACAGGAGACGGTTGACAGTAGGACCATACTCATATGGATTCGGACCTAAATGTTCATTCCAACATTTTTTTCAACCCGATTCTTCTCCACGAGGTTTAACCATTGAAACCCTCTAAATCCATCCACTATAATCACCGTGGATCTCCCTTTTTCTCATGCTAGCAAGATAAAGAAAGGAAAGGAAGAAATCAACAACACGTTATTAGTTAACGGCTTTAGCCATCTAGAATTAACTCTCCACAAACATGCATCAAAAGCGCTTCTATAATCCTTATTCAGGTATTAAAGACTCTTGACAACTCTTTACTGTTAATTGGTGTATTTTTTTATATACGTTGTGTCATGCTCTAAGCATACACAACATCAGGTCCAACACACCAAACCAACACTTTTGTGTTGTCTTTGGCACAGACGTAAGGGATGTCCTATACATCTAAGCGTTCTTATCAGTTAGACATAACTTAGTCTTGAACAACTTAAGTTTTCTCATCAGTCAATCATGACTGAGTCTTGAACAACTTTGAGTTTTCTCATCAGTCTCTGTGATTGATTTTTGAACAATTCATCCCTAATGTAGACAATTCCTTTTATGGAGAATTTCGTGATCAATTTTTATATGTGCCTTAGTGTTTCCCAAACATTTTAACCTCATTCCAAATGAGAAAAATATTATACACTAAACACATTGGAACTCATCAACTCCCACTGACCTTGGACTTATTTTATCAAATCATACCTAATATGATCTTTAGATAAAAACGAATATTCCAGTTTTATGAAATCTCAAACCTAATTTAAACTTCTTAGTGAATCATTAGGCTCCAAACCATTTGATTCCGAACGATGTCCAACATCGCTCCTCCTTATGTCCTTTTGGATAAAAATCCAATTCCATGGATAAATAAGGACTGGAATATGGTCAGTTAGGGATGTTATTTGATTACGAATGATACTTCTAAGAAGTTGTATGAAAACTTACTTCCACTATTTTCTTGACGTGTATAGGACCATCCTATTGACTCAATCACTTTGTAGGACGTGAGTTTCATCATACAATAAGGGCCAATCTTTTTTAGTGAAACACCCATCAAACAAAGTCCAACTTAGTTTGATTTCTTCCTTGTCAGAGACCGGTCAACTGGTCCTTGCAGGAAGAACTTCACCGAGTGAGAAACACATTCTCATTTTTTATATTCAAAAAATTCCCACTAAATACACACCACTTGATCTAATCAAAAATTGATCAGTTTGGTTAACCACTCCGAGTCTAATTCTTTGAACCTCATCAAACTAAATAAGACTGGTGAATCCCACACACTGATCCTGTGTATTTTAGTAACTCACAAACATCACACTGGATCCAATCCAACGTGTAACTGATAAACTCATTTTATCCCACAAAATAGATTTTGTGGTCTTTCTCCTTCTCAGTAAGGTTTTGGAAGCTAATGGATCCAAATCGCCTATTTCTAGTGCTTTTTGAATCCACCAATCTCTCTCTTCCTCAACAAGAATAGATTGACCTGCCATAATAGTAAGCTTGGGCTCTTTGATTATCATTTTATTCTTTATTTGAGTATGCATAATCCAATTATGAGATAGTATATGCTTTACCTAGCAGACATGAATCCCATTCAATGTCAAATAAAAAAGGTTTATTGATCAAAAATTGTGTAATCAAAATTGTCTAACAATAATGAGAACAATATTTTTGATCATGCTAGGTTACATAACACTACCCCCTTTCCCTTTGCCCTTTCCACTAGCAGCAATAGGGGCGCCCTCGGCGCTAGCAGCGGATGTAGTGACCTTTCTCTTTTCCTTCTTCCTCTTCTAGCGTCCGGCCCTCTTGCCTTTCGCTTTGGAGGTTGAAGCCTCTCCTACCAATACCGTCGGCGTAGACTTGTGGGCCATTGCCTCGTATTGGACCAGCATATTAATTAACTCATTAATATACTTCTCAAGTCCGTTCATGTTGTAGTTAATAATAAACAGGTCATAGGATGGAGGAAGTGACTGAAGGATCACGTCAATGGTCGTGTCATTGTCAAGCCCAATTTTGAGGCCTTCGACCTTCTGCACTAAGGATAGCATCTTGACCCCATGACTTTGTACAGACAATCTTTTAGCCATCTTTGTCTCGAAAAATGCTTTTGTCGCGACATATATAATATGTCTATCAGGAACCGCATAAACCTCTTTCATACGGAGCATTATCGAGGGAACATCTTCCAACCTATCATATTGCTTTTGGATGTCATTGGTCATTGAAGTCAATATGATACCACGGACCTTGCTGTTGTCCTCAAGCCATTTCTCTAATTACGTTCTTCTGGGGAGGACCCCTCAGGCAAGGCTGTGGGGAGCGGCTTGTCCAAGACATAACCTTGGTTCTCGAAATCTAGGACAATCCTCAAATTCCATAGCCAATCGTTATAGTTCGTGCCATTGAATTTGTTAGTCTCCATTATCAGGGTTAAAGGGTTCTTAGACATTATCTAGAAACAAAAAAATTAAATAAAAATCAACAAATGATCGTAATTTTATAAAAAAAATCTTAAAGACTTAGTCTTTTAGTCTTTAGCTCTCCCACTATTTATACGAAAGCCCACCACTCTCAAGTGGAATTTTGGGAATAGCATTTCTAGCGGGCTTAGGATCCACAAGTGCGTTTATTATATTCCGCTTTTACAGTTCACATAATAAAGGCCTTGTGGGAGGTATCCTATACCATTCTCATTCCATGAGATCCACAATATCTTTTGCCTCACCTCTTCGCATGATCCCGAGGACTCCAAGCGAATCATGTTACTTGGTGTTAGGCCCGGTCCATCAACCAAATTGCATCTCAAACATTGCCCCCCACGACTCGTGAGATAGGAAAATGGTGAACATGCTTCTTCGTTCACAACAATGGTGCAACTTTTCTCTATTCCAATTGTGCCATACTCGTGAGACCACAATTGGGTAGTGGTAACTATTAATTAATAAAACCAAATCAAAATAAACTAATCCCATTAATTTATCCATGGTCTAGTCCATCCAATGGACCTCTCTCACTTTAAGTAATCCTTACTTACGGAATTAATTCCCAATTAATTCCTTATCCCTCCTAAGTGATGTTGTGTGTGACTCTTTAGGTTCCCCCCTTAGCTAGACTTGGGTTAGTGTCTAACATCATTACTAATTAAATCCAATTAATTAATAATTCTTGATCAACTTTTGATCAAAAAAAGTCCGTCACCATGAGTGGTCGTCTAACAACGGTCCATGGCACTAGAGACTAGGTGAATTCCGTATGAACTTTTAGGCCTCGAGTCCATACGGGTATTGCCCTTCCGTCTCCCATCTTCCAGCCTTGGTCTATTGGACTGAAATAAAGCTGCACTATTATTGTGACTGAAAAGACTATGCTTTTATTTCCCTGTCTCACGAGTCGTGGGGGGCGATAGTCTGCGTATGATTTGGTTGATAGGTCGATCTAACATCATGTAACGTGATTCGCTTTGAATCCTCGGAATCACGTGAAAAAGGTGAGGCAAAATATCTTGGGGATCTCGTAGGATGAGAATGGTATTGGATACCTCCCACAAGGCTATTTCCATTTGAATCGTAAAAGCAGAGCATGGAGAATTTCGCTTGTGGATCTCAAGCCCACTAGGAAAATGGTTTTTCCGAAACCCCATTTGAGAGTGATGGGCTTTCGCAGAAATAGTGGGAGGGTTAATGACTGAAGTTCAAGTTCTGAACTTGAACCTAATATTATAATAATTTGCTTATTTTTCTGTCTATTGTTAATCTCTAAGAATCCACTTAAATATACTTGAGGCTAATATTTAATGGAACAAACCATTTGAATTAACTCGGAAATCTGAGGATAGTCCTCGATTTCAAGAACTAGACTTACGTTCTAGATAAGTCTCTACCTTGGACTTTGCCGGATGGATTCTTGCCCGGACAATGTTTGATGTTCGAAAAGATTACTCAGTAGCATGAGAACAACCGAAAAGTGCACAGTATTGTACTGGGCTCAATGTGTAATGAGATCCAGAAATAGTACGAAAGTTATGAGGACGTCTGATCGATAATGCACTGCATGAAAGAACTTTATGTGGTATCGGAATGGCATATTAGATATGCCATGATGAAGGCATTCTTCGGCATGATAATATTAAGGGATCGTCTGTATGTGAATGGAGTGATGATGCTTTCCCTAGTGGAGAAGCTCAAAGACCTCCAGGCTGATTTCAAGGAGGAAGAAACGTATGTTGACTTGATTCAATAATCACTATCTCCCTCCCCTGATCAATTTACTATCAGTTATAACATGAGTGGATTTGAGAAAAGCCTTCCTAAGTTGATTAATATATTGGTCAAGTACGAGGCAACGATTGAAAAATTTGCGCCAACGGTACTAGTGGGAGAGGTTTCAACCTCTAAAGCGAAGGGCAAGGTTGCTGGACGCGAGAAGAGGAAGAAGGGTGAGACGTCTTCTACTGCTGCTAGCACTTCGAGGTGCTCCCTTACACCGCTAGGCGGGGGTAAAGGAAAGAAGAAGAGGGTTTGTAAGTCAAGGATTTCGAATGATGTTTGCATTTATTGCCGTGAGAAGGGCCATTGGAAGAGGGAGTGTCCTAAGCTCCTCTCCATGAAGGTATAAGCCTTTAATTGAGTATTAACATAATCACCATTCTACTCTTGGTATTGGATACCAACATATTTCATAATCTACAAATGGTTTGCAAATGGTTAAGAGGAGTAGAAAGGCGAAACAAAAGGTCCTAAAGCTTAGCGATAGTGGGGCTGTTGCTATAAAAGACTAAGGGCTTATTTAGGCTTAGTGGTAATCATGTTAGTGAACATAGGCTCTGAATCCATACAAGTACGTACCTACTGTTAACCGTCTCCTGACCTTAGTTTAGGGCATGGAATTGGGTGTCAGTTCCCATCCTTGACTAAGCAATTATGCTTAATACTCGAGATGCATTTACTCTACTCTACTGATCTAGGAAACGTATCCCTGATCAATCAATCACTTTGACCAAAGACTTTTAGAGTCTAAACCATCTCAAGGTGCAAGGGAGAACTCTCTGTCACATACTATTAGGGGACAAATCCTTTCTTGGAACCTACCGTCCTCGCTACATACTCCGAGCACACTAGATAACGCTTATGATGACCATGCCTCACGACACAGTCACCGCTTGCCATATTTAAGATACAGTCTTCGTATACACATGACTGTCATGATTCCTCAAGTTAGAGGACTAATTCTGGTACGATCAGAATCGGGAATCCTAGTCATTCCGACCAAGCCTTAAGAGGTCTCTATGACGATTCCCGCGAGTCACTTCAGTCAGTTGACTATCTTTCCAATTAATCCACTAAAACTACATAGACGACCTAAAAGTCTCCTGCCGAGGAAACACGACTGTAGTACATAGTGCAAGTCTCCATAGGACTCTCGATGTCCAATCTCGAAGTCCACGAATTGGAATATTTTAGACCGACCTTCAGGAATTGATTTTGTAGCTGCCAAACCTATGCGCAGCCTAACTCCATGGGTTTAACCTTTCGGTCCATGGATCGTTCGTTGTGATATTGAAACCTTGTTCAATGTCAGTGGTAAGCACAACGAAACACGTTGCCATTTTGATGAATTCTTACCATATTCATCAATCTAATATTATTTGATAAAGATTGTCGATTGAAAAACAGCCAATCCAATTGGCTTTTAGTCAACCATTCCAACAGCATCATCTTCGGTGTTGACCAGAGAGTTGAGAGAGCAGACTTGTAAATCTACTTTAGAGAACATGGTTCCAAACCTATCACGGCATATTCAAGTACTGCTTATACGAGGTCATCACCAGACTTCGGTGAAAAGGAAATAATTGAGTCACAGAAAGTGCAAACTCCTGATAATTCAAGTCAACTTATCACCTTGGGGGTTAAAAGGGGAGAGATTAGCCTTATGCCAATGATAGACACTTCTAAGGTTAACACTAACGATTCAATATCTTCTGTTTCTACTTGGAATGTATATTAGAGAATGTGTGAAAAATTAATTGCATAGATATTAATCCAGGCAAAATTATAATTGACATATCCAAAAGTTATAACGGGATCTGGAAGCTCGATGGTTCTAAACCAAAAGTTGTCAGAGAATGGTATGATTTTGGAGCACTTGCTTCGGCTCATTACTTTGTCATTAGGATTTTCGAAAATCTCAGAACCTCCCAAATAAATTAGTGGGGCAGTATATGATGCATGATAGAACAACCCCCACTTAAAACGAGGAGATATCTTGGACCCAAAATTTATTTCAACAGCTCTAGAAATCGTAGGGAAAGGGTTCCATCTAGTTTTTCATTTCATTAAGTTGCAGAAGCTAGACATGATAGCTTTTAACAAAATCAAGGCTGCCACATGAGAAACTCCCCTGGTATCATCCATTAGTGATCATATCTACCAGAAAATCTTGGGGATTTTGGATCTATATCATGGAAATGGACAGATTCAAGTATCCATTTAAGATTTTTCAAAATAATTAAATGGATCATTCCTGTTAAACTCCATGAATAGGAAAAAAACACCGAATTCGTAGAGAGTTTGTTCGAGAAAAAGAGAATGCTCATATGAAAAAATAAGCTACTTGCAACAGAGACTACATGAAAGAAGGTATGCAATATGATGCATGTTTGCAATGGCATAACCACATTTGCCCTTGTTATGAGAAACTCGAACCGAAATCCGAAAAAGGTAAAAGAAAGAATTTTATGAGATGAGGTAAAAGCCTCTTAATGTAAAACTTAATAACAAGATTGTCGATAGAAAGAGACAAAAGGACCAACAATCAGAAAATAGAATATACCAGGCAAGGATATGGCTGACCAGCCATTATGACCAATAGTTGGAAAGAAGAAGGAAAAAGTAGGCGAAGAACGCAATGACGTCATCAAAAATAAGTTTGAAGTCCATAATTGAAGTTCGCGGGCTATTAAATAAGGAAGTTAGAAAGCAGATGGGGATTATTGAAATTTTTTCTCCAACTCTTCAACAAATAACATTTTGAGTCTTTTAAAATTTTCTCTATTAGACACTCAATTTATGGGGATTTCCCCCCTCCCCCCCCCCCCCCCCACAAGTATAGTCTTCTGCTCTACAAGAGGCTAAATAGTTATCTCCTCTGGTAGAAGAAGAGAATATCAATGTAATATTTTAAATATTCTTCATAAATTCAAAGATTCTGTCCAACCTGTCCACCTAAAATTTTATTAACTCTCTATTCTAGAGTATCTTTGTGCCATAAGGTAGGAAAAAGGAATAAGATTGTCTTGTATGTTGCTGAAAGAGCCAAATATTGTTGAACCATCTGCTGCGACAGTATGGTTAGAGGAAGTCCATAAAATCGAGGAGTCGGAATACTCGGAGCAAGCCGATCAAAACAAAGTATGAATATATGGAGGCCTAATTTTATTTTCGAAAACGAGCATGAGAATGGACTAAAAGGACTTTATCATCAAAACGGAAAATGGTCAATAATTGGCTAGAGGGCAAAAATCATTCACATTTTGGAAGATACAGGGCATATACTTCCACCCCTATTTATTCGGTTCTTATTTTGCCACTACCCCATATGTATTGGGCAGTAGTTGCATTTAAGCCCTACTTTTATATAAGTCTATTATTTGTGTTGGAACTAATCTATTTTGAATTGTATGAATGGTTGATGATTTAATTTGAATAATTATGATGTGAAAGTGAAATGAAAAAATACATTAAATTATTTCAGTTTTTGAATGATATGTAGTTGGTGCTTGTAAATGAATATATGTTGAGATGTGGTTTTACGTGCCTAGTTACTTACAAGAACAATGATATGTGGAAACAAATAAGTGGTGGAAATTAAACATAATTATGATATGAATACCCCTTGATGTTATTGTAGCCTATGTGGCACAATGATATGAAAATAGCTACGATGCAATGTGAAAAGTGCTATATTCGGTAGGAAAGAGCTTTGATGTGAATTAAAGAGCTATGATGTGAAATGAGATTGATAAGATTTTAGGGCATGTCAAGGGGATTTATTTTAAACATTATGTAATAAATGGTGAGATTGAGTTAATGGAGAAAAAATACTATATCACCTTCTGATAAGCAGACTAGAAAAGGAGAGGTTTAATTGGCTGTTATATTATGAGATGAGTACGTTGGCAAATAAAATTAAACATGTTGGAATCAAATGAATTATATTTTTTGTACGTTGCTCATTTTGTCTTTTGTGAAACTACTTTTGATATGGATGTATAGGTATTGTCGGTTATTTATTTCCTGAGTTGCAGGTTCGTTTCTCTGCTTATATTTTTCAGCAGTAAATACCGTAGGCTAGGTTGAAACCTTGCATTTAGTCAGGTCAGTATGCAGTTTTCTCCTCATTCATTCATTTGTCAAGTCATATTTTGGGAATGTATATTTGTGGTGTTTGATATGCAAATATATATATATATATATATATATATATATATAATCTTGTGGATGAGAAGTTAATTGTACGTACTTTTTGTGATGACGAGAATGCGTATGCATATTCAGGCGGGATGGTATTATGTGCATATTTACATAAATATAAATAGAATTTAATTTAAGTGTGATATTTAGGGGAGACACAATAGTAGTGTCGTTAGAGGGTGTTACAAGTACACCCATTTGAGCATTTTTAGCCTTATTTTGTTGATATAAACTATCAATTATGAACCCATTAAGTTGTTTTAATTCCTTGATTTTGACCCTTTTAAATTATTAGAGCATCAAGGAAAATGGGTGTGTGTTTTACACTCTGAAAAAGTGTGGGAGCTAGCATTGTTACCTTGTTTTATGCCTAATTGCAAAAAAAGGAAAGAAAGAAAAGAAAAAAAAAGTAGGCAAGAAAAAAAATATTCTTGCTACACAAAGACACACAAAAAAAAAAAAAAAAAGAAGAAGAAGAAGAAGAAGAAGATAAATCTCCCCAAAAAACAAAAGAGCAAATCATAGTTCAAGAAGTCATGAAAAAGTTTGGATAATCGAATTGCTAGATGAGTTACTATCGAGAGCCTTGGTTAATTGTTCACTTGATTTTTTGATGTTCACTTAATTATTCACCTGATTTCTTGGAGCTCTATCTGAGTGTATATGTTTATATACACTCGAGATAATAGAAACTTGTGATAAAAAGTCCACTAGTTTTATATGTTAATTTTAATGATAATCATTGTGTGAATACTTGTTAGAAAGTATGTTGAGTCGTATCTACCATGAGGTGTGTTATTTTTTATAAGCACACAGTTACATCTTGCCTCGAGTGAGTTCACTTTTGAAGAGGGATTCATATGCTAACTAATTCTAATTTTTGCTCGAGGACTAGCAAAAGATTAAGTGTGGGAGTATTTGATAAGTGTATAATCTGCCACATTTTTCATGAGGCTAATGTCTTCTTATAAAAGTGAATGCTCCTAATAATATGGTATTTTTGCATTGTTAGTATGGAACGACTTGATTGGAAGCAAGATGGAAATTTTGAGCTAAAAATATCAATTGGGCATAATTAAAGAAAAAAAAGAGAGAAAATTGTGGCAGATTTGTAGACTCGATTAGGCACGCCTACGGTTAACACAATAGTCAAATCTGCAGAAGAAGGAAAGGAGCAATTTTGCTACTGAAGATGGAATGATTGTTGCAGAAGTTTTTAAAAACCCTCTTGTATGGAATGATTACTAGAATGAAGAGACTGATTTGATCAGCTGCATTAGGATAATTAGGTATGTTACCTACTCTTATGTCCAAGTTTATTGGGGTATTAGTAGTATAAATAGGTAGGTATCTCATATCTCATTTCTCATCTTCTCTCTCTATCTTTTGACTATATTGTTGATTGTCTAATGGAATTCTACTTTTCTCTTATGAATTGTTCCATTATTATGTTAGGATAATTCTTTTATTTCTCAATTAAAGTTATGGTGAATTTTGATTCCTAATTATTGTGAGATCTAATCTATACTTATCACTTTTTCTTCATAGATATTTATTTTATTCTCTATGCTCTCAATAAAAAATAATCATATTTAAGATTGATATGGCCAATTATTTATAATCAATAATATTTACCTAGCTAATTGAACTTGCAAATTTATGACTGTTCATTTAGTTCAATAATTAGTGGCAACATAGTATAATCTATTATGTAATAGTAGTTGATTATATTATGGGGAATGCATGATCTAACTTAAATAAATCCTTGTAGGAATTTATTAGTTAGAATTTAGGCCTTTCCACTTGTTAATGTCGTTAGTGAATTAAAACTTATGGACATTTTCAGGGTTGTTCTTTAATTAGAGAATTAGTCAATGGACGTTCCTTGGCTGACGAAAAGGTAAGAAAAGGCGATTCATTATGTTTTACCAATGACCATAACTAATTTCTTTGTTTGAATGATTGTCATCTGTGTTAGAACTGGTGAAGAGAAAGCCAATTAGATTAGTTGTTCTGAAAACTATTTGTCAATCTTTATCAAAAATAATATTATCCTACTGAATATGGTAAGTGTTCATCAATGGCATTAGTATTGTTGTTCTTACTACTTAGTGGAATTGAGTAGCATAGGAGGTCTCCTGCAGGTTCCTCACGAAGATGTAGAACCTAGACAATAGCTAAAGGACTTAGGGACTAATTGGTTTATGGGGCGTTGAATAAGGCGCCCACATCAGAGAAAAAAGTGGGGATAGAAAAACGCAAACCAGCCTCTAGCTGGGCCAAGTAAACACACAAAATCCCTCGGGAGAAAAATTGGGGAAGGAGTCAGAAACTAAGACCTAAATCATAAAATTAACATGTATGCCATACCTTTCCTTGATCCTCACAGCATTAGTTTCATAAAACCTAGATTGGTAAATCCTGAACGATTCTACAATGGTCGTCACTAACCTATCCTCTACTTCCTGCCTTCCTTTCAACCTCTCCACTATTCCCTTCCTCCTCACTCTCACCTCCATAGTGGGAGGCGGAGTCAGAGGCATTAGGATTCTCACCCTCTTCCACAAAGGAGCGTACCAGATCCACCATCACTTTCTCGACTACCCGCTCATCAACACTTCCAGTTAACATGAGTATAGAAATACAAGAAGATTAGGGACAGGGGAGCCTTACCTAGTGTAGATGGTAAGATAGCGAGAGTTAATCGTAAAATCGTAAAAAAACCCTAAGAAAACTAGAATTTTGTAGAGGAAAATTTTGAGAAACTTCATAAGAAGTAAGCCCTCTACAGTAAGAAAAAGATAAAAAAGAAAACTTACTCAAAAATCATATAGAATGCCAAAAAAAAATACCTTAAATACGGAGTAGCCCAACAGTCCCATCCTTGTAGGACTCGATGACATTCTCTCTTACCTGTCGCTACTCCACCAATCACGAAACACATGTTCCTAGTGCAAAGCTAAGTCCGTTTGTCTTACTTATTTTTTGCAATAATCACATACCTTTTGGCAGATTTGCAGGTCACCTAAATTCTTACAAGCATATAAGAGGTTATTACAGCGAAGTACAACTCTTCCTCATCAGCATAGCAGGATAAGGCTTGAACAGCCGAACAAGATTTTACCTGCTAAATAAGTAGGGACGGAAAAATCTTTTATTTTGTAGGATTATTTCTTCCTACCCAGCAATCCACCACCAAGTCTCGCACTTTTAGAAGGGGGGGAGGGGGGCGGAGTGATGATACCTCCTCAACATTTTTCCTCATGGCCTAAAGAATAAGGCAATGGGCCCTCACCAATGGCCCAAGAGCAATGTATAAAGCACATAAACTATTTGTTTTCCTAACCTAGCAGGCTCAAAGATAAGCCTAATCCACCAAGTTAAGTCATCATACATAGGGAAGCCAATCATATAGGTGGTTGATACCTTAAGATACATCATAGTAAAAAATTGTCGGTTAACTCCAAGAGACCCGACTGAAATTGACTTTTTAGTCAACAAGTAATTGCATCCCTAGATAAGCGGGTAGACTGGGCAAGTCTTGGTCAAAGGATTCTATCTTCATCTAGATAAGTCCAAATCCTAAGATTTTTTTTCTATTATGTAGCTAACACGTGCAGTTATCCAATTGCACCAGATTAACCCCAACCACCTTTCGAATCTTGCTCTGCAGATGCTTACAATAAAGGTATTATGCAGTGATTTTTTTTGTAACAAAAGCTACCACAATTATACTCTTGTTCTCTCTCAATTTTTAGACTATTTTCAATCTGCTTTTTGCACTCTACATTATTTTTATCGCTTAAACCTCATTTTTAACCATTATTGTCATTTTAATTCAATTTTTTTTTTGTTTATTCAATCAATATGTTACGCATCAACGTGTTAACCTCTGTTTTGAAAGTAATGGATCAGCCCGGGAAGCGCGGCGGAAGCGCAAAAATTAAGAAATTCAATAATTAAAGAAAATAAATATCCGATCAATGGGTGTTCCCTTGATCTTTTCCCGGGCGTTTGGTGTAATATTATAAATACGTAGGCCATGAATCAAAAGAAAACAAGAATAGAACAATATAAAAGCAAAATCATAATAGTACCGTTGTTGTTTTCTAGTTCGGCTTCAAGGGTTGATTCCGTTGGTTTCCTTGATCCAAGATCTCGATCTGGAGATCCTCTAAAGATTAACACACCACCACTAAGAGGATGTGGTGATTTCATGATAGCAAAACCACCACTAAAGTGCTAGGTCATGACTCCTTAATGTTTGGTTCTTGAATTCTCTTTCGATCTCTAAGATCTTGAGAGAGTTTTTGGAGAGGGTGAGAGTGAATTTTCGTGGGTGGAAGTGCAGCTGCTATGAGGGTTAGGGTTAGAGTGTTTTTTAGAGTTATATATATGACCTAGTCATAGTATAGCAAGGAGTCATGACCTAGCACGACTCCTACACCTAAAAACCACCTCTAAGCCACCTTATGACCAAGTTTGGTGCACCCTAGGCACCAAACTCGGCCACACACACTCCAAGGAGGGGTTTGGCTCCTCCTAAACCTAGCCATGGTCCAACCAAGGCCTTGGGCTTGTATTTTAATGGATCGGGTTTGATTAAATAAATTTAAACCAAGCCCATGTCAAATGAACTTTTATTAAATCTAGTTTAATTTATAAGTCCAACATTAAAATCCCTTAATCCAATTAAGAGATTCAAGCTCCTTTTAACTCTCCATTAATTTATGAATCCAATTCATAAATTGGACCAAGCCCAATAAAATTAATTCAATTAATTTTAATGGCCAACTAAGAATTTCAATTAATCCAATTAATTGAATTTCAAATTATCCATCCAATGGATTGGTCTAAATAAATGATCCAATCATTTATTCTCTCCAAGAATTAATTTAATCCAATTAAATTAATCCGGCTCTTCTGAAGTTAATTCTAAATTAACTCCATTCCAATATAGTGGTAGGGTGTGACTCTTTAGGTTCACCTTCAACTAGACTTGGGTGTGTTTCCAACATAATTAATTAAATCTAATTTAATTAATTATTTTTTATTATCCCATAAGCAAAAATAACCTGTTACCATGGGTGGCCGTCTAGCAACAGTCCATGGCATTAGAGACTAAGTGAATATGGATGAACGTTTAGGCAACCAAATTCATATGGATAAGGTCCTTCCATCAACCGTCTCCCGGCCTTAGTCTACGGCATGGAATTGGGTGTCGGTTCCCATCCTGAACTAGGCATCTATACTTAATAACTCGAGACTACTTGTTTACCCTACTGAATTATCATGTGGAAACCTATCCACTTATTCAGTCACTGTGGCTACAGATTTTTAGGGATACATGTCTCAAAGCGTATGGGAGATCCTACTATCACAAAATTGACAAGAGACGAATTCTTTCTTGGAACACATCGTCCTCACTACACATTCTGACTGCACTAGATAAAGCTTATAACATCTGTATCTTTCGACACAGACATTGTTCGCCAGATCTAAGCTACAGCCATCATGTACACGTGACTGCTATGATTCCTCAAGTCCGAGGACTAATCTTGTACTATTAGAGTCGAAAATCCTAGTCATACCGATCAAGCCTTAGGAGGCTTCCATTTGACGATTCCCCCGAGTCAGTTCAGTCAGTCGACTACCTTGTCAACTAACCCACTAAAACTACCTACGTCTCCTGCCGATGAAACACGGCTGCAGTATTTAGTGCAAGTCTCTATAGGATACTCGATGCCCTATCTCGAGGTCCTCGACTTGGAACTTTCCAGACCAGTCCACAGAGGTTGGTTTCATGGCCGCCATCCAATGCGCAGCCCAACCCCTTGGACTTTCTTGTTTGGTCTGTGGGCTTTGTCGTGCAACTAAGTATTAACACAATAAGTAAACACAACAAAGAATCAAGCCATAGTATGAATATTACCTTTACTCAAAGACATAAATATTATATTACATCAAAATTATCAGAAATAGTTTACATAAGCCCAATTCGATTGGCTTTCTGAACACCTATTCTAACATGTTTTGCAGGTTAGTCCCTCGATAGTCTTAAAATTTCTTAGAAAAGTTTTCGATCATTGTGGTGCTGCTAGACCCCAGTACGGATCAGTTGTCAATGCTAAAATCTTGGCCACTTTCAAGATATTGGAAATATATATATATATATATATATATATATATATATATATATATATATATATATATATATATATATATATATACATTATTTAATTTTTTAGAAATATATAACTATGATATACACTATAGAGATGTATTCATCTTTTAGGTAAAAAGGTCTACTTACACTTATATTAATTAGTTACTAATTTAATTTTAAAATAAAAAATTAATGTTTGTGGATTTATTATTACTTATTAAATGTAGATTACATAAATAACCATGCTTAAAATATATTTATTCTAATTAAGAAATATTTAATTTTAATATTGGATGCAAAATATTAAACAATCTTATTGTTAAAAAAAAAAAAAAAAGAGCACAATCTTATTTTGTCCAAAAATCTAGTCAATGGGGCAAATGTTATACTTATTAGTTTAAGGGGGTAAAACAATGCATTTAATATACTTGAAGGCGGTAAAGTGTATTTATATATTATTGACCTTTTAATTGTGTATATAAATATATATTGCATTTTAACCAATAAAATTAATTATGAATAATGTCAATCCTAAAAGCTCATGTATGTTTTTGAAAAATACAAATTAGTCCACGTCTCAATTCCAAATTATGGTCTAAAGTAAAATATATTAGTTATAACCATTTTTATCAATACAAGTAAATATGAAATTTATTCAATCATGACGTTACCGACTTAAGCATTAGAGTATTAATCTTTATGTTGCAAGTTAATTCCTCAATAATTTTAAAATATTTGTAAAAATTTTGGATCATTGTGGTGCTACTGGACTTTGGCACATATCAATTGTCAAAGCTAAAATCTTGGCCACTTTTGAGAATTTGGATATATACATATATATACTTTTATTTAAATTTTTAGAATTATAAGATATGGACTATATACATGTATTCATCTTTTAGCTGAAAAAGTTTACTTTCTTATATTAAATAATTACTAATTTACTTTTAAAATAAAAGATTAAGACAAACTTTTTTTTTTTTTTTATTCTTAGGGTAAATTGCATAAAACCCCCATGTGTTTTCAAAATTTAGCTAAAAACTCCATGTGATAAGAAAATAGGTAAGTAACCTCTTGTGTTTTTCAAAATGTTGCGTACTCTCACCTTCCGTTATGTAAGTCCTAACGGCTTTAATTTTTGCTGAATTGCCCGTTATACACTTCTTATATCAACCATCTATCTTCAATTGTAAACAATCAACAGTTCAAATCTTAAATAATTTTTAATATATTTATTTATTTATATATATGTATTTATATGTACTATACATACACTATTATATAATATATATAATATGTATTTAAAATATAACATAACTATATACAATAAATATATATATATATACACGTATGACTAGGCGGCAGTCATTGGCGATATCGCCATTGCCTGATCAAAGGGCAACGGCAATGTCGCCCCTGCCAAAGGGGGCAACCTCGCGTCGCCCTTTTCCACCGCCCTCGCCGCCCCCTTCTGGAAGGGGCGACCTCCGTCGCCCAACCCCGTCGCCGGCTAGAAGAAATTTTTTTTTTAAATAAAGTAAATTTTATTTATTTTTTCAAATTTTAAATGTTAAATAATTAAATATTTAATTTAACTATTATTTATAATAAATAGTATAACTTAAAATAATTTATATTAATTTTTTAATATTTTGATATTTTGATATGTAATTAGTATTTATAATAAATAAAATATATTCAAATTATAATAATTTAATTAAGTTCATAATATATAATTATTATAAGTGACTTTTATATTGCATATAAGTTTTTAATTTAAAAAGTGAATTTAAATTTTAATTTTTATAAATTTATGTAGTTTTTAGGTGTTTTATATTAAATTAATATGTTTCATAAATAAATATAATTTATTATAATATATTTGGACTCAATAAATTATCTAAGTTAATTAAATATATTTAAATAAAATAATAATATTAATAAACTAATTTGAAATATATTTAAATGTGAAATAAAGGTAAAATATATTTAAATGTGAAAGAAATGAGGCCCACTCGTACAATAGGCGAGTGTCCCACACTCTAACGGAGAGGAATTTTTTTGTTATATTTTATAAAACACGGGTTTTTTGTCTATTTTTTTTACATAGGGAGTTTTTAGTTAAATCTGAAAAACACAAGGGCGTGTTATGCAATTTCACCTTATATACTTACTTATAATTCAACCTTTATTTCTTAAAATGTAGATTAGATAAGTTAGCATACTTAAAATATATTTATTCTATTGATAAAATTTTGAATTTTAATATAAGATGCATAATATTAAACAATCTTAGTCCATCATATATGTATAAAATGTAAGGGTAATTTTGTCCGAAAATTTAGTCCAAGGGGGCAAATGTTACACTTCTCGATTTAACGGGAGTAAAGTGTATTTACATATTATTTACCTTTTAATTGTGTATATAAATACTATTGCATTACCAAAAAAAAAATTAATTATGAACATTGCCAATAGAAAAAGCTCAATTATATATTTTTGGAAAATACAAAAAGATCCAGATTGCAAACCCAAATTATGGTATAAAGTAGGCCTGTCAGTGGTCCTAATATGCCCAGGCCCAGACCAGTTAAACCAGCCCCAGACCCAGGCCCGGACCCAATATACTTAAATTAGGCCCAGACCCAGGCCCAAACCCATTAAATTAAAATGGTTGGGTCAGGGTCAGGTCAGATACCCGGTTTACGTCCATACCCAAGGATTCTACTTGTCTCTATTTCTCAAATTCTCTCTCACATAAAGGTTCAATTTTTCTCTCAGAAAAACACTCAAATCGCCGTTCTCAACTCGCCATTTCTCTCAAATCTGTTGCGGCGCTGCATCGCCACTATCCACCACCATACCGAAATCGTCTTTCGTTGACATCATTTCTGGTAATTTCTCAATTTCTTGACTTGGTGAATTCTTCCCCAATTTTTTTTTAAGAAAATAGAGGTTGGGTTATTGTTGAAATCAAATAAATTTGGAGTGAAGAAAGATTATGAAGCATCACTTACCCATCTGAAATTTGGATATGAAACTTTCTCTGGGGGTTCACTGAAGTCAGCGAAATTGGCTATGCTAGTGCCCACTTGAAGGTCGGTGCCCAAAAATGAACTATGGCATAAAACAGTAAAAGCATAAGTCATCTACTGCAACATCAATAAAGGTTGTTAATCAAGATCAAAATGGATCTCTACAGAAAGGGGGGGGGGGAGGCATAAAACAAACTCAATTCGTAGTCTAAATGTAATTTTTTGAACAAGTAGCTTGTATGAGTGTATTTGTATTAGTTGGAGTCTTGGAGATCAATTTCATATGTTTGCATAGTCTGCAATATTGAAAATGATATTGCAGAAATTTCAGTACATATATATAATATATATATATATATTATATATATATATATATATATATATATATAACATGAAATGTTCAAATCTTGATGATAATGATGATGAACTATTATTAGCAGTAGACCACTAAATAAGCCCAAAAGAGAAAGTTGCATGCCAGTCTGTTCCTGTTACTAGATTATATTCAAATTATTATTGCTCAGTGTGCTCACCATTATAAAAAAGTGGTGGATTGTCACTTTTCCTATTTTCAAAGAAATAAGCTTTGTTTCATTAACACTATTTCTATTTTCAATAACAAAAGAGCAAAGTGGTGATACTGGGGTGGGATTCCCTTTGTGAATATATATATATATATAAGTACATATAAATATATCTATATATATGAGGACTTTTTGGAATCATAATTACACATTTTAATTCTTAATTTGGAATCACTGATGAATGTAAATGAAATTGTTTTGTTCCTTATGAAATACAAATAATGAGTAATTGTATATGTTATTTTGCAAGTTTTCTAATGTCAACATCTCGTAGTGAGTCTAGCCAACCTACATCACTACATAGCTCTAGGCATAGTAGTGACAATAAAGACGTGACTACTCAATCTAGAAGTAGTAAAAGAAAGCAATTAGTTGTGTGGGAACACTTTACGAAGGTTATAGGTGTGAATGATACTTTACATACTAAGTGTAATTATTATGAAAAACTTCTATCTGGTGGTGCTGCTAATGGGACTACTCATTTGAAAAAACACCTGAACAATGCTTGTCCAAAATTCAAACTAGAGCACAGAATTGGTTTAAGTGGAAATCCTAAAAATGAGTTCAAATTTGATTAAGTAAAAAGTCGAAAAGACTTGGCGATTGCTTGCATTAAGCACAAGTATCTATTTAATATAGGTGAGCATGAGTATTTTGAGATCTTTTTTAATGGCTTGAATCCAAATTTTAAACTTTCTTGCAGAAATGCTATTAGGGATGATGTGATTGAAGTATATGAGGAGGAAAAGGTTAAAGTTTACAAATTATTGGATGGACTTGGATGTAAAAGTTTCTTTGACTATGGATATATGGACTTCCGATCATTCGCATGTTGCTTATTGTTATTTGCACACTTTGTTGATGATAGTTGGAAATTGCAAAAGAAAATTCTTGCATTTAGAAAGATACCATATCCACATGATGGTGAAACATTGTTTAATTTTGTGAAAGAAATGATCTTGGAATGGAATTTGGATAAGAAGTTATTTTCAATTGTTGCTGATAAGCTACAAATAATGATGTTATGATTAGAAAAGTGAATGATTGGATTCTTTATGACTTGTTGGTTGTACGTGATGTGGACTTATTGCATGTGAGATGTAATGCACATATCTTAAATTTGATTGTGCAAGATGGATTAAAAGAAATAAGGGGACTAATTTATAAATTACGTGAAATATTTGAACAAGTCCCCTACCTCCACTCAAAAGTTTGAAATTGTCATTAAATCAATGTAACTTAGCGGGTAAGAGGAAAGTCGCTATGGATGTGCCTAATAGATGGAATTCTACATTTGAGTTACTTGCTACAGCTTTACCATTAAAAGAATCATTTTGTCGATTACAAAGAATAGACAAAAACTATTACGGTAATCCATCTGAGCCTGAATGGGAGGTAGCCGGAGTTGTGAATGAATGTTTACAAATCTTTTATGAAGCTACTTGTCACTTTAGCGGCCGCAAGTATCCTACTCCGAATGTGTTTTTTCCTGATGTTTGTGAGATTCATTTGAAAATGATCGAGTGGAAAAATAGTGACTTTGATTATGTTAGAAGGATGGTTAGTTGAATGAAATAGAAGTTTGAAAAATATTGGAACGAATGTTGTTTGGTCTTGGTCGTTGTTGTTTTTTATCCTAGATTTAAAATGGATTTGGTGGTATTTTTATTCTAGGATTTATAGTACAGATGCTCATTCTTATATTCAAAAAGTTCGCAATAAGTTAATTAGCATGTTTGGATTACGGAGGTAGTTGTGTCGTCTCAGTTAATGATCCTAATGTGATGAGTAGCTCGGGAGTAGAAACACGTGCTTCTTTACGTGATTTTCATAGGTGGTGTTATGAATCACGAGTTTCGAACAATCAAAAGTCCAAATTGGAGAGTTACTTAGAAGAGGCTAAGTTTTCGAGGGCAGAGACATTTAACATCTTGGATTGGTGGAAAATCAATAGTCTTAGGCTACCTATATTGGCGAAGATAGCGCGTGATATTCTAGCAGTTCCAGCCACTACCGTTGCATCAGAGGCTGCATTTAGTATTGGTGTTCGTGTCATTGATGAGTCATGTTGTATCTGCTTCCAGATGCAGTAGAAGCAATTGTAGTAGTTGATGATTGGATGGATCAATTCCCAAAAAAAGTAAAATTAATTATATTTTTAGTATCGTTAATCTTGTGCTTATGAATATAATTGTTTACTGTTATGTTTTGACTAATGCAGTTGTTCATAATGTGGAATCATCTGGAACTCTAACATATAATGCTTAAAGTTATGACATATAAGGTTGACGATTGTTTTGTTTTTGTTTTCTTTTGCTTCATTTGGTTTTTTCATTTTTAACTAGTTTGTCCCATTTTTACTTTCATGATAGGTGGTGTCACGAAGCCTCAACTATTGAGGGAGAAAGGGAGTGAAGTTGGATGCAACGTTTTGTTTTTTATAGTGGACAAGTTGAATTTTAAAGTTTTGTATTTGCATTTTTAAGTTTGTGTTTGCATGTGTAGAGATCAATTTTTGATGAATTTTTTTGTTAGTACTTATAAATGTAATTTTATCATTTTTATCTTAAATATATATATATATATATATATATATATAATGTATATATATTGGGATGTAATGTTACTAGTGATTTATGCTTGAAATTTTCACTTTACATAATCCATGTAATTCATCTATTTTGGACTCAACAAGTGTTAACTAATTCATTTATTTTGGGCTGCTGTTTATTAAAAAAAAAATATTGGGCTGTTGTTTATTTTGGAGTAAAAAAGTGTTGGGCTGCCATTTATTTAAAAATTAAAAAAGAGTTGGGTCTAGAAACCCAAGACTAGGAGCATGGATCCTGGTTTGAGACCATCAGGTCGGGTCAGGTCAGGTCTGCGCCTTTGCATAAATTGTTAGAGTAGGTCTTATACGGGCCTGGGCCTGGGTAGGGGAATCCCTACCCAATGCCAGGCCTAGTATAAAGTAAATGATATATTAATTATATTCATTATTTCATCAATACAAGTAAACATAAAATCACACCATTTAATATAATTAATTTTATCTTAATCCCATTACATCTCCCTAACTTATCCTAGCACACAGGAATCCTATCTCCCCAAGTAAACACGGTCCTAAAGGATTAAAATAGTTTAAACGAAAACTTAAAGAATTAAATATAATATACTTACCCAAAAAAATTATGAATTCATATTACATGGACGGTAATGTATGTTCATTATTATATAATAATTTTTTATTTCTTTGTTCCCTTAGATGGCATGTCATCCAAACCAACTTTACTGGGGTCCAGAAACGGAGAAAGCATTATGAGAGAGAGGGCTCTTAACTTGACCAGTCCCCTAAGCCATGAGACTGGAGGGAATATTAAGTATATTTCAAACTCTTCATTTTTCATTTTCTTTAGTTGGTTTTACAAAATAAATACAAGTAGAGAAATGAAAAGATGAGCTCTAAGCATGAAGACTACAAGAAGGGGGAAAAAGAAATAGAAGTGAGAGATTCTAAACTATGATTAGTTAGAAAAGTAGGAGAGAGGTAAGCAAAGTCGAGGTTGTTAGTATCTGTGGTCGTATCTTGTGAATTATCTTAATAACCAAACACAGACGGTTCGCCATTTCTCCAAGATTGTTTCATCTGTAATAGATGAGTCCTAAGGCTGTATTCTTCGACCTGCACAAGTACATGCAAGCTCATCAGCTATATCCTAAACCAAACTACTTATCATCTTTTCATTCAAACAGGAAGCAGATAACCTTATCCTAGATTCATTGAACAGAGGTTTCTATCGAGCACATAAGCCATTATGAGTTAATAGAAGATTTTGAACTATGATTGTCGAATGCCCTGAAAAGGCGAAAGTATGAGTTTCAATCTCATTGTTTGAAAAGATGCTAGACGGACCATATATCAACATTGATGCAGTTAAATATTTAAGCTGCCGCTACATTCTCCTGAGCAGTAATGAAGAACACAAGTCCAAGAACATCTATCACATGAGATTAGAAACTCTTTTTCAAGTTTGCCATTAACACTACAGATTTTCATCATCTTACACATGTAAGCACACACCAGAGACAGGATGAGTACATGGAAATAAAGAATTTTATCACAGAACAAAATTGCATTTTTGCTCACCTGCAATGCAGCTGTAGAACCCAAAATTGATTCACATTCATCAAGCATAGCTCTCTCAAGTGCTGCTAGATTAGCAAGCTCTGAAACCAAGTAGTTCGTTCCCTCCCCTGTGATATACAATAGAAAAAAACTTACTGGTTGTTCCTTTGAAAGATGACTTGACCAATGATGATGACTGAGCTTAACATCTGACTCATTAACTTAAATTAGGAATAGGTGGTCCATTAATTAAAGCAGAGAAAATGGAACCCATTGAATTAAGTTTTAATGCAGGTTGGAATATAGTTATAGTTCTAACATGGAGGAAAAAAAGTTAAAAGGATAAAGAAAAAATAAGACAAGTAAAACTGCTGCATGGATGTTGTTCTCCTGGAGAACAGCAATAATGAAAACCTAGGAAAAATGCACGCCCACATAGAGGTATCAAATTGGGTGCTATCCAATCAGAACGTAGAAGGGTCTACTTATGCTCGGTCGCATGAATTGCAGAGTTATTACAGGCAATGCAAAATATTCTCCCAGTATCGGATAAAGTAGACTAGGATAAATATAAAGTTCTGACCTGCGGAAGTATGGAACTTAAGGAGGATCCAGTGCCTGCATCACATCAACTGCAGAGCACAGAGCTGCCTTTACAGTTTTAGTATCTGCCTGAAAAATACAGATCGATTTAAGTGATATACATAAAATTGGGCATCAAGAATTAGTAGAGGCATACCCTTGCGCCTCCAGCGGCTGGAATACGAAGAGTGCTAGCCTGCAGATCTTGGATGGTCCAGGTTATTGAGTTTGTATGATCCCTCTCCACTGAAGCCCACTCGTCAAGAAAGGTCAGCTGAGCAGGTTGAAATTTGAATGAGAATATTTTAAGCATTCTGTGAACTCAAATGTTGGATATTAAGAGACTAAGATACACAGGTACATGCTGGATCACTATAATTTTGGAACTGATTACAACTCAAGAATAATCAATCACGAGGATGTAGTGCCAACATGTAGACAGAAACGCACATCATATATTTGGATACACAATATAAAAAGTTTACAAATTTCAAAAAAAAGAACATAGGAAGAATATGCACAATTGATAATGGTAATGTATCTTGTTAGAGGCAATGTGAATTGTTCACAGGAACATAAAGGCAAAACCAAGACAAGGAAATTGCTTAGTAAGTGTTTCATATATTGCATAAAACGGAACACTACTAGGAACAAACATACACAAAAAGAGCAACCTAGTTATCTGAGAAGATAATGCAGAAAATAAAAATGTTTCAGAAATAATTCAGACAAAACCGTGTAAGAATGCGGCACAATTAAACTGCATTTTTCAGAAGACATCCCATTATTTTAAAATGCATAGATGAAAGAAAGCCTACATAACCGAAAAAATCCAAATGAAGTAACTTTCACATTAGGTAATCTCTCTTGGCACCGAGATATATTTGGGAAAAAAGAATAAATGTCAAATATTCGAACAGCCTTGTCAACAGAATTGCCAAACTTCAGTAAGTTGATATAACAGACCAAGCAAGCAGCATTCACAGGCCATGAGAAAATTCCTGGGTGCAAAACACAGCTCCAGGTGCATCATGAATCTTTTGCCACAAAATTTTATCTTGCCCCATTGAAGCAGAAAAGGTTTTCTACTCTTGAACTGCAGAGAAGTTCGTGGTCAACGTGATTGTTACCAAGTTATGATTAATCATACTGTTGATTGTCAGACCGATCTGACAGTCTAACATGCAAATTGACATTCAATGGTCAAAACTCTTCCTAGAAAACTATTAAAACTTTACTGATGGCAAGAGTAGA